>VWZD01007179.1:1839909-2044595 GCA_013396695.1 Sakesphorus luctuosus | reverse complement strand
TTCTCCTTCTCCTCCCGCCGGTGCCTCGCCCGGCTCCTCTGGCGGCATGGACCCAGCGTGAGCAGCCGCATGGATCCCCTTCCCCGGTGCTCCAGATTCCACGCTGCAGAGCCACATGGGCACGGCACCCCACCCCTCTCGGACAGCCACGAGGATTGCGCAACACCGAGCAAAGATCCCTGCCCGACCTGGTTGAAAACTGAGAAACCCTTATGAACGGCGCCTGCGAAAAGGGGCGTGGCCTACCCCAGGAAAAGTGGATATAAGCAGACCCCAAGACACAGACCCTTCGCAGACCTTGGGAGCTGGAGACTCCAGTCTGCCCAGTGCTTTACCACCCAGTGAGCACTGTGTTGCCCTACTTCTTGCCTTCGCAAGAGCTGATGTCACGGAGACTCAAGAGCTATATCACTTGCTGATATCACTACCTCAGCCAAAGGGCTAGAGTTGATACTACTTGCTGAAATCACTAATTAAACTACTAATCCATTTTTTTCCTTATAAAATAAAATAAAAGTTAAAATTTCTAGCTACTGCCTCAGTGACCTATAACAGGACCATGTAAGTATTGAAAGGCTTCAATAAGGTCTCCTCTTTCACATCTTTGCATAACAGACATTTACCTTATTTCGGTAAAATTAGTTCAGCTGTTTTATTTTCTCTATGCTGAGTACACCTTTCCTATCACTTTGTCACCATGGTGAGTAGATGTGATGCTATCCAACTTTTCCACTTCAGGTATCTCTAAGTTTCACCATGAGGTAAACTATGAGAATATCTAAGTGGAAAAGCTGATAGTTTATCCATTCATCCACCAGGAAGAGTCTGTGGTACAGTATGGGAAGAACCCTTATCAATTCAGCTAATGGTAGTTCCATTACTCACACTCACAAAACCCTCATAAGAATGCGCTCATTTCATTACATGGTAAGTCAGGGAGGCACTCTTCTTAGACCATGAGTGGGATCTATCTTTCTTAGGTCTCAAAGAATTAGTTTTCAAACTCTCAGCAACTTACACTGCTTCCCATTATGGGCAGCTGGGAAAAGCAGGCACATCCAGGGAGAAATTAATCTCATCTGCCGGTAGGTAGTTAAAATAGGTCAGAGAGATTGCATGTGTGGATTGGTCTCCAACAAATATAGTGGAAGCCTAGAGCAGTCAGTAGAGAATTAGACAACTAAACCTAAATATCTGTACTAAGATTGTAATAAACTTGCCCAGTATTTCTCTGTCAATGATAAATAGCTGCTATAAGGAAAGTTGTGCTCTTGGTCATACTTTCATGACTTGGCTTGTAAAACATGCCCTGTTCCAGGGTCTCCAATCTCCCCATATGCCCCTCAGAGTGTTGTGTGTAAGTAGGTCAGCACTCCTGTTAACATGATACCACTCCAGTGCTCAACCTTTCCTTTCTGCAAAAACAATGTCCAAAGGCTGCTTCTCTGGAATCTGTTTGGCCATGATAGCATGAGCATGGCTTGCAGTATAATGCTTGTCCATTTTAAATAGATCCATTAATTTATTCCCTGTGCAGGAAACCTTTGTACAGATTCACTGCTGGAAGAAAATAAGAGGATAAGCGCTTCTGAAAGGGCAGACTGTTTTCATCCACATACTGCCCCCAATACCTATGTTTCTTTTCTGTTTTATAGCATAAGAATTATATAAAGTAAATGTAAACTGTGATGATTGATAGGACTTTTTGGTGCTGTTTATATAGTATTTTTCCAAATGAGACTCTTATTTTACATTTAGTAAATTACTTTTAGTAGAAGGGTGAGACAAAAACAACTTGGAGTCTTGGAAGATCAAAAAATAATATTACACCAGTTTCTCTACCTAACTGCACCGTATATTTGGATACTGCAATCGTAATTCCAGTTTTATCTTTATTTATCATCCCTATTTGAAGATAACGGCAAATGTCATTCTTACAGCTGAGTACAAGAACTTGGCCACTACAGTAATGGAACTCCATAGTTTTCAAGACATGAAGCAATAATATATAGCTCACCTCTTATGAAAAGCTTGATATTATAATTATTGAAATTTTGGGTTACTTTCACCTTACATTGCATTGAAAAATCAGCCACATTTCTTTGCAAAGTAAGTTCTGAGAATAGGTACATCTTTTGACCACAACCTAAAACCTCTTTCAAATGTTTCAGTCAGAGTTAGAAGAGTCAATCATTTGTAGAAATATCTGTAGAAAAGTACAGAATAGTTCAAGTCAGTTTGAAAAGTTAAATTTTCAAGAACAGCACTTTTTCTGAGCTTAATGGCAAGGGAACACAGCTTGCTGTCTTCAGTTCAAAAGGACCAGCTGGCCATTTTCCCTTATATTAAGTGAATTGTGGGCATATTGCAGGCTTGAAGACTGCACATAGCAGTTATCACCAATTCCTTGCTGTGTGTCAGTATATATTTCTAGATTTTTCTCAATCAATAATGTTGCTCCCTCAGGTTGTTTTTTAGCTCAGATTTGAGAAGCCTGTGTTGATCTAGCAAAATTTCGCAGCCTTAGCTAACTTAGAAGCTTGAGCATGTTTAACTGAAATTGTGAAGTTAAATGGGACTATTTCTTTTTTTTTTAATTATATATTAAATTTCAACTATTCAAGCTCTTAACTTAAAAAGACAATTTTAACATTTTTCTCTGTCTTATGGTAATGTCAGTATCTCAGTAAAATGATTTTTAGAGGTGTTTGAAGAATTTCTCTAGGCTTTTCTGAGAATATGAATATCAGCCCAAACCTACTAAATCACACTTTCTAGTGTTTGGAGGCCAGCTAAGTACTGTATGACAAGACTGGATAAGATCTGGTTTTCTGTGATACATTTATCACCAAGAACATGTTATGGTAGTACAGATATGAAGGAGACCAGATGTTCACCTGACCTTATGGACCAAGCAAGTACCACTCACAGAAATGCAATTGGTAAATATTATCTTATAATAAGAATTAATTTGGACCTAAATATTTTTCCCATATATTGTCTTTTAAAAATGGAAGTATCTGAAATTGATGAAATTATTTATCTTGCAAAAAAAAAAAGTATGATTTTTGTGGTGTTGTATTTATTGTGCTCTTTGGGGATTTAAAAAAAACACAACAAACTAGATTTGAAAGATCATCTTTTTATATATATATATATATATATATATATATAAACTCAAAACCTGTTTTGAAATTAATGAGTGCAGTAGTTTTCATGCCTATGAAACTGAGACTAGATACCAAAGTGCCTCAACTTCACTGGAAAGTGCAAACCAATGCTCACTTTCCTCAATCTACTTTGGCATGTTCATGTCTTGTATAGATACCTCCACTGGGAAGAACTGGGATTACATGTCAGCAGTCAGAGCAGGGGGATTGTAAATAGACCCTGAACAGGCCTATAGTTACAGGCAAGATGTATCTTTGATCTCTTTGCTTCACTCCATGCCCAAATCTCAAGCTCCTGGGTGTCAGAGCAGAAGCCTTGGACTGCTGATCAGGCACAAGCCCTATCAACCAATTTGTTTTCACCATGGTCCAGCCTATGGCCAAGCTCTCTCTTGTGCCATTTCCCCACAACTCTGACAAGCTGTGACTCTCCTCCCATTTCCCTGTGCTGAAATAAGCCATGTTTTTGATTCCACACCAACAAAGGTGTCTTTCCAGGAGTTGTTTGGTTGAATTTTGCACTTAACAGCAGTTATAACCATTGGATTTAAACATGAACACCCAAGCTAAAGCTGATATAAGATTTTCTTTGAAATACAATGCACAAATCCATCAATAAATACCTTCAAAGTTCTCTACACATGAAACCATGCATACTGTTGTTCTAACAACACTGCAGTTCATAGTATCCACCTTCTAGAAAAATTCTGGTGAAGCCTTATTGTTGTTTAATTAAAATCTTTCTCTAAAGAAGAAAAGTTTTTCAGATCTCTTCTGCAGATATCTTTAAATCATCTAGACCTTTCTTCACCTTCCAAGTCTGATCTTAAACTTAAGATGATTTATGGCATTATTCTGATGACAAATACTACAGCAATGAGCCAGGACATGGAATTTTTCAAGCTGAAAACCAGCAAAGAATCATTAGACACATGATAAATCAATTATTTGAATAAAAACACAATCATGAATGAAAAGAAAGAAACAGGAGGCAATCCATCAATCTTAGTGACTGACAGCAGAAGTAAGATATAGGTACAAATGATTTTTTCTATCTTGTTTTCTTATGAGAATGCAATATGCTTAAACAATCCATCATTATCTTTCAGCAATATGCTGTAGCAAACCATTGTGCAGAAGAGGAATCCATCAGCAAACAGGAAATTGGAAATAACAGCTAGGGAATACATTCTCAGTGTTTCAGATCAAATGTGACAGAAACTCATGTGAGTAGCAGAACTGGCCAAATATGGTATCTGTTCATATTTGAAGCAGCTGTCTTTCAGCTTGACCAGCATCCCTATTTGCAACCATTCACAAAAACAAGTGTTTGAACAGATATTTGGAGTATGGCTGGTCTTCATAAAAACACTCATCTTCACCATGAGCAACAGTAATGTTTGTTATTTGTTATTAAACACCTGCACTTGTGTTCATACTGCTCTGATTCTCTGATTGGGAGGAAAAGCAGGTTCTTGATGAGACAGGTGATCAGAGATGATGGTGAAGACACAAGATTGTGTCACTGGTCACTCGTCTCCTTTAGGGAAATTGGCACAAGAAACATTTCCTGTGCATGGAAATAGAATTATATTTTTCAATCAGTCATAAAACCAGTGATGTAAAGTTAGGTTAATAAAATGAAGGACAGATCAGAAGTTGAAGGATAAATCAATAATTCACACACATCTATTGCACTGCTGTCTGTATAACAACAAAAGGGGGTTACATTGGATTTTCAAAGACAACTGAGCTTCTTACTCTCTGCCACCAGGGCTAACATTCCCTCTGACAAGACTTTTGGCCAGGATTGGGTACAAAGTTCTCAGTCCCATAAAGGAAATCTCCATCACTTAAGCTGAAGGACTAATTTCTTCTCCTATCAATGATGATGAAAGCAGGCCCACTACAAGCTCCATTAGAAACTGTGTTGAACTGGGGCAATTGAAGCTGACACTGCCCCCACTTGTTCTCCTTTCCCTCCAGCAAACCTTCCTGCTCCGCTGCAACTGGAGGGCAGGGTATATGTCCTTAATTCAGTCACCAGAGCTTACAGCCTGATAGTTTAGAATGGACTTCTTTAAATGTTTCAGCTAAGGCACCAAACTGAAGTGGGACATCTGAGGCTCCGAGTGCATGTACCCTTCTATTCTTGCCTCAGGAGGAACAGTCTGCAGCCAAGGGGCACAGTAGGTGAAAGCTACAGGTAATAGCCTATCTCCATCATGGCTTACTTTAGCAGGGGACATGTGACAGCCCCTGTGCCTATCTTCTCGCTTTTTCTAATTCCCCCGTGAGTCTCTAGAGGTCCTGGAATTAAGTGTAGCAATCAAAATTGCTTTCACCTTAAACCAAAGTACACAAGAGGTGAGATGACATAGCAGTTGAGCAAAGGATGACTGAAAGCTTCCAGTTCGGTATGGTCTGTCTCACAATACATTTGAGCGGCCATCTGCAATATGGAACAGACATATTGATGCATCAGGCATAACATGAAATATTAATGCACCTAGAAAGAGTTGACGATGACTGACAGGGAAGGTAGCAAACAGTGCTGGTCATTTCTGCCTCAGAAAGAGGATGTCAACCTGTAAAAGGCACAGAGAGCAGCTACTGCAGAGTGAGGAATTGTGGAAGTCTTCATAGGAGAAGACCCTAAAACCACTTCCCTTGCTTATACTAGAAGAATGAGGGCTGATAGAAGAGGTGTCTGCTGCATATAAATACATGGTTGTAAACATCAAGGAGGTAGGAGGGCAGTGTAGGTGAAAGAACAAGTACAAACTGATCACAAAGGAAGTACAGCCTGAAAATTGAAAGACCGTGGCAAACCGCAAAGCCATAAGGTATCAAGTGTGCTCAGTCTCTCTATCGGATACATCAGGTAGCATGTCGTTGTTTCTGCTACAGACATCAGTGTGCAACTGGGTACTGGAGGGAGTTCTGGGGTCCAGAATCAACATGGTTATCTTTAGGCTTCTTGAAAGGCTTCACAGCTTATAATGAGTGTGAGCAATGTCATATCACTGGGGGATACCTGTGCTTGTAATGTTCCTTTAAACCCTCTTTTACAGCCCTGCTTTTTGGCAAACACTGTGTGCTGAACTTACAGCAACCCAGCAGTTACCTCGTAATATTTTCCAGTGCACTGAGAAGTTTAAGACTATGGTTAAGGACCAAGCAGTGGGGTGGCAAATTTGGCTCTGACATTATTGCAAAATTAGGATCCTCCAATAGGTATTAATGTAATCATCCCACACTGCCATCAATGACAAAGAAGAAAATTCTGCAGGTGTACAGCTGCAACCATTTCACTTACTGTCATGCAAGAAATACATGCAAGCATCAAGTAACAAATACATCATGTGCCAAATTATGTTCTCTGCAGCACTTCAGCGGCTTCAGTGGACAAGAGAAGAGTACAACAAAATGTTTGTTTCTGATTTTAATCTTGAATAAGAAGTTACTTATAGCTAACAAAACAAAATTTAAAATTCATTTTGGTCCCTTGGTCTTAGAAATTCCTCACCAAGAGCACTTTGGCAAAGTCTGCTTGTCTTACAGGCATTCCCTTATAAAGAATTTAATTCCAGTTTTTAAGTTATCCCATGTATCATCTATAGGTAGGAGTTACTTAGAATCTGCAGCACTTACCTGCCATTTTAATGGCCTACTTTTCAAATGCAAAACTGAAAATTGAAAAGAGCTGAATTTTCCTGTAATAAGCTTAGTTTTCCCAAACGGTATTATGATAGAATTTTTTAAGGAGTTAACAATACCTTATTGAGCACAGACATTGAAATTTACATTTTCATTTATAGAAAGATTTGCTGAAGAACCCTAACTTAAGGAGGGAGCTGGCTGTACAGAACTTGTAAGTAACTAAGATAAAATAAGCCAATGAAATCATGCCCCAGAATTGGCCAAATGGAGTACTGAATCTGGTATACTGATAAACCACAATATTAATACATTGGGATGATACATTAATATACTCCACAACCTATGCAAATAGTCTTCCAAATTCCATATAGTTCATGAGTGTGTATAAAGTGGCTGTTTGCAAAGATAACAAAATGTGGCAGAATTACATTGCTTATTCGGCAGCATTGTGTTTTGAAATATTGTTCTCCAAGATAATTCTTTTTTATTAATTTTCAACCAGTCTTAAAACCAGAAGGTTCGAGTTGTGCTGCTAACTCCGTAACTGTCCTTGACAGGAAAACTTCATTTCACTTCTCATAAATACCCTTTCTAAGTGGCCATCATTCCTCCACCTTCAAAGAAAGGCTGTACATTCCATGAATGTACTCATCTTGATCTCTGCATATGTAATTGGTGGCTATTCAGAGACATTAGAAAGAAACAGGAAAATTGCTTTGGACTGCCGAAATGATTTAAAGAGAAATGGCAGATCCATAAACCCAGGCTTAACCCATACTTGGATACCTTTGATATTGATGTTATCCAGGCAAAATGCTGTTCAATAAGCCTCCTACCTGTGCAGTAACTTGCAGGGCCATGTACTAAAAAAAGCAGTAAAAAATATTTGAAAATCTTATTCAGGCACTGAATCTTTTAAAATTGCCTTTCTGGACAGCATGGTAATACTGTACTGTTAAGTTGCATTATTCCTTTGCTTTAAAAGGAAAGTAGGAAGTCAGAAGTAATCCCAGGACTGCAGGTGACTTTTTCAACTGGCACTTGCACTAAATTCTTTTCAAGCCTCTTACCAGATGCACAAAGGTAAGCAGCATCTCAGGAGAAATATTTCTCCAGGCAAAAAAAAGGGGGGAAAAAAAGAGTTCATTTTGTGCAATATATTCCACAATTCTTTTAAGATGTATTTTCATGTCTTTTTTAGGAGCTTGTGGGTTCAGTATTGCTGTGCAATGTACTACAAGTCTCTGCATGGTAGTTCCACACAGTGAGTGCCATTGAAATTAAAACTAGGTTTTGCTGTATTTGGTTTGAAAGAGGATATGATATGCATTTTCTACCACTTAAAATTACTTCCTACTTGTATTTACCAGCATGTTTACCATCATATTTCCCTTTCTGATCACAAAGGAACAATTTGCATCTCAGGGCCAGACCCTCAGCTCAGCTAGTCACTCAGCAGTAAACACTGGCAAGTGCTGACATTTGAAGTGCCACTGCTGGAGCACTTATTTGACCAATAGAGGTGAAACCTAACACCTTATACTTGGTGCTATAGTTCAGGAACCTTCCAATTATTTTCATCCCTGTGTGTCAGGGCTTCTTTGGAAGCAGTTTGCTCTGATCTGATCTGCACACTTGCAATTACTTTCCTTGACCATAATCTGCAGTCTACCCCTTCTCTCCAATAGCCCTTGAGGCATTTCTTCTTTGCTTGGCTAAGCAAAAAGTTTCTCCCCTTCTTCACCCATTAGTTATTTCAGCAGTCCCCACTAAGTCCCCATTCCTCGAGTTATTCCCCTCCTCCTGAGGATCTTCTCTCAAAGCAGAGGATATTGAAACAACAGGGATGCTCTGCATGTGACCTTGTTGATGATCTCTGCCCTCTGGCTTTTCCCCTCTGAAAAAGGAATCTCTCATACACTCTGAAAGTTAATTAATATTTGCACAATACTTTGTCCTTAACTAGCACACTGTGAGTGCCAAGAAGTATTAAATAGTGAGGATTCCAGCCCTGGTGAGGTACAAAGTAAATGTCTGTTAGATCTTTTCCAGGCATGTAGTGAACTGAAGTGCCCTCTTAAAACTGCTGTTTCTCCCAGGAGAAAACCCAAATGTCTCAGCTAGCTACCAGCACTGGGGCCAGGAAGGGTCTCCAAATAAAGAAGTCTGAGCAATTAAAGTCCCCTTTATCCTTTCCCTCACAGCAAGTCGGTGGGGGAAGTGGAGCAAGTGCTTTTCAAGCCCATCCCCCTGTTGTGTGGTGGCACAGTGGACTCAACATCCAAGGAGCTGAGCCCAAAACTCCAGCTTGGAGTAAGTGCTGGATGTGAAACACACAGAACTGAGCTGAGGCTTGCCTGGGATGTATCCCACAGCACAAGCAGCTGCCCCAAGACCTGCCATACTCTACTCCCCTGCAATCCTTACACAAAACTGCAGCAGAGAAATCATGAGTTCCTCATGTTAGAGCTAATTCACAACACCTTCATTTACCTGATACCTGTTTCATTTCTGCAGGTACATGACTTCAGCTCTCTGCTCAGCAGCCATCTAATCCTACAGGCATCTGACATCTGTAAATGCAATATTGACGTTTACCTGTTTCCCCAAGCTCATCTGGAGATGACACCAGAATTACTTTAGCCTTATGTAGTGACTGCTTGGCCACGGCAAAGAGAGAAGCTCCTCACTAGCTCCTTTCCTTGTGACTGGTGTTGGCATCCAAATCTATGGGGCTTTGAAGGACTATATCTTTATTAGGGATTGCTACAGCACTGCAGCCACTGTAAGGGAATTACACTCCCAAACAGAACATGAGTTCAGATTTGCCTCCCCCTTACACATTTGCTACTTATTAGCTTTGGCTCCCTGCTCCAAGCAGGCTGGCCTTTCTCCATCCCATTACGAGCAGCCTCGTTTTCCCTCTGAATTTCATCGAAACCCTGGACACCTGCAATGGTGGAAAAGCCAAATGACACTGTGCTGCCAAAAGACACTGTTGAGACTGAGCCAAAACATTTTCTGCTTCTATGCTGGCATTTACACAGCTAGCCTGTGTCACACCCACAGCCTGGCTGGATAACTCACCCCTGGAGCCACACAATGCCTGGGAGGTGAGCGGGGTTAGAAGACCTCATGCTGTGGAAATCAGCTCACAGCCGCGCAGCTTTGTTCAGCCTGGTCGTACCTTCTAAGTAGCAGTAGGAAGCGGCAGGCATGTGTTAGTGGCTGGCTGAATATCACAGCCACCGAGCATCAAAGGATTTTTCCCCAGGAAGGCAGCACTGATAGTGGCAGTTGTGTTTGCTCAAACGCTTAGAGAAAGCTGGAACTAATTTTGGACAGTAGTCCAGAGAGAATTTTTTTAATGAATTGTAGCTTCCAGTATGTTTGATCTGTGGATGAAAGTGCATCCTTTACAGGGAGTAATTGTTAACAATTTTTTTTCAAAAAGAGGTGTTTGTTACAGTAGAGTCTGTCAAAAACCCAGGACCTTCCGACCTCTGAGGCTTTGAGCCTCATTATCAAGGGAAGATTTACTGAAGTGCCTCCTCAAGAACTGAGGTCAGCCTAAGGTTCTCGCAGGAATTATATTCAATCATCTCTGCCCTTCTTCCAGGTTTAAACTTGGCTGTTTTCCTGGAGTACTTCTCCTTCCTTCTCCCTCTCACATGTTCTAAATACTCAGTACAAACAAATTTAAGCAAACTTTATGATTTGAAGGAAAGCAACTGGATAATAAACTTGGAGGTCACTGGGTGGGCACATCTATGCCAAGCTGTCTGTCCAACATGGCACAATGGCTTTGCATGATCTATTCTACCCCATGAACTCTGTGGTGGGTATGGGGCTTTGCCAAGGCTGCTGGTTTTTGCAAATTTGTGACACTGATACTCACAGCTGAAGGCCACCAGCTCAGAGGTTTAACGGGAGTTCAGGGTCATAGGTCAATTGTGGCTGTGATCTTGTAGCAAGGATAGTCCCAAAGAATCTGGCCCACAGGCAGAGAGAGCCCTCCTGTTCCTGCCCTGGACCCATCTCTCTGCCTTTGAGTGTGTGGGAAGTCTCTCCAACCATCAAAAATGCAGCCATGCTGATATAGACCTGTACGTTTGCTTTAGTGGATAAAATAACGTAATTGCATTATTTCATCTAATTTTTGAATTTCTCAGATACAAATATCTGCTGGAGATGGTATTGTGCAAGCTGTTCCTCCTTTGCTGTTCTGTCCCAGTAAGATCTGCAAAAAATCCATTTTGTGTACATTTTTGCAAATTGTTACAGAGTGTCAGGCATCTTTCCTACACAACTGTCTTGTCTTTTATTCCTCCACCTTCATTTGTGTCCCCAGGAGAGCTGTATGTATTTGACAGACAGCCTGGAGAGCAGCACACAACAAAGCAGCCATATACAGCATAGAGACCACCAGAGAAAACAACAGAATAGATTTACTTTTGCCTCTATTTTAAACAAGAATTTGCCTAGAATAAATGAGTGTTCATACAGCTGCACTGTCAAAATGTAAAACATTTGCAACACATCCAGTCATTCTCCATTTTACCAAGTAGGAACATCCATTTCTTATTCTAGGTGGTAATGATTTTAGCCCTTGACCAGGTTTGTCCTGAGTCATTTGTTAGTTTCTATTCTTTGCATGCAAATAGTGAAAAGCACTTGAATAAAATAACACAGGACAGTTCTCTTCAAAAAAAAATTTTGGATCTGTCCTCTCATCTACAGCAACTTTTCCTAGGATTTCCCCTTTTCCCTGAGTCAGACATCTGCTCTGCACATTTTTGAGTTCTTAGCAGTTTCAATGTCCCACGTTCTAGTGTCGTATAGGGATGCTTACTAATCCAGAGACTTTTCTAGTGGTAAACAATTATTTTCTTATCCAACCTATACACACACATACAAGCAGATATATTGACAAGGATGACTGTCCTGATAGATCCACAAATTGCATGGACAAGCAGTCAGTAGGAAAAAAGCCAACCAAACAAATCCAGTGTAAGCTCTTGGTCTATAATACACTTTCATTTGTAAATGTTGAAGTCATTAACTACTTTCCAGCAATTCTGTTTGATAGACTAATATCTGGCAAGTGTCTTTCTCTGAATTACAAGTCTGACCCTGTTCACTTGCTATTAAAGTTAAGAACTAACACTTTGCTTGCTTTATGGTGATCTGGATAAAAGATTTGGCCACTGCACAGAAAACATTCCTTGTGTCCACATAAGTTCATATTTGACTTTGCACACAGAAACTTGAACCTGGTGGAGCTCTTCATAAGTAAAACAGTTAACAGTCTTTTATGGGCTAGAATAAATCCACATGTACACAAAGACTCGGGCAGCTCCCATTTGGGAAAAAAAATGGTGTGGGTGTGTGTGTGTATATATATATATATATATATATATAGGAATCCTGGTTTTAAGGGTACTTTATTCTCATTGTTAAAAGCCACTGAGAGTGGAAGAGGAAACATTAGTCTGAAAATCATCTTGCTGTCAATCTCTGCTATAAAGATGAAACCCCACATGATTTACATTGAATTTCATTTCCTGATGAGCAGCAAAACCTATTCTGTGGACTTTGCTGCAGAGCCTGATGGACACCTAATGCAGCACTGACCTCAATTCATCTATTTTCTACCTCCACATTCTTTTCAGTGAAGCATGGCCTGTATTTAACTGTGCTATCCATACAGGGCCTTATTTGGAACTTTTCCCTGTATGTTGCTGCGCATTGTAATCCATAGCTAGGCATGCATAAGTGATTACATTGCAATCACTGATGATGATACAGAGATTTTGTGCCAAATACAAAGAGGGGTTTCTTCTGAATTGGTTGAGTCATTTCTGATAATGAATTATAGTACTGATATCCTGACCTCCCATTGCCAGGCTTATGGTTTATGGCATTGACATTCTTAGGGAATTGTTAAATGACATGAGGAAGCTTTTTCTGCTCTCATGCAAGAAACAGCCACTACCTTTCTTGTTATCATGGGAGTGGAAATTTCTTTTTTTTTCTGTCTAAATTTATGTTTCATCCCCTCACACTAATCTCTCTGAAAGTTCCTGACTTTAACATCCATATAATGATGTCAATGGGGAATCCACAAAGTCAGAAAAAAAGCTTCTAGTATTCATTTTAGGATGTATTTCTCTCTAGTTTGTGGAAAAACAAATTTGACTGGTAACATCTTTTCTATGGTCATGGAAACTGAAGTGCACACTGAAAGAGAGGGCAGAGAAAAGTGAAACAAATCTTGATGTCAACAGTAAGGCATTCAGCAGGGTGAACTAAGTAGGCAGCAGGAACTGACATCCAAGGAACTAGCAGCACCATCCATCCCTTAATGTCATCCCAGACCACAAAACAACATTTCTTGCCCAGCTGAGACCAAGGGAAGAAAACAGCTGGGTTTCTTCCCCCTTGTGATCCCGGGTCACAGGCTTCTCTCAGTGTGCAGTGGCTTTGCACCCTCACCTCTCCTGTTACAGGATGGTCTGAAAAGCTGCCATGGCTGAGCAAAGGCTGCTTGGTGTCAGCCTAGCAGGCACTCATGGCCAGCATAGAGCAACATGTTATGATTTCATGAGTGCATTCCCCTCCACGCATTCCCCACTGCTCCCTGTGTACCTACAGCTGGAGCAGTGCATTGGAAATGTCAGGGTAGACCCAATGACCACATTCTGACCTGAAATCCCTGATCAATTTTTCCAAGGAATTAAGAATATTTATAAATATAAAAATGTTATTTTAGTGGTCATGGGGAAACAGGATGGGACACTCAGAATTCTGCCTGAATTACCTTCTTTTTTAAGGAGATTTTCAGACTCTGATTCAGCCACAAAGTTTCTTTCTTGGTTATAAGTTAAGCTTATGTAGTGAAGACTGGATTAATTAGGGTTCCAGGACAACCATCATCACCACCACTGAATCCTTTACCCACTGATAGAAAATCATCCATTATCAACTGAAAATACAAGTATTTCATGACAGAAATTTAGACAGTATATCATACAGCATATTTAATAACATACTTCTCTGAAGTTAAAGGCTATAAGAATATATTTTGAAATAAAATAATGTTGTGCAATATCTGGTCCTAGATAATTATTTGGATTGAATACATAGCATAGGAGGGTGCAGAAAGGAAAACCGAGAAGAAATTCTTCAAATACATTTAAAAATTTATTTTACTGAAATATTGATATTGATATCAAGAGGCAGAAAATGTTAACATCTTGTCTTTTTAAATTAAGAACTTGATATTTATAGGCTTTAAACTCAAAGATAAAGAAAAGTCGTATGTAGCTTGAAACTTCCATCTAAAAGAATGCTAAAACTGCCAAGTTAGCTGACACTGTCAAACTTTGCCAGATCAACACAGGCTTTTCAAAATTACCTCATCCTAGAAACAAAAGGGAAGCAATCAAAGAGCTAGTGAGCAGAGAGAAAAACTTAGGGGGGAAAAATAATTTTCCCATATTAGAATCTCCTCAGGTTGACAGGGAGATTAAGCATTTTGCCACTGGGAACCATTGAAAGATAACTTTTATGAAAGGCTTTTTCTAAACAAAAATCAGACAGAGAGGTCTTAAACAAAAATGGGATTATGTCACACAAGCATTAGGCAAACGTCTCCTTTAAAATTGCTTTGGAACAAAACTCCAGCTTTATCTTTTCTTCCTGCAACACCTCAGCTCTGATCATGGACAGAGATGCATTTATATCAGAGAGGAGAGGGGTTATGGATGATTACTTGGAATTTTCCAGAAGAAAAAGCTTTTATCAGATTTATAAGGGACTCCACATCTAGTACAATAATTTCTGTAATCATCCTACAGACTTAACTGCCAGGCCAAAATCCCACAAAAGTAAGGCTGTGATCAAAATCAGAGGTTAAATCTATGCCAGCTTTTTTATCATTTCAGAATTACTTTGTTCCTCAGCTGGAAGGATGAGTTCTTTCTATTTTGTTTTTTGTTTAAAAAAAAATCTATGAGAGAAACAAGATGTATCCTCCAATGTCTCTTATGCCTGCAGAACTGACCCTGTTTCTAGTCTACAAATGAGCACTATCAAGTAGCTCTTCTGCCGCATATCAGAAAATTCCTGACAGATAGTGAAGATATTTGTACTCTTTTGCCAGTAAGGCCCCACCATGGTCAGTCCCTGAGGTGGTTAGAAAAATGATAGTTTCTCCTTGTTCTTTCCATGACTTTTGGCCTCTGCTTTGTTTTTCACTCCACTTTGCATTTTTTCCCATTACCACAAGAAACCCCACTGACTGAAAAATTATGTCAACAGGGTGTAGACTATTGCAATGTCTGTTAACAAGCCAGGTCGTATATGTAATAAACGTGTTTATGCTCACAGGTGTTGTACATTGTAAAAAAATTTGAATGTTCAACTTTTCTGCTGCATAGTCTAATGCAAGAGTTATTTTTATATAAAGGAGTTGAAAATCAAATTCTCATTTCATTTTTATTCATAAAAATCCCAAAACCTTTGCAATGCAATTGAAGTCAGAGAAACAGAGCAAAACTGATTGCAATCATTTAAGCTCTATCTATAAATATATCTCCATCAATATTTTTAAACTTTGTCTGAATATTTAGACCATATATTAACCCCATTGAAGTCAATTGCAGGCTCCAGCAGGGCTGACATTTCCGTTTGGGTCTCCCTGAGGTCCTAATTTCTTCCTCCCTCTTTAATGTCCTCCCACACCTTTCTCCACTGAGTGGCCTCAAGGCAAGTCTACAACTTACTTTTTTCCCTCTTCTAGTACCACATTTTTTTTTATATATAATCATAGTAGATTATCAAATGGTATTGAGTGATGACTTATAGCTCCTCACCTCGGAAGACTTTTTTTTCAGCTGAGAAGAAATCACTTTCCTCCATCACAGCATCCAAGGATATGGAATGTGTCCTTTGAACCACTTCTGTGAGAGTGCCTTAGACACCAATAGCAAAGAGACATGTAAGCAGTAAAATTTACAGCATCATTTCCAAACCCTTTATATGAAATGATTCATGTTCAGCTAAAGCTGACTTGTTACCATCTGTCTCTCTGATCATACTTTCCTACTTTGTTGTGTGATAAAAAGGCTTGAATCAATAAAAATACTCAGCTGCTGAGCAACTTTAAAACTGCTTTTTATCTTTGTGTCTCTTGATACAATACTGGCACAATACAGCAATGAGGAAAGCACAACATCTATACTGTTTGACACGAATTACACCTTTACTGTCACAGTAGCTTCTGCATGGCATACATTATACATCTGCTGATTTAGGCCCTGAGTTTGTATGCAAGCCTGGAGTCCCTGCTTGCTCACACGTCTCCGCTCTGGCTTGTGTTTCAGTCTACCCTTACAGACTATATAGTTAAAACTGGCTCAAGCTGGCTCTGCCTCAGTCCTCAGCAAGGCTCACAAGCTTCTCCATGACTTAATGCCTCAGACCACCAAATTCTCATTGGCATCCTTCTGCCAGCTTCCATCAAGTCTGCAAAGCTGCTCTACCGATTTCTTGCACTGCATCAGATATTTTGAAGATCTTCTGCTTACGACCCCTCATTGAGTAAAGGACTACCCAACAACTGACATGATTTTGCAAATGGAAAAATAAATAATCCTGATGCCAACCAGCAGGGCTGAAATCTGGCTGAGAGACATTAAACAGTGTTGCTCAATAGTGAAAAAAAGAAATTGGAAAAAAAGAAATTGGAAAAAAAGCCAACACTCAGTCTCCTCATTTTAGTAATTAGTAAACTGAACAATGTAACTTAGTGGAAAATCACCATGTTACTGCTGAGCACTGCAAGACTGCCTGGCCTTTTTGAGTGGCCAAGCTGGCAGTAGCACAGTGCCACAATGCACATCAGCTCACCTGTGTGTAGCTTGATTCCTTAGGCAGGATGTAAAGATGATACAGTACATTCATATAAGGACACAGGAGAGTGCAATAGTGAAGCAAGACTACAAAACCAAAATAAAACAAAACAAACCACCAAAACAAACAAACAAACAAAAAAACTCCCTACAAACTCATAAACAAAAAACCCCACAACACATTGCCAAAATTAAAGGAATTTTTTAAACATTAGCAGCATTCCTTAGTTGTTTCAGTAACTTAGCTGTGATGAGAGGCTGACCTGTTGGTTTTAATGGCTCCTCCTGGGCTCTCAGAAAGGCTTTTAGAGCAATAACATTTTTTTCCTGTGTTAAGATGGATAGCAGATACAGAGCAGGTGCTCTGGAAAAGTTTCTTCTTCCCTTGCATGGAAGGAGCAACACCCCTAGCCTATGTCTTCCTGCAGGTGTGCCAATCCTGTCTTGTGATGGTGCCCTGCAACATTATGTGGTGCTAAGGATGCAGATCGGCCCATTTTGTTCTTAAATTTTTGTGATAAATATTTTGTTGTGTATCTGAATTAACCCAATTCTGGTTCCTTGTTTTAAGTTCTTTAAAACCAAGTTCATGACAAAGCTAATAAACACACCTTTGCATAATATAACCAAAATTAGCCTATTCTTTATATCTAGTAGCTTAAACACAATAGTCATGAGTGATAAAACTGAAATATAGAGAGTTTGAATTAGTTGGTATATCTGCTGTTAGCTCTAAAGAAAACTTTACAGGCTACTGCCTCTAGATTGTCTATGGCTGAAGAAACCATGTGGACACCAAGGAGGCTTTAAAAGTGGAGTTGCATATAGTGGGCAGGAGCAGAGAAGTGGTGCAGTGTGGTCACCAGGCCCTTGTACTCTCCTACAGACACCACCTCATGATTGAGGTCTGTGATGTGCTGACAGCAACCATTCCATTGTAGAGAAGCAGGGAGAGCCATGGAGACTAGAACTGGTATTTTCTTCTGCTGCAAACCAGCATTAAGACCCTAAGCACTAATCCCTCAGCCCTTCACCTGGAGAGTCTGAGAAAGCCCTTATTTCTCCCATTGATGTGATACAGCTGGAGCAGCCCACAGGAGCAATGGAGCTGTTTGACATGGCACAGCTGCACAAAGGCCTTAGCTAACCCATTACCCGCCTGATTGGAGGATTTTGCTCTGCCCGGCAGCTAAGCATAGAAGGTTTACACATAGCTTTCCCTTACCACTGTGTTTTGATCGCTGCTGCAGTAAAGTCCCCAGATATGTCCCCAGGTAGCTACCGTGCATTATTCCCGGGGCTGCTTATTCCTGCCATCATTCACTTTGATGGCCCCAGCACACAGAAACAGAAATGACTAGAAACCTTTGTAACAAATCCAATGCCTTCCACATATTTTAGAAAAAAAAGGTTGGTATAGAAAGTTTCCCCATTGCTACAAACAGGAGGGCCTGAGTGATGGCAGTGCCTTTCTTTGCCATGAACCAGTTTTTTGCCAAAGGTTGACAGAGGCTGACCACCTGCTTATTTTGCTTTTCTGCTTACTGTAAGTGGCAGCGACAGCGTCCACTTATCCTGCCACACAGGACCAGAGGTAGAATGCTGCAGACCTACTTTCAAGTTTTACAAAGGTGATTCAGGGAGCCCAAAGGCAGTGGGGAGAAGGGGCAACAGTAGAAGCCTACCTTTATTTATGCTTCAGAACTGTTAGACTTAAGAGCAAAGCAGGGTCTGAATGACTGGTACTTATTTGCTAATGTGACAAGATCTTGAAACCCATCATAGAAGGGTTTTTTCATTGATTTGTCAATAAGCAGGACCTTGCACATAGTGAGGGTTGTTGACATCTACGGTGGAGGAGGAAAGGAAGGAAAGAGATCCAGAGTATGACTGTGATAACCTGTAATGAGATCACCAAGGGATGACAGAGAGGAGGATTGGGCTTGTCAGCAGAAACTGGAACAATTATGTGCTCCCAAGTGTGGAGCATAAAGTAGGAACCTGACTGCAAAAAGTCAGGTGTCAAGGACAAGATAACACTTTTAACATTTAACTATTTACTCCTGAAGCGACAAAAAAAGTAAAATTTATTACATGGCAGCTGTGAATGTTTTAAAAGTATCTGTGAAACCAAGAAGAAAAAATATGAAACAACTCCTCTGAATATTTCCTTTCACCAGCTCCCATATGGTGGGAGAACTATTTGAAGAGATCTTCCAGCTCTCTCCCATGATTATTCCATAATGTAAAATACGAATATTGTGTGGAGGAGGTTAGGGAAAGGATTTTCTTCTGTTTCCTACATTTAAAACTCTTTTTTTTTTTCCCTGACAGTTGTTCTTTTATCTTAAAAAAAGGGTTTATTGGATTATGCCAGGTGGCTAATTAAAAATTATTCTAGAGAAAATACAGATCCTTAATAGGATATAGAACTTTTAAGGCAACAACTTCTATAAAGAAAAAACTTTGGAAACTTTTTTTTAAAAGGAAGCTGTAAACAGGGTTTGTGTGCAAAATTAATAAACTTATGTGGAGATTACAAATTCCACAGGGAATCCAGCTACAACTGGAAGGAGAAAAATTGGGCCTAGGATACAGCTACCTCCTCTCTTCCTTTGTTCCATTTGTGAGTTTTCATGCATTAAGACTATTTTGAGTTCCATAAAGAAACAGAAGAAACAAACCACAAACAATATCCCTAATAAAAATCTCTCTACAGTGACAACAGGAGTTATGCAAGACACTTAAATAATGTAACTCTTAAATGGGAGAATTGAAAATGTCAGACTGTTACCATTGGAAAAGGAAATAAGCAATGTGAATTTAAAGATTTTTCTGAAAGTGTCAGCAAATCAGAAAATAAGAACCACTCAGCTCACACTCATAAACCTTAGAAGCAGTCCAAGCACCAGTCCTCAGTCTGAGGCAAGCATGACCACATCCACTCTTTAACCACCAGTCATGAACTCCAGAAAAAGAATTTTACTAATACCTCCTATTGTTTGAATTTGGAGACCAGGTCCAGAGGGTATCTTCAAAGCATTGTTCAGAAATCACATGCAGACTATTTTCCATGTTTATACAGTACAAGACAGGTTTCCCCAGTATCCTATGGACTTCTAGCAGAGTCCAAATGCTGCCTTTCATCCTATTTTCAGAATTTACAGGTATTTTCCTGATGCAGCAAGAGCTCCTGTGCCCTACAAGCCAAAGTGAACTTTCTTAGCCAGAAATCATAGAGGAAAATTGGGCAGAAATTCCAGGTATACAGGACTACTGACATAATTTTCATTTTCTGAACACCCATATACAAAAAAAACCCCTCATGCAGTATTTGAAGCTGTGTTAAATTAATTTCATCTCTGAAGTTATGTGTGCTGTTGCTGTGGGGCTCCAGTACCATTTTCTGGATTGGTTCAGTTATATTCAAGTGAAAACAATGGTTCTCAAGTGAAAGGACATTGTCAGTGAAGGAAACAATGTAGAATAACAGCTGGAAACTGAAATAGCAATAGAAAGAGCAATAGCACTGCATCATGGCTCAGCCATTGGATCAAGTGAGGTAAACTCACTGTACAGTTTGTGTGGATCTTTTTAGTTGAATCCATCTCCAAACAACAGCTGGTGCACAGCAAGTTCTTGGTATTGAATCACTTTTTCATCTCATGGTCATTAATAATTTTCCTAAAAAGGAAACAGGCCCTTAATGCCCCTGGTTGCTCCTTGCAGACATTGCAGCCAGCGCAGCACCGATGCCTTCCACCCACCTCTGCCTTCCAGCGTCATCTGTGCTGGGAGCTGGGGGTCCTTGCACCTGCTTATGCGGCTTGCTGCTCTGCCAACACTTTAAAAAATGATGAAAGCAACATGACTTTAAATGCCAGTCCAAATCAGTTGGCATCTGCTGGGCTTGGTCATGGGAAGGGGAACAAGCTCAGAGATCTTCCTCATGACCACCTTTTGGCTGCTCAGAATGTGCTCTCTGGGGGATTGTGCATCTGGCTTTTTCACTGGTTTTGACATTTTCAGAGGGCCTGTAGAGTTCAGAGTCTAACACCAAGTTCCTGCAGGTCAAAGAGTTAATAAATCCTGGGTAAAAGTATTGCATGGAAAGTGAAATACAGAGCATAACCACAATATTTCATCATCATGTGACACTGGAGGGAGTGTAACCTTCTTCAACATCCACTGACAGATCTGGTATTGCCACCAGTGACCAGTGGCAGGGGTGAGCAGACACTGGTTGTTGCCTGGTGCTCATATCTGTTCACGTGGCTGCTGTGGAAAAGAAAGTTATTCTTGCTAACTCAGAATGAAGTGTTTCAGTAACAACTCTGAAATACAGATGCTGGTATAGGGTGTGACTGGTGTGCCTAAACATGCTCCCTCAATGACATTTCTTGTGCTTTTGGGTACCTGAACCCTCCTTGCAGAGCGGTCAGGTCTGACACTGGACCTCTGGGAAAGCAATTGCCCTTCTGTATCAGCCGCTAGAAATCAGACAGAAAAGCAAGGGCATCCCAAATAATGCTAGACACGCATGTTCAAGAACCTCAGTCATTCCCAGAGGATCCAAAGACATGTCCTTCATTTGCTGTATTTTTTGAGCAATGTGCTCTGTAGCAAAAATAGACACAAAGGACATGTAAACCAAAAGTTAAGAGCTATTTAACAGCGAAGAACATTTTTCACCTGAGCACTATGTGGTTTCTGGACTAGGAAAAAAGTCACCTGCTTTTCCATCATTGTTAATACTCCTTTTTATTAGTGTTAGTCTTTCTAGCCCTACAGGCCCTTTCTCTGGCTCTTGAGGCACTTTCAGGGTAGTTAATCCTGTCCTCTTGCAGAACAGGTAGCTATAATCTTACTTGGTATGTGGGTTGCCAATAACATTAAGTGCAGTGCCATTATGTTACTTGGTAAAAGAGATCAACCCCCAGCTCACTACAACCTCCTTTCAGGTTGTTGTAGAGAGCAGTAAGGTCTCCCCTGAGACTCCTTTTCTCCAGGCTAAACAACTGCAACTCCCTCAGCCGCTCCTCATGAAACCTCCGCTCCAGACCCTTCCCTAGCTTTGTTGCGCTTCTCTGGACACACTCCAGCACCTCAAAGTCCTTCTTTTAGCAAGGGGCCCAAAACTGAACACAGGATTCATGGTGTGGTCTCCCCAGTGCTGAGTATAATGGAATGATCACTGTCTGCATGAGTCCTGCAGGCCACACTATTCCTGATACAATTCCATATGAAAAGGGCTCTGCTGTGCTCTTTGACACCGTGTCCTTCCTGCCCTTCCATCAAACTCCTCCAAGTTCATTCCTTGCTCAAAGAAACTCAAAAACCCAAGCCCAACATTGTACTTTCATTTAATTTCTTTCTTCATTAAAGCCTTTCTCCTCCTCTGCCCTTTGATGACCTTCTGGACCCTGGCACTTTTCTTAAGGATTATGGTTTCCACATACTCACACAATACCTAAGAATCTGTCTTGAATGTGATATTCTTGTTATGAAGAGGGAATGCTCCATCTACATTTGCCCTCCCAAAACTTGTTCAGTCCTTTAGTGAGATGTGTGGCCAATCTGCATGATCCACAGTTCCAGGTGCAAAGCTTTAGTTGTACTCTTGGATAGTTCATGTGATGGACTCACTGTCTCCACCATTCACTCAGTTCTCCTGTTTCTGCAGTAAATATCCCCATGCCTCAGTTTTCTTCTATCAAACACAGCATCTAAGAAATGGATTTTGCAGGTTGGCAACTTTCATGTTTTTAACTACTGCTTTTGAAAGATAATGGTAGGTCCCAGCAGATTAATATTTTCTTCTAGTTTTTAAAATGTAAATTAATTGAATGTGGAAAAAACTTTGAGATGTCTGTGCATGGAAAAACAAATATCTGGTTCCCAAAACATGTGTTTAAGATGGTTGAAAAAAAATGCACTACCCTTTTTCTATTTGACAAGTAGTTTTTAAATCTCATTTTTCAAGAAACCAAACAAGGAGCCAATTTTCTACTGTTAAAAAGCTTATGCTATTAAAAATAATTGTGCCAAAGTAGATCCTAATTAATTTGCCATTTCTACAGTGTTTTCAACACTCAAAACATTTTGGAACTTTTTCTCAAAGCAAAGAAATTCCAGTGATTTTGAGTGATCGTTTGAGCCATCACTTGCAGGGTAGTCTAAATGGTGATCCAGGGGTAGCTGTAGAGCCTCTTTGCAGAGAACAGTTAGGTCTGCTGGCTCTTTCCTTAATGTTACAGTAGTAAAACAAATATGTTTCATAATGACACACCTACTTCCTCCAAACAGGGCTTTGCATCTGGTTTTTGAGCACTGTGTACATACATATGTAGATAGTATTTGAGCACAAAACTAGTTGACAGATCCTCTCTTTCTTCACTTAGCCTTCACAGTCAGCATTGCCAGAAGGGGATCTGTGTGAAACCTGCCTGCAACTTGGAGAGCAATGCCAGTTGTTGCAGTGAAAGCCTCATCACTGCCATTCTCAGTGTCATATTTACTTCCATAGAGAGTGCTCCAACAGTGACGGTCAGTGAACCAGAAGAGCAGCGTGCACTCTTTGGTGCTCTTACTAGTCATGTAAAATCCTTCTATTCTCTATTGCCATTAAAGCTGACTTGCAGTATTCAGACATCCAGCTCTTTGGAGAGGACGTATTTCTTGTTATTTATTTACTCAAACACAGAGAGACCTCGTTTTCAGTGGGAACATATGCTGATCTAACACTACTATCCTGCTGATCAGATATATTCACATAAAATTCCCAACACAGTGCCCACTATGCTTCTGATTTTGCTCATAAAGCCTAAAGTTATTTCTAGTTTCAGAACAAAACACCTCTCCTGCTTGACTTGCTTAGCTTACCCAAGGCATCTCAGTAATGGTGATCTTCTAACTGGCTAAGATAATTTCATTGTTACACACTGGGTAATCCAGGCAAGCTGTGCAGCAAGAGCATGTACCTATGTCTCACACTGACATGGGCAATTTTCTCTAGAATTAGGCAGGCCTTGAGAAAATGGAAGAGCTATGTGTGCTTACAGCCAAACGAGGATATGACATGGTATGACAGCTTTATGCTGAATGACAGACAAGGGGATGTATAGCACCACTCCTGTCCTCGGTGGCATGTGCCTTAGCACAGCTGTAGGAAGGTAGTTGTGTGCAAGCATAAAAAATCCTTGTAAATGTATGCAAACATATAAAAGAGGCTGGACACAAAACAGCATATCTCTAGTATACAAAACTTTTCTCCTGAAGCAGCCACTTACCATAAGCTCAAATCTCTATTCACATCATTGCAAGAAAATGTGGAAAGGCTCCTTGCCTCCCTTCTCCCTTTCTCACTTCTGGTGTCCATTTTAATAAATCAGATCGATTTTCAGGTGGAATATCACCAGAAATGCTCCCTAACAGACACACAGAAGACAAGCAGTTGTCACAGTGAGATGCTGGCTTCCTGCTGATAACTTTGTGGTGGCTCAGGCAATTCTCTCCTTATGTTTCCACTGAGATGGAATGATAAAACACCTCAGTGCCAAAGAAGTATGAACATGTGCAGTGATTACAGCACTTGCTTCACTTCCCTGAAGTAGTGCTGTCACTAGTATTTTTGGACCTGGTTTGTCCCACCCCTGTGCCTATTTCTGTTGCCAGAAGTGGCAAGCCTGAAGTGCTGAAGCCAGTAAGATCAGAGGAGAGGGGATGGAGGCTGCCCCTCATGACAGCACCAGGGGGTAGGTCATACCCAAGTAAGAGGAATAGCCAGGCAGATATATGGGGTTTCTGCCATTGCTCGCCCCATTCTGACACTGGCCTTTGAAGGACTGTGAATATAAGGGAAAGAAAGCACCTTGTTCCACCTTTGTTTCATGCAAAACCACAGATTGAAATCATTGTGTGTGGATGATGAGAAAATGATGAAAGAAACCTCAAGTCCTTTCTATTGGAAGCTTCTGCAATGCAGTGCAGAAGTTAGCAACATCTTTTACTGATTCAGTCCCTTAGAGGAGAAGATGAACACTCATGAATGGTAAAAAAGAAAAAGCACTGCTTTTAATTACAATATTCAAATACTCCTTTCAATATCAAATATTCCTTTTCAGATTCTGAAAAGATCAACTGTTTGTTACTGCAATACACACAGCCGTGAATGTTTTCCTACATAGCATGACCGGGGGATATTTAAAACACAAACACATCTAAGAGAAGGCTGAAGCTGGAAATTTCCAAATGAATGTTTTTTCTTTCTCCCCTCTTTCTGTCTTGTCTGCCTGCATGACAAGCAGCGTACTTTCCTGTTTGCCTAATGCGTCAGGGTGATGTCCTGTGAGGATTTTAGCTATTTCATCACTTTATACCTGTGGTTCAACAGTAACATTCCAAAGTCCTCAGGAGACACTTTTCTCTCGCCATTATGCATCCCCTCGATTGCCTATACATGGAAAGAGATTCATAACTAACATAGTTGGTGTCACAAAATTCCACCAGCACAGCAGTCAATACAAAATGCGGCACTAATTGTGAACAGCACCTAGCTGCTCAAATTACTGTCGGAATGCTAACCTTGGGAAAAGGTATTTTTATGCATAAGCTTTTCTGCAAAAGAAATATTACTGGAAGTGAAAAAGCCAGGCTTTCAGTTATGCGAATGAGCTCTGCTTTTTCCCTTGTTACTGCTGCTTTCACAAAGAAGAAAATGTATCTTCAGACCATTTTCCCACTGAAGTTAATAAAAATAAAGAAAAGTGGTCATGGTGATATTGAGAGAGAGATAAAAATATCAAGATCCTGTTATTTCACATAGATGATGTTGCTTGTTTTAGGAAACAGAAATTTCTCAGATGACTTAGAGGTACAAAATGTAATGTGAAAAATATTCTCATTTGCAGTATAACAAGTGTTTTCAAAGGGGTCTCTGTTTTATGTGATATGGCACACAGAAAACTTTTCAGGATACAGAGAGAAATATTTTCCCAACACATGTCACAGAGGACTGATTTTAGGATAGTTCTGTGCCTCTTGCTTCTAACAAAATCCATACGTGTTTTGCCGCACACCAAGAGGGTCTGGCTTTCATGGGTGGTTTCTGCCATAAGCATCCCTCAGACTAAAGAACAGCCACTCTGGGCAGCAGTTTGGGTTCAGGACAAGGAGGTGGTTTTATCACTTGCCAACATGAAGCTCAGCACAAAACATTTCCCTGGGAACAAAATAGTGGAGAAGAAAACCTGTTTCAGGGATTTGGGGAGAGAAAACAGAGAAAGAATGCCAGCTGCATCCACTGGCAAACTAATTAGTACAAATTAAGGGTCTTGATGACTACAGTATGATACCAGACCCCAGCAAAATATTCTTTTCCCAGAATAATCAGTCCCTTGCAACTTAAAGATTGTATAAATTTTCTGAGGGGAAAAAAA
Source organism: Sakesphorus luctuosus (assembly GCA_013396695.1). Lineage (NCBI taxonomy): Eukaryota > Metazoa > Chordata > Aves > Passeriformes > Thamnophilidae > Sakesphorus > Sakesphorus luctuosus. The sequence continues at coordinate 2,018,411 of VWZD01007179.1, read as the reverse complement.
ATTTAAAAATAACTTAAAAAGAATTCTCAGGTCTGGGGAAATAATTTTCATAGTTTTTTTAACTCCATTTTTGTTCCATAATGGACTGTTTGACTGTTGGCTAGGATTTATTTCTTCTCTCACAAAAACTTCCCACCTGGAGTAGTGGAAGTGTTTTCAAATCATACTGCTGACCAGAATAGCTCCTTATTTCTCAGCACGCCATTTCTATCATGGGTACATGTTTTCCCACTGCGCTTGAGAGCTATTCAATATCAAAACCCATCATGAATTATACGCTGTGATCTCATTAACAAAATGTTCTCATGTTTTTACTCACCCTACTGTTTACTTCTCAAAAATCTGGTTAAATTGCCTTTCAATGCCAACAAACTCTTCAAAAGGATATGGATCCTGTGTTCATTTTCCAAACACAGGCAATCAGCTTAATCTGGGGGGTTTGTTCTCGTCCTTCATGAACTCCCTTAACTGCAGTTTTGGGTGACTGCTCATTTTTGTTACAAAGACCAGTAGCAAGTAGGTAAGAAAATGCACTGTGATGCCTAAGACACATATTCATCTTGCTCTGAGTTCATCCTAGAACCTGCTCACTATTGTTCTGGCTTAAAGTAGGTATCTGGCCACAGGCACTAGGAAGTGAAAGTGGTCAAATACTGTGTAAACTTCTTATGTGTATGCTCTGAAAATTGGGATTGTTACAAAAAGCATGAAAAGTCTACTAATATCTTTAAGACAAAAATATAGTGCTCAGATAAAAAATCAAGTTACGGGAAGCTGAGAGAAATCCCCTTTCCCAGAATTACAGAATGAGTTGGGAGGGATCACTGAAGGTCATCTAGTCCAACCTCCCTGCTCAAGCAGGGAGTTACTGCAAGCTGAGAGAAATCCCCTTTCCCAGAATTACAGAATGAGTTGGGAGGGATCACTGAAGGTCATCTAGTCCAACCTCCCTGCTCAAGCAGGATCCCCTAGAGCATGCTGCTCATGATTCTATCCAGATGACTTTAGAGTATCTCCAGGGAAGGAGATATTCACAATGCAAGTAACTGAAAGAATTATGTGCTTTAATATAACTTCTGTCTCATTCACATGCTATTCATTACCTGAGCAATCCAAGCTGAAAATGAAACCTTTACATTCACACTCATACAAGAAAAAAGCTGAGGCAGCAAAAGCAAAGTTCAATTAGCAGTTACCTGGCAGCTCAATTAGCAGTTACCTTCAGTGAGCTTCACCTGGGCTGTTGCAGCCCACTGGCTCTGGGATAGTTCAGCAGCAGCAGCTAGCTGGGTTGTTTGGCTCTGTACTGTTGTTATGAGAAATGGAAGCAATGCTAAAGTAATTATTCTTCAAGACACAAGAAAAATGAGTGTTTTGACTAATGAAACATAGTAAGTGCTGAAGCCTCCATTAATATTATCAACTTTTTTAATGTGTTAGATGATGAAGTATTAAGGGTTCTATAGCACTTGCTGATTTCAGCTCTAAAGAATACTGACCTTTTAAATTTTATTGTTCAAGTGACTCTATCCTAAATTGTTATTCTTGAGAGTTTTTTATAGGTTTGAATGCATTTTTCTTTAAATTATACAAACAAATTCTTTGAACTTGACCCTCTGAAGAGCTAGGTGATATTGGTAGCCTTGTAGCTACTTCTATTACTATTTGCTGACCAGATTGCTTTTTGCCAGGGAATAAGGGTTAAATGGGGGAAAAAGCATTAGTTTGTTCAAAGCAACTTCCAGTCAGACGTATGAGCATCCAAAGAGAGTAGTATTCAAGCAGCTGGTCCACAGATCATCTGTAACTTTGAAAGCAGCTCTATTTGAGCTATTTCATATCTCCATCTGATTTCCTCATTGTCAGAAAAGCAACTGCATATAAATAAATCTTCACTGAGTGATGGTTTTTTCCTTTAAACAGGTCAATATTCATTCAGATTGTTTTTTACAAATTATTCTGCATTTAACAGTCAGATAACTTTGAAGAAACTATTTCTGTCACTTCATGCAGAAAGCCCTCACTAAAATGTGGGGTTGATTTTGCCTGACTTAATCCTGTTAATCTATGTGTCACCTCTGTTATTTCATGTTCTTTCAAGACAGAAAAATGAGCTCATTGAAAACACGTGGAGAAATGGCTTTCCTTTTTCACTCTCACAGAAAAGAAACATTGAAAATATTCTCCAACCCAGAACCCAAAATGTGTAGCAAAATGCATTTATTCTCCTGCAAAGTACAGCAAAACCAGTCAATACTGTAAAAAAAAATAATCTTTTTCTTTATTCACCTTTTTACTGTTTCAGTCTCTCAAATCCTTTTCTCTGTCCTCAAGGATAGAGGCAAAATAGGAGGACAACTGATATGGAGCATCCCCTGACATTTCCTGAAGTTGTTTTCCAAACCCCACCAGCACAGTGGGAGTTGCCAGCAACATAATCTGGGACAGCACTCAGAGCTTGACTGGGAAAATTTGCACTGCAAACATTTTCATTCTTCATGGAATACTGAGGAAATGCACACATAACCAGGGCACAGTGCCATGCACAGGCACACAGAGGACCCCTCCACTGCCTTGCCTGGTTGACAGAAATAGCACAGTTCTACCAGAGGAGTGCTCTGTCTCAGCTAAAATGCACACATGTCCCTACTCACAAGACTCAGAAGTTGACCTGTGTCTCACATCAGTCCATGGTGACAGCCCAGACACGCTGACAAATGATACAGTGAAGATTCTGGTAAGATGAAAAATGTCATAAAAGTAACCATAGAGATATTTTCCACCTGCATTTCTCTGAGGTGAGATCGGTTATTACAAGAAATTATTACAGAATCAACAGCATATGGTACCTTCTTGCTGGTATCAAGTGACAGGACCATAGGAAATTATCTCAAGTTGTACCAGAGAAGGTTTAGATTGGATATCAGGAATTTCTTTTTTTCATGGAAGGTGTTGTAAAGCATTGGAACAGACCGTACAGGGAAATAGTGGGGTGACCATGCCTGGAAGTGTTAAAAAATATGTGGATATGGTACTTGAGGGCATGGCTTAGTGGTGAACATGGTGGTGGTGCTACGTTGACAGCTGGACTATATCTTAGATGTCTTTGGCAACCTTAATATTTCTATGATTATGCAATGCTGCATCATCTTAAATAGATTAAGGTTGGGTTAATCAGAAGATCAAAAGTAGCTGTCATCTCATCAGAGAAAGGCTATGTGATCAGTAGGGATGTTGTCATAAGCTCCAATTTGTTGAGAACCTTTTCTAATGGTATGAAAGCCCAAAGGGTCACAAAGTTTGCGACAACAACAGCAGCCTGAGGTCACCTCTTCCAAACCAGTGGATTATCCTTTCTTCCCAATTGTCATGGGTTTGGCTGATGGGCCTAAGTTTGGGCCTGGGAATTCAGATTTGGGCCTGAAATTGTCAGCTGCCTTCAGCTGGGCTGGGCTAGCTAGCAGCTGACTTCTTCTAGCCAATGATGTTGTATTTCATACCATCTTACATCATCTCAATAGGAGTAAAATCCAGTGTGTGGGAGTGGCTTAGCACAGTTTCACTTTGGCNCTCTCCCTCTTCTTTCTCCCTTTGGCTGGTTGGGGGGAGGAGGACTCTTCTTCTCTGTACTTGGGCAGTTGGCATTTTGCCAGCTCAACCCAAGACACCAATCCATCCTATAATACTGTGAATGTCAGATTACTGTGTGCAGCTGTTTCAGCTTAAAGTTTCACTTTCTTCCTTCTAAATATTTTACTTTCTCAGTGCAACAATGAGAAAGGCTTCTAGGCATGGATTTTTCCTTATGGAATCTGAGTCTCTGGCCTCTCCATGTCCTGGTCTCAGTTAGAACCCCAGATGTTTCTTTCCAGCATAGGCTCTCTAAAATCTGCTGCTCCAGAATATCTTTCTAATCCCTTCTCTTTAACAAGCTTGATTTCTCCATCCTTGCTCAGCCACATAGCTGCACTTGACATAGAATTTGGCCCTTTTTTAGACCAATTTTTTGTGGATGGCTGGTATTGCACTGTCACTGTAGTCAGAGATGAGGCATGACAGTGAAGAGTCCAACTCGTCAGTGGCTTGGATCTAAAATACTCGAGCTTCACTTCACCTATACTATATTTAATTGCTTCCATCTAATTTCACTGGTATCTAACTTTCCATCAGTAACAGTCTCAAGGCCCTCACTATGTCAGAGGCTAAGCCAAAATAAACAGCACTCTGTGTTCTTCACTCTTTAATATCTGTGCTTTAGGCTAGAACAGGGGTGAGGCTTTTTTAATTACAGACCACAAGTGACTGCATGCCAGGGGTGTTTCTCTGTTCAGAAAGGTTATCATTAGCCAGGCAGCTGCTAAAGAATTTGATCCATGGTTTCACACAGCAGTGCTTGATACGCTGCATAGCCCTGCTGTGGATTTACTAGTAAAGACATTTTTTTAAAAATACCCCAAATGATATTGTACTCCCAAGCTGCATCTGAGAGCATCCAAGATCTCCTTCCACATAAATGTAAGCCTTTATTTTCTCAGGGTTTTGGTTTGGTTTGGTTAGTGCTTTTCTTTGGGAGGGAAGGGGCAGGAGAATTGACTAGCTTACTCTGATCTAATACAGTTCTGTTTTAGCAGAACTGGGACATGTGTGGGCATGAAATGCATTAAAATATTTGTATTTCTATATGGTGCATATTTTAACTCATGACAGAGTACCGTATATTGTCAAATGCAATAGGACTTTCGCCTCTCCCAACATATTATAGTTGCAAAGAGCTTAATCTCATGCTAACACAGAACTGCTCCTCCATTTAGATTGCATGTGGAGCCAACAGCAGTGGATTTTCATGGCTATAGCATAATTCTCAGCTGTCATACATGCAGCACAGAATTGGATTACCTGCCTTTTTGCCTAATTTTTCATCAAATTATTGGGTTGTTTCATGGTGAACAACCACCAGCAGAAGTAACACAGCTGTCTGGAGAACTCCTGGACTGTATGATAAGAGGTGATATGAGCAGGACACCAGGATTTTGGTAGAGAGGTGTGAGTATGATACACCTATGAGCATTGACAGAGTACTGCCCAAGCTGTCAAAACACAGTCATGTTTAAGAAAGCATAGTCTTGAAACCTGATGTTCAACTTCTTGCCATTTTAACATTAAATGGAGAAGATATCTGGTACCCATATGAAACAGGAATGGTCACCACTGCCTGAGGCAGAGCAGGTAGAGCTGTGCTCGTAGACCCATTTGGCTGATGTTATCTGAGGTGCAAATCCCCCTAGAGAAATACTCCTAGAGAGCAGTGATTGGGGCCACCCTCGTGCTAAGTGGACGTGATATTGTGTCTTCTGTAATCGTAGAGATCTGTCCAGTGTCCCTGATTCTGCTCCATTTCCCACCACTTCATCAGTGGGCCCCACCTCTTGAAATATCTCTGCAATGAGAAAGGTCTATCCTTTCAGTCACCAGCCAGCTTGAATGTTATAGTTAACCATCATCCCTGGATGTCATCTTTGTTTATTTTTAATAGGCAAGTAATACATTTAATTTGTTATATGAATCTGAGGAATGATTCCCTTCTTCTACCATGGTAGGATGCATGCGGCATGTTATGACACTGTCCTTTTGAGCCACACAGTCTCTTCTAGAAACTTATCTGTTCTTATTTCAAACTCTTCTTTCGTATTAATAACTCACCATGCACTAATTATTCTCAACTTCAGCCCACTTCCAATACAGTAATCATAACCGTTGATTTTACACATGGAAGAAACTGAAGTAGATATGCACTGTGTCCACTTCCCCCATACCCAGACCACCTTTATTGCTTTCTTCCTTAGACAAATCATATACAGATGGAAGAATGATTAAAGTGACAAGGACCAAAGCAATTGTAAAGCCCCTTGAAGCCTTTCTTGCCTTGTGTGGGGACACATCTCACAGAGTCACTCAGCCACACAGAGCAGTCATGGTATTTCAGGAATCTCTCCATCTAACCCATCAGCCCCTCAGTCCTTCTGAGGTGCATCAAGGAAGATCACCTTGGTATGCAGGCTGTTCCTTGGCCAGCAAAAAGAGGAATCTGATGCATGTTCTTTCATGCCTCAACAGAAATTAAATTTATCAGATATCTTAATGAAAAGCAAATTTAGACAGAGAAAGTACACTGCAATTTTTTCTCACCTGAATTTTTTATTGAAGTTCACAACCACACAGCTTCTAAAAGCCATTTAAAAGTGGTAAAGATAGATCCTTGGTTACTAATTTTAAAGGGATCATCATGATTTTAGTAACCTGTCTCACCCACTATCTGTCAGAAATACTAATTTCCCACTTAGTATCTCCCTGCTGATGGCTTGATTTATGGGAATATTTGCAGTTGTGAAAGACTTGGGCATTTTTTCCATTTCAGGAGTGGATGTTTGGTGCCAGTTTTTGAGGCTGATGGACCAGCCAAACCCCAGCCTAACTCTACAGCTGCTGACCTCCGTGCCAGTTAGAGTGATTCTAAAGTGCAATCCACTGCCTGCCAAGATTACTTTCATTTACAAGCACTAATGGCTTTCTTTAGGGCAGGGAGTTATTCCTACTCACCTGCAAACTTAAGTCCTACAGCTCCACAAGACTACGAGCACTGCAGATTAACTTCAGTCTTTGATGGCAAATTTGTTCCCTCACAAGGTGAGAAGGTAGAAGTGAAATGTCAGCTGTGAAAGAGGTGAGTTTCTCAAAAAGGACACCCATTGGTTATTTGTGAAGCAGTGGGGACTTTGGTGGCTGTGAAAATAACTCAGTCACATTTAAATGACACTTCACATTCAGGAGAGAAGACCTTTTCCTTAACCCTGAAGAGTGATTGTTCCAAATCAATGTTGAAGCCAGTCAACAGTGTGTAAAAGGTCTCTCCTGTGACCCACTCCATAGCTTCTTAGAGGGTTAAAATGATTTAGTATTTGGCATGCTCAGATTATACTCGCAAACATTTATTCATCACTCCCTCTCTGTATTCTTATTGTGTGAATGGAAAGACAAATGTAAGAACATTGAAATATGATATTTTGAGATCATGGATCTGGACCTGTGCCATGTGTCACTTCAGCTTCTTCATCTCTAGATCACACATAAACTTTTCAGGTGCTCAATATATCGTATCTAGTCTTAAAGTCTGGGCTCACTGCTCCCCAACCTCTAATAGACCCTGTGAGCAATACAAGAAGGACTTTACACTCCATCTCAGCTGTTTCCAAAACCAAAGAAACTGTTGCAATAAAGAGAGAAAAAATGAGTTTAAAAGGAGAAAATAAATTGAATCTGTCAAACCAAATAGCAAGTGGGCTGCCTGGTTAGGTAAATAATTTTTATTGGCTTTTTCCAACTAATCTGCCTGCAGGATTTATTAGCTTTCTACTATATCCTCAAATAAAGTAGCTGACTTTAGTTCCAGTTTATGCTTTATCCATTAATAATTTTGTACATCCTAGAGAGAATTTATATTATTTATTAATTTACCTAACCATAATTACAGTCATTGTAGCTGTTTAATGAGAAGTTACTCCAGGCCAAGTTGCTACAATTCAAATGGCATTTTATCATTCTTACAGAGAGGGCTTTTGGAATATTTGGTTCCTAACCCAGGGGCTTCCCCCTGGCCAAAAAACCATTATGAAGAAGGGATAACTAGAATGGGTTATGCCCTAACCCCATGCAAAAGAGAAACACTGCCTGCCTTATTATTATATTAGCACAAATAAGTTAGAGTGTAACCACTCCAACTTGCACAATTCAGATTTGCACCGATGTCCACACACAATTCTCATCATGCCAGAACCCGGGCAGACAAGGAGAGAGGAGGCGGAAAAACACTTCCCATCTCTCACCTCTCTGGTTTCTGCAGTAACACTAAGATCAAAACTTTTGTTTTCAAGGCTATAGATGCACTTGCAACTCTACAGTCTATGATAATGAGCCAACAAGTACATCTTTATGCAACCCACTTCTGGGTTGTTCCATGGCAGTGAAAATAAGAAGCTTGAGTTACTTTAAAAAGTGTCTTCTTTACTTTTCTCATAGCTTTCCTGTGTGATCTTGTCAGTTTGCTGAAAAGCAAACAGTATGTGGCTCTCAAGCGTCAAAGTAATTCTTTCGTGCTGTAGTTTTCTCTTTTTAAAGCTCTGAGCACCTGCTAACCTCCAGCCATTCAAGAGACAGAGTACTGAATGAAATCACTTCTGTTGTTCCTGAATCCTACACTTCAATACTTTGAAGTGAGCAGGAGAAAGTTTCCTCCATTCATGCATGCCACAGGAAGAGACTCAGTGTGGCAAAATTTTACAGTGTGGAAATGGCACTGCTGAAGAGTACAGAGCAGGGACAGATCCGTATGACACTTTGGCTGCTTCTCTTTTTTTCTTTATAAAACCTTTTAAGTTGGCTAGCCTGTTAGGAAAGAAATCTGACCCAACTTACCTAAATGCAGCCAATCTGCTTCAAAGAAGATCTCAAGGCATTTGTATGTAGCAGGTCAAAGCTCCACGAATATATTTCAGAGAAAAAGTTTCCATTCATGAAAGTAATATTAATTTATATAATATAACGAGATACCATTAAGACAAGACTATCTTATGCTATGTAGGTTCAATTCATATATCTGCACTTGCTGTTGGTGATCAGGCTGGCTTTTGGACCTCTGCCTGTGTGAGACCTTAATGATTTCCCATTTTTCAGTCAGCTGAGTTTCTACATTTTCCAGCTTTTTAACTTGAACAGGACCAGCATCAGCCTAAAGTCTTCCTACTCCTTCAGCAGTAAGTTATTCTGTATGTCATGGCCCCAAGATAGTTCTAATTACTCAGACATTTTTATGCATAAAGACTTACAGAATGAATTAGGTTTAAATTTAAATTAAAATTTAAATTTTAAATTTAGACTCTGAATTTTAAATTCAGGTCTACATCCCTAAAAGACCAAACCTGGAACCTGGCCACGTGATGAATCTGATCTTCTCACCTACAAAACCTTTGAGGTGCCGAGAGGTGTTTGCTCCTCAGGAATGTGAAAATTCTGCCTGCTCACAGACCTGCTCTGGGATTCCAGTGTTTCCACATAGCAAGTCTGTGGGATCATGCTGTTTCATCACAACACTAGATTTCATCAGCTAAGGGCTTCGGTGTAGGGGAAGTTGGGGTGTGTAGTGAGAGGTTTCTTCGCGTCCTTGCCAGCCCACCCCGGATGTGGCCCCAGGTTTGGGCTTCCTAGTCGCATGTACATATTCTCATAGAGATAGAGTCATGCGCTAGAGGTTAAAATCAAGAACAGTTCCCACTTTATTAGGGGGTAAACAGGTTTTATAGGGTTTTGGGGGTGGACACGCGGTCAGTGCCAGCTTGGGATAGGTTGGAGCTTGTTTGTTCATGCACTCGTGGGCTGCTTCCATTGGCTGGAAGCCAGTGGTCACGATCCGAGCAGCCCCTGTCCAGGCGCCAGCCTGACGCTGTTTACCTGGGGTCTCAAGTTGTTTACTCCTTCTTCAGGCTGCCTCAAGGTCGCTGTGACCTTGTCTGTCTGTCAGCTCTTAGGCCGTGTGTTTGTGCATTCTACAGGGCCAAATCCTCCCCACACTTCGGAGATACAGAGACAAGGCAGTCAAGCATTTAGCAGAGCCTAAAAAGGTCTTTGAAAATAATGGAGTGTGCGGATTTAAACATTTGAAGAAAGATGGAAGAAAGTAACAAACAAGGCCAAGGAAGGAGAACAAGGAAATAAATAGACATCAAAAGGGAGCAAACCACAGTGCCTGATTTGGCTACTTACAGAGAGATGTAAGATTTTGTTGCTTGCACAGACTCCTGAGTGAAGTTCATTGTGTGGGTAGGAGGCCCTGGGGACAGGCTCAGCAGTTCCTATGGTGCTCCTGGAGCAGGCAGTGACATCAGTTGTACCCCAGTGCCAGCTGCGCCACAGCCCAAACGTGCAGGACAGACAGGTGAGACGGCAAGAGGAGGTGCAAAGACTGAAAAGATTCCGTGCAGGGCAGTGACAGACTGGAGAGCAGCAGGCAGAGCCTTCCCAACCTAAACACAACTCTTGTTTACAGGATGCTGCAGTCTGCCATCTTCTACACTTGATAAACCTCAAAATGGTTGGCTCCAGAGCAAATGAACTCTCATGGTAGGCATACATACCAACCACTATTATATGTCAGACAGCATAAACACAAGCCCTGGAAACTTTGATGTCTTCAGTTTACCTGACACTGCAGAGTACACCACAGGGTTTATTGCCACCTGCAGCTTTGGAGGGTTTGTGCACCCATCCATCTGAGTGGGCTTTGCCACGCCAGGCATAACTACAGGTCACATAAATCACAGGTAGGATGGGAAAACAAATTATTTGGAGGAAGGTATGTGTTGTGATGTGCTTTTTTGATATTGTTTTCTTTTTATTTTTAAGCAAAGGAAAAAGAATGATTAAGGAAGCCAGAATTAAAACTGGAGAAAAGAGGAGATACTGGCATATAAAAAATAAAGCATATATAAAAATTATAATAAAGGTGCACAAATTCTGTAACATTTTCCAAGTTATAGTTACATTAATAGACATGGCGCCAAGAACTTGAATAGAACACTGTAATTCTCTTGTGCTTTTAACCACTTAGTTCTCAATCACATCTGTTTTAAAACCTCTTTTTCAGCAATATCTCAATCATCCTGATGAAATCAAGAGGATTAAGGGCTCAATTCTTTCTGTAAAACACTGCTTTTTTCATATGATCACTTTGCATGAAATTTGAGGCAAATTATATAAAAATAAATATCAACTTTACAAATGGATATGATACATATTGACAAAACTTATAACACAAAAATATAAATTTCATAACTGCTGCTGTAACCATAAGTAACTATTTTGTTAAATGCCAACAAAAAGCTGTCATTGCATAGTTAAAATTAAATAGCAGCTTGCAAAACAGTCATGATCTGAAGACAGACATAAAATGCTAACTGCTAAAGCCTTCAGACTCCATGCTTCTTTACTCCACAGGGGAGAGAATGCTGGATGAGCAGTAGAGAATCCCAGGACATCTGATAGCCAGCAAGAGACAGAGAGAAAGAGGGAGCACAGGGTAGCTCTTATCTGGAAAAAGAAATAGCAGCTGACGCAGCTGTGAACAGGCTTATATTATTTTATTTCTAGTGTAGGAATGACATGCTTAGCAAACATTTCTTGAGATTTGAGGGCTCTATCTCCCAAGCATTGCAAGTAGGATGAGCATGGGTACCCACCGCCTCCCCCTCCATCTCAAGGTTATTAAAAGAATGAAGACATAGGCATGGATTTAATGCCACTGGAACCTGTTCAATCCCCTGGATTGAATTGTACCTAGTCACAATGAGACCTGTAATTTTTTGCTCAGGAACAGCCATTAAACTTCATTAGTTTGGAGTCCCTACTAACTTCCACTGAAGTCAGGGCTGTGACCTGTCCCCAGAGACACCCAAACCCTGATGCAGGCAGTAGCAGTTACTGCAACACAGCTCTGGTCTGAGCTTCTGGCTGGACCACTGCTGCAGTATCAATGATTCATACCTGAAGGGGACGATTCTAATTAAATCAGTAACTGGAATTTGCCCATCTAAAATTGTTTATAGAAAAACTCTGGAAACACTACAATTGTGGGAACACAGGGAGTCTAACAACAAGAGCTGCATCATGGGCACACTGCTGCCTCCAGCCGTATCATCACATTTACTATCCTTTGCATGACTGCTGCTTGCACTGAAAATATCAAAATTCCTTCCAGAGGGAGACACCATGCCTGGAGCTAGTATGGAGGAGAAAGGCCAGGAACTTTCACAGACCCCTACTGAACTCCACAGAGGCCCATCATCCACCACTTGCCTGTGCCCCTGCCTTTCATGGCATGGCAGGTTTTAACACATGAAATTCATGAGAGAGCAACACACCCTCCCAGGAAGGAGGCCAGCTTTGGAGTTTAAATTTTTCTGATAGCCATAAACATATTTGAAGAGCAAAGTAAAAGGTCCATGGTTGATCTCTTTCAGGTAGCTCTAAATATAACTTTTTCAAAAAGCAGCCCCTGAAATACTTGACTGATGAGGAAAGGACAAGGAAGATGCATCTACTTTTCCAAAGTGTAGGCTATTTTCTACTTGTCATTCATCTAGGAATTATTGCTTGATCTTCTGTTTTTGCAGGAGAGACCAGGGACACATCAGGAAGTCAGCAATACAAATGGGGCATCTTAGGCCATGTTTTATACCTGTCTTCATCATGACTTCCATTATAACTTTATCTTAAACTTGGCTGCTGTTCTATGTGTCCTCATCTTCCCTTCTCACAGACTGTTATCAAATTTTCCATTGCTCAGCCTTTACCACTGCAGGTTTTCCTGTCCTCCTTTCCGCAGTGACTTCCCCAGTCCTTTGTTTTTTGCTGTCTCTTTTCCCTTTCCTTGTAGTTATAGATATATTCCACACATATTTTTGTGCTACAAGGTTTCCCTCTTCTCTTCTTCCAATACTCTCATTCAGAGCCCGCTTCCACTGGTTCTCCATGAGCTTTCTCCTAATTACCCAGTTTGCATGCTCCTGTCTCACTCTGCACCCTTACCCTACTGCACAGCCCCCATTCAAACTGGAGCTGGACACATCCTTGTACTACTTAAACCTACATTTACAGTTTTGCTAAAAAATTTCAGAGAACCCATAATGGCATCTTTTTGCCATGCACACCTGAAAACAGCTCACCCTTCCCTTCTTGTTGCTTAAATCGTATACGTTGTTCTTCTTTACCTGACCTCCTTACTGTTATCTTCACATCTTCCCTCATGATTTAATTTTTCTTCTGTGTGTCATGTTCTCCCACATAGTTTGGGTTCTGTTTCTCTTCTCAAAGAAAACAATGCTCAGGAAAAAAAGTGTTTTTGAAATGTGTGTTTCCCATTGCCATTTTACTGCATGAAATTCATTGAACCCTCAGTTGTTACCCTAATCTGCACTTACTATTTCCAGCCTCAGCCTGGATCTTTTCCAACCTGCTTTTTATTTTCACCAGTCTTCACAAACCACTTGGAGTTTCTAGCCTCCTCTTGGCTATATTCCAGGGCCTGAGCAACTTCTTGATCTTTCTACTACTCTTGCACAGTCATATGTGGTTTGTCCATCCTGTGCTGCTTGCCCTCACCCAGCACCCCACACCTAGCTGCCTGCCACAGTGTTTCTGGTGTTAATCTCTTCCATTTGTCTCCTCCCTCTTCCTATTGACTCTAGTGATGGTATTGGCCAGTCTTGTTGGTTGATTTTCTGCTTCCCTCTCCAGCTTTATGGGTGATCTAAACCACACATGAGATTTCAGTTTCCATGTGTGTGTCCAGCATATTGTACTTTAATCTGAGCTCCTTCATTACAGTCTGGGATCTCAGACTGTCTCTAAAGCTCTCTATTTATCTGTAACTATAGACAAGCAGAGGGGTAGTTAGGGGAAATTAATGTAATAAAAAGCAGGCAGAAAATGCATGTAAAAACTGCCCAGTCTGTTTCTCTTCAGCCTCACAGTGTTGATTGGAGTTTATGAGCCTTGCTGGGACAGCAATCGGCACTTCTTGTGGCTCAATAACAGCTTTTGACACAAGCGGGGAGAAAACCAGGGGTGCATGGTTACATTATTGCACCCTGTCACTTCTGATGAGAAAAAGATAGTGGTAATCTGAAATGCTGTTGGGACAGCAGGATACACAAAGTGAAAATGCATGTCATGTCTTATTTTCCTGTAGATGTAATCCAGCACCAGAATGGGAAAGAAAACATTTGATGTGGGATATAAGTGAAAGCAACAGCAGTCCTTGGTCTATGATAATATGCTATGGCAATTTAATGATGACAGGGAAGAATCAGTTTATGGGAGAGAGCATGCAGTATGAATCCTACTGCACCAGGAGGGTTCCTCTGTTGTGCTTAAAGGGAATAGTGGATTTTGCTCATGGCACACCAGCCTGACAGGCATTGGGGTGCTCCTAAGCTTTGGCTCACAGCTCACAGCAGAATGGACAAAGTGAAAACCAATGTTTTTCTTTATGTTATGAAGTGGCTCCTTTTACTCCCAAGATTTTGGCTAGAATCCTCTGCCAAGGGCAATGGAGGGGCAAAGGAGCAGCCCTACAGGAGCCCTCTACAAGGAATGTTTACATACTAGCAAAAAATGTCATGACAGCTCTGGTCTTCTTTGACTAAAATGCAGAAAATCCGATCAACAGGGTGGAGGGTCCTTAAAAAGAAAAAAAAAGAGAGGCAAACATTTTCCAGGCATATCTGCATGATGTGCTCTTTCCTGTGTTATGGGAAAGAGGAAACACCCCAGGGACTCAAAGACTCATAAAAAGAAAGATTATTCTACTTAAGTATCTTAGAGGCACCCTTTCCAAGAAGCTTGGAGGTAGCAGACACTATCCGGAGTTTAGATAATATCCATTTACATTATAGCTAAAAGGTCTAGAAGGAAGGAAAGTCTTCAGTCAAATACTCAGCTTTTTGAATCTGTAACATGGATTCCCTCCCCCTTTTCTTCCATTAAGCACACACTCTCCAACGACTGCAGCTTTATCCCCACAGGTTTTTCACTGCCTATTTTAGTGCGCAGGATGTCTGGTGCAGTGATTTTGTAACCATTTAATCCATATTTTTGTTTAGATTGTGGCCTTGTAGACCTGTAACAGGTCCAGGATTCATGTTTGAAAAACTTCAGCACCTTCTCTGATGCCTTTTGCACACAACATCAACAGTACTCAAGATTTCCAACACCCCGGTGCAAAGCCATGCTCGAAAACAGCCTTCTTTCCAGACAATCTGGAATTCCTATAGAGTCTCCCATTTGCCTTTGTCTGGGCAGAAGTGACCAAGAACAGATTTCCAGGGGCAGCTGAAGAAGCTGCATCCTGACTGGCTGCTCAGCTTGCACAGCATCTGCTCTCTTACCACAGGAGATGCTCACGACTGTACAAAGGCTGTTCCTGCAGACACATGCTTGTGTATTAGAGTCTATGGTGGTGATTCAGCCACTTGCTTTCACAAATGAGCTTAGTGAATTAGTTACTTTCATTTTAAATATAGCACACCAAGTGAATCCACCAGGTGCATGAAGTCCTACTGATAGCAGTATTTTTCCTTTATTCCCTTGGCTTATTATTAGTTTAAAAAATGATACAATTTGCTGAGAGTATTCAGCCTAAAGTCCATAGATGCGGTGTGGCAAGTTTCAGCCTGGGTGAAAATATTTCAAATCTACAAGAACATGAAAACCAGGCTTTAGGTGGAACCAGAAATTAAAGCAACCTAACTGAGGCACTGATAGTTATGCAGCCTGGAGAAAACCATTCATACCAAGTGCAATGGTTTAGTTATGTTCAGCCAGAGATAACTCCATCTGTGGCCCAAAACCAGGAGACTCACTTCCACAATCAGTCCCCTAAACCCAGTAGCATCCATGGGCAGATAGACTAAAGAGAAGTGAAAGTAAAGAACATTTACTTCCTTCATACTATATCATAATCATCACTGTGGGACTGATTCTCCAAGCTGGAGATATCCTACAGAGCAATCAGGGAAGCCCATGGGAGGAGCAGAGCCTCACTTGACACGAGGCAGAAGCCACAATTTCCTAATTTGGCTTGAATTACTGCTGTGACATGTGAGCTACTCCATTCCCCAAGGTGCAAGTGATATTTGGGTGGATGCAGATTTTAACCTTTTTAATCTTTACTTTGTTTCCGTTTTCAAAAGGCCACAAGATTATTTGTATGATTATTCAACTTGAGTAGAACAAAGAACAAGCACACCCTAACTGACAAGGAAGACATTATCTTGGGACCATTTCTGCCATCCTGTAACACTGTATGAGAACATAATATGGAGAAGGCAGGTGCAGGAAAACCTTTATTTCTGATAAGATTACTATGTTCTGCAATACTTTAATTTTCCTTGACAAAGGAAAGGAAAACACTAGTAAAGATAAATACTTTCTGGCTAACCTCCCTCTCTGTCTCCATGGTGCTAATTTCAAGAAAGCAAGCTGCTGTGTGGCAGGCTTGCAAATGGGAGGGACTTTCCTCTAAAGGTTCAGACTTTATGTGTCTCACACTATGACAGAATTCCTAGCTGGATGTGTGTTGATATTCCTTTCCAAAATCTCTCAGGCTTCTTGGCAGTATTTTAAATTTTTTGAGTATTTTTCTGTTGTAAGAATTGTCTCTCTACCAACAGTAGGTAACCCAAACACTTGACTCCTATGAAACTCCTCCAGGAAGGCAACATTTCCTACATGCTAGTTTCATCTAAATCCCATTATTCACTTGATTCCCTTTTCCCACTGATGTATTTGCAGCTCAAATACCTGGTAGTGAATAAGATTTTCAGTCTGCCCTATACCGTGAAGTGAGTATTCTGTGCATGGCTTCTTGTCCTGACTTGCCATCATCACAAAAGCTTTGCAAATCAGCAGGAACAGAACATACACACTTTTGGTAGGCAGTGTGGAAAACACTGTATTGATGTGCACACTAACAGCTCTGCCTCACAAACAGAGTGGAGCAGGAGCTCGTTGGCAGGAGGGATTATGAGAAAAACACACTTATAATGGCAGGGGCAAAAAAAGTAATCCAAGGAATATCAATGTTCCCACTGACTCAGAAATATATGCTGCCTTTCATGACTTAAGCATCTAAGGAACTACAGCTGCAACCCCGTTCTGCCTTTTTTGATCACCTTCAAAATATTGCAGTCTTGCAGCTGAGATCTGTCACTCAGACTTGCTGTAATGATCAAAATGGCCATGGAAGAGAGATGAGCATCACATCATGTTTTGTGCAACTGGGAGGTGTGAGATGATTGCCACTACTCCTCAGAGCCAATGAGTAAGTAAATGTGACTGCACTAGACCCAAATGCAAAGGATTGCAAGATCACTCTTATGGGAAACTCAAGTTTCAGTGGCATTTATTCGTGTGCTGACAACTCTTCCAAACCTTCAGTTTCTTTTCCAAGACAAATAATTTTCAACTCTAAATTGATAGGCAGCTAAAAAAATAACAATATGCCTTAAAGGAAAAGGATGTTTAAATTTGAGGCTTCCAGGGCACTGGTGAATTTGTTGAACAGAAAACCATTAGGCTAGTCCAAATTAAGATCTTTTAAGAAACAAGAGTGGTGATTTTTTTTTATTCCTTATAAATCAAGCAATTCCTACTGAGGTTTTACAAATGAAAATATGAAACCACTGGCTGTCAAAACGGTAGATTAGGAAGGCATAGCCCTAAATCAGTTCTGTTTAGTTGATAAGAGCAACAGAAAGATTTTTTTTTACACAACTCATAGCTGTGCATAGTAATTTAGACGCAGAGCTAATGCTACCTCTGCCAGGATGTAGAGTGACAAAGATGGATAACAGAATGATGGAGTGTTGATTCACTGGAATTTTTTACAATCCTGAACACCCAGCAAAATGGTCCTATTGAGTAATGGCACCAAACATTCCTCAATCCATATTCATTTAATTGTAAAGATGACAGTTCTGTTTGCATGCACTGTAGTGTAAAGCCAGAATAATCACTATGAACCAAAAAATGCTGGTCTTTTACATGAGGCAGAATGGAAAAACGAAGTTCAAAATTCCTATTGGCCTTATATCTCTTGTTTGCAATGGTAAAAGCATTTGAACATTGGCTCAAAAATGTTGGACCTGGAGATGTCATTTCTCTTATCTTTCTATTAACTGTTATAAAATTGAAAAAACGCAAATCATGCAGCTGCTGCACATTCTTAACATTAAAAAGTAACAATAGCCAAAGGGCTTTTTTATTTCATCCTCTCTCACTGAACTCAAAATGTCAAGTTAGAAGCAGGACTGGTAGCAAATAACAGTCATTGTCACATACAGTGAAGTACATGTGACATGCAGCATAGAAATGATGCTTCTACTCAGTAATTCTGCATGTATATCCAGCAGCCAATGCTGCTCCAGACTGTCCCAATGGGGATACACAAGCTTCAGCTGAATACATGGTGACAGTCCCTGCAATTTAATTACTGTGAATGTGGATCCGATTTCTGATGAGAATTAAGATTTTTCTTATAAACATGGACTATAGGAACAACTTTATTTAGTCAGAAAAAGCTCAAAGGGTTCAGGGTCTTGTATCTAAGAAGTGAGCAAACAGAAATGCCTGGAATATGAGAGTAGCAAAAAGAAAGAAGCACATTCAAGATGTTCACTCAGCAACACCTAGCCTCCAATTTCTTAAAGCTCCTGGAGTTCCACACCAAATCTATTTGGTGTATCTATCTCTTCTGTGATCTTGTCTCATTTTCAGTGTAAATTCCTTCTACTGCTTGATTAACACAGAACCAACTCATTGGTATGTCTTGATCCTAGCTCCTATTAGCCTCATCTGATGCCTCCTCAGTCCTTAAAGGAACAGAAAACAGTCCATCCCTATCCATTCATACTCCACCAAGCCTCTTGCATTTTTTACAGACCTCTGTCATCTTGCCCTTCAGCTATGTGTGTTCCAGGTTGACAAGTCCTTGCTCAGTCAGCTTCTTTTCACATAGAAACTGTGTTCATCACCCTCCTCTCGCTGCTTTGAGTCCCAGCTGCACCCCTCCTGAGCCAGAGGGATCAGAACAGCACAGAACACTAAAGACATATATGAATCATAGGCTTATGCCAGTGCCACAGTGCTGTTCTCCCTTCCTTGTGTCCTCTCTAATCTAGCTGTGATTTAGGACAGGTTTTGAAATCTTCCGTGCTGCTATTCTCCCTCTAGTTGTGAACCCCTAATCATGGCATGCAGAGCACTGAACATTTCTTTTTGAAGCTTTAGTGCTTCTTTCTCCAGCACAAATAACATCTGTCCTTCGGTAACATGGCTGGGTGAAGGACTCCATCTTACTGTCTCTCAGGGCATGCTCTTTCAGGCGCAGGTCATGGTACTGCCCTATAAATTTTACTGCCCCTCTTCAGCAGCCTAAGAGTACACAGTACAAATGGAGTTCATGAAGCCTCCAAGTCACCTCTTTGCAAAGCCATTCCTGCATTCACTGATCAAAATGTACCATGATAAAAAGATTTTACAGCTGTTTTCTGGAAACTTGTCATGGCATAAATGTTCAAAGCTTCATAGAGCAGTTCAGTCCCACTGCTCAGAGCTGCCTGAAGCGCTTTTGCTCTTCAGGGCCTTAGAACAATTACGTATCTCTCTCTGGCAATGCAAAGCTACCACTGTCCTTTGACTGTTTCAGGGTTTGGAAGTTTAAGCTGCTCACTCTTCTCGTCTATGCACTGGGTGCCCATGTCCACACCTGGCCCCTGGGAAGCAATGCAAACCCACCCTTAGACAAGCAAAGGGAGTCCCTCCACCAGCACTGTTGTGTTTCATCAGCCACATTGGGAGGTTGGATCAAGCTGATCCCTGAGCTCTTGTAAGCAGCAGTGCCCTGTTGTCACCCTGCCATAAACAGCCTGTAAAGCATTTTAAATAAAAAATGAATGATGGTGTTAGTGCTCTGCATGAATGATTCTGTGGACTCAGCACTCTAATAAATCACCCACATGCAGGGTGAGGGCAATGCTCAAGACATAGAGGGAGGTTTGTAGGTTGCAGAGAGAATGAGCACAAAATCCTTTTCTGGGAATGAAAGGGGTTGGGGGGAAGGGAAAAAACAGGAAGAATAATTATAGGTGCTGCATCTCTTTGATAAAGGAGGAGATTTTCAATATTTCAGCTGTATTTGCGTTAATTAGAAACCTATTGGTAGAGGAGGATTGAAGCCAGTTTGTAACTAACCAGTCAATGTAGTCATCATAGCATGAAATCATGCTACAAGGCCAAAAATATGCTTTGCTAACCATCCATTAAATCTTAATCTCAAGTTTTGCAAGTCATTAAATTTGCAGAGAAACTTCACTTCAGTCAAGTAAAGCAGGAGCAACACAGCTTCTTTGCTTGCAGAAACAACCCTTGGTGAGGCAATCAGCTCAGAAATGAGTGTAAGCTTCTCCTCACTTTTCAAGTCTCATATTTGTAATTTTATTTTAAAATTAATATAACTCTCACAAAAAATGTTGGACTGGAAGAGCCAGAAACAAAGCTCAGAAGTAATTAAATGCTGGATTCAGCTTTGCAGGATCTATTTATCGACTCCTCTCAACTATTGACTACTGCCTTTGATCTGACTTGAAGTAACAATCCCTCAGACAGAAGGAACTCAATTTTCCATCTTTCTTAAACATTACTTTCTCTTCTGAGATTCCTGATGCCACCTTAGTGCAGATGGACCAGACAGGGCAAAAAAGATAGTGTTGATTCTCACCAGCTCTCAAGCCAAGGGAAAGTATTGTGGCCATTGGATAAAAATTCAGTCACTGAGGTACTGAATGACCTCTGCCTTTGCTTTTGTGGAGAATCAGCAGAACTGGGCACCACGAGCTTAAAAGTGGTACTGGATGAATAAATCTTGGAGAACAAGATTATTTCTTTCTGAAAAGTCCCTAATGCCCACATCAGAATGTGCATGAGTGGCTAAATTTTTCCAAGTTCTAAACATCCAACAGCTTCTGCAAAGCTGTGGGGGTCTACATTTTAGGCACCCATTTTTTGAAAGCTTTTTCTAGGAATCTGCTTCACACCCACTTCCATCGCTTGCAGTTAGCAAAGTGTGAGAACCTGACATGTAAATGACAATGGAGCTGAGCTACGGCTGAAGTCGTTCCTTTAATTCACTGACATTTCTGGGACAGTGAAACTAAAAACGTCTGAACATTCAGGAGAAGAGCTTTTGTTTTGTACACTAATAGTCCCCCTTGTTCTGCTTATGCAATTGTCATCATTTATTCTGATTCCCAACCCAGCAGTGTAAAGCAGATACCAGGGATAGTGAGACTCAGGAACACTGCCCTTTTCCCTGCTCCTAAAATAAAAAGAAATATATGCATTGGCTGCAGCCTCTCCAGCGCTCACCTCCACAAAACAAGCATTCATTCCTGCTGTAATGTTGTGCTGATAAGGCCATCATCTTTTTGCAGTGATCCTGTCCCAGCAGAGAAAGGAGCTGCAAAGCAGGACGGCTGAGTAGGACCTCTCTGCTAGCAGCCTCTCCCCCTTGCTGCTTTAGCACTCACAGATCTTGCTGTAGAGATTCATCTGAGTCATCAGTCACTGAATCCACTGTTGCATGTGGAAATAAGCTGACCTCTCTCTGGGATCCAGGTTCCATGATCCTACAAAACTATCTGAAGAAAAGAAATCCCATACTCCAAACCACAGCTGTGAATCACTCTCCCAAAATGCATTGTATAGCCTTGCATATAAACGCAAAAATGTGAAAGACATCCATGCAAAATGAAAATATTGTATTAAATGCTTCTAGAAATGTGTGACTTGCAGAACAGCAAAAAAAACATCCAAAGATGTAATTTGTGTTATATTTTAAATTTTACTTAAACTACAGGCACAGTGAAGTAGGTGGGCAAGTTCTAATGAGAGATATTGTTTTGTTTGGAGAAGGCAGAGGTTTTATTATTTACTTTTCCAGTAAGAAATCATGTAGTTACAGGTTTTGTTGCACAAATACATTTTCCTGTTCGGAACAGGAAAGCCATTTGTTCATTTTCCTTAAGTGTCAGAGTGATTTTCTACTAACACTCTGCCACTCACAGGTTTGGACTTCTGACTTTGCAGAGCCTTTCAGCTCCTCATAGTCGTTGCAATTTTTATTGATAACACTATCTGCTTTACTCTGGACTGTTACATTTTATTCAAGACCTGTCCTCACCCTGCACAAAAATTCTCTCCCCCCTTGCTGAAACAGATGTCCTACCACCTGGTTCCAATGTTCTCAGAGCACGTCCTGTCTGTACCTGCAACATCACATGGGTACAGAGAGCTGTCCTGGGCACCCACAGCATCCCAGCTGCCCAGCCTCAGCACAGAATGCAATGTTGAACCCTGTGAGAGGAGTGGGACAGGGTGCCCACAGTGACCTGCACATGCCATGGCCACCTGGTTGATATCCCTACCCAAGCCAGACACTCGAATGCTACCTCATGTATCAGCTTTATCAGCCATAGTCAAATTTTGCCCTTCATCTCACAACCAGCTAGAAGATGTGAAGCCAAAACTTAAGAAACTAGAACAAAACAGGATCTCTTACTGAACATCCTTTACTACAGAATTAATTTGTAACAAATAGTTTAAAATAAGAGAGAACTCAACATTTCTCTCTTTGTCTTAATCACTGAAGATGAGCAATGTGGAAACTAAGAATATTTGCAAATGTGCTTCAAGCCTGGAGTAAAACAGAGTCAGGTTAACACATGGGGTACAGCTGGCACTGTACCAGGTCTGCCTGTGCTGTGCAGTACCCATGAGACCTTGCATCTTTCCTCTCATGTCACACAGCTGCAGAAGCAGCTCTACAACTTTCTCAAAGATAGCTTAGTCTTTGTCAATGGCCATAGAACTTAATATCCCTAGACGTGTTTGTGTGGTGGGAATCAGCTATTCATTAAGTGTGGGATGCACCTCTTAGTCCGTGCGTGCAAATACTGTCAGTAATTTAGCATGCATCCTTGCTCCCACTGACAAATAGTCTCACAGATTAATTAGCAATTTTGGATCCTTTTCAAAAGGGGTCAAAAATGCTTAGCTCAATATATAAGAGAAAGCTGGGGTAGAGAGAAATTATACAAAATTCTAAAGATAGTGTGCCTGTCGTGCCACAGCAACTAATAAATACAATTGATTTTGAATTGAGGAATTTCTCCTATATCCTTTTGTATTCCATGCCACATTCTCCTGTGCATGATCAGCAGCTCAGAAAACCTGCCAAGATTTTATAAAAGCAATTGCCCCACTGCATCCAGGAGGCTGGAGTGGGTAGTCAGAGGTATAAAATCACTGTGGTAGAGGAAGTAGGATATGGGATCTGGGTTAGGTGTCTACAGGGATAAGAAGTTAGAAGGGATAGCTTGCAGATAACCTCCAGGGAATACACATGAGAATAATGAGCGGAGCGTATATTTAGAAACTGACCTGGAAAAACATAATTCATGGTTTCTGTTGTGTCAAGAGTGAACTGAACCAATGTAAATATTTGTCCTCCCTTACTGCAGATCAAGTGAATTCCTGGCTCATAGGGACTGTTTTTCAGATCTGTATAGTTGCCCAATTCCAATAAAAAGCTCCAAACTTTATTACTTGCTTGTGCAAATGCACTGAACAGCCTTGAGACTTGAGGCCTGTAATTGAGTCATGTGAAATGTCACATTCATTACCCTTGTTGCCAAACTAGTACTAGTTAAAGCCCCCCAGTGGGGTTCACGGGGTTCTAGCACCTTGCCTTTGGCAAAGAGTGTCAAAGACATGCCCTGCTCCAGAGAACAGCTTCATCCTTCACCAAAGTCTGCTCCAGAAATTTCCCAGCTGGCATTGCCTGATCAGTGGTTGTTTGAGGAATGTGTCTATCAGATTAAACACACAGACCTTTATTTGAAAATTATAATTTAATATGTGAAATAGTGAGTTTATTCTGCCATAGCAAAAAATGGTAGGTATTAAAGTGGAGTATTGGAAATGATTGCTAAATAAAAGCAGGAACATGAAGAAAAATGGATGAGGAAACAAAAGAACCCTGTGAAGTACGCCATTAAAAAGTGTTCAAGCTTCATCTTCCATCTTTCCCTCGGTAAAGGTGTCTGCTCTTTTTCAAGAGTAAGGAAAGGCAGGGAGCAGATACAGAACCAGAGTCCCAGATTCCCTTTCCTCTCTCTACCCTGGCTGGAATATCCTGTACTAGTTATCCATTCCTTATAAGTGCCTACCTTCTTAGTTCCTCTGACCAAGCATAGGAGCATTTTATAATGAAGGGAGAGCAGGTTCCCATCCTCTGGCAATTCGCCTTTCATTTGCTTCTCCTACTTGGCATATCTTCACTATTTGTTTGTTTCTTCATTCTGCAGCTTTTGAAAAACATTGTGGAAAATCTCCAAAATCACAAAACATGAGAAACAAGCAATTCATCATAATTTTATCGGGCTCCAAATATTATTGTCAAAATAATGGCGTCTGATGCATACATGTATATGAAGTGCAGATTTTTCCAATCTGAAAACTTTTTATTTATTCACTAGGTTACCAGTGATAGAAATTCAGATGTTATGATCAAGATCTGTATTGCAACTTTAATACATAGGTAGTTATTTTGAAGATAATATAATCTGTGATAAAAAATTGAGTGAATTTACAAGGAATAAATCACACCAGAAATCTGACTGTTGTGTTTGATGAAATTATGAAAATAAATGGGAAACAGGAATGAGGTTGATGGGTTATTTTGATTTTGCAAAGCATGTGAACAAGTGGTATGAAATCTACAAAAAGATTACATCAGGATTGCCTAGAAGATGAACAAATGGTTTGTGAAGAGATTAAAAAACTGTAAAAAGGGATGACAAATAGTTTTAATGATAAAATGGCTGTGGTGATGACATACAGAAGAAGTACTGTTGAGTTTAAAGATACTTCAAGAAAGTAAGAGTCCTTTGGAAGTTTAGATTTTGATCTTCTTCACTGAGCAAAATCGAAGAAAATCCCAGGAGACACCTTCGAACCCATAGGTGTAATAATCTCATTTCAAATCCAATGGGATAATTTTCTTCAAGAAAGAAAATGTAGAAGTTTAATCAGAAGTCAGTTTAATTTCCTAGTTACTTGGATACATATGTAAATATTAACAGTGCTTTGTAAACAATTTTTGCAGATGATCTGGAAAACGTATTCCTTGTACAGGTAGTGCTAAGATGGAGAGGTTAGCAAAACCATCAGCACTGAGACAATAATGTAATGAGGATCAGAAAGATAAGAGAATAAATATTAACCAAATGAAAGCTACCCAGGAAAATATAGGTTGCAGCATAGAAAACAAGATAAAAGATTATAAACCATACAGACAGCTAAAAGAACATTGAGCTAAAGCAGGAAAGGACAGGCTGAAGTTGGGGCTGTGCATGGTGGTACACATAGTTTGGGGTGGGCTGGGACTGTGCACACAAACTGCAGCTCTGAAACTCACGGTTTGAATTGTATTTGAAAACACAATAAAGCCCTGGAAAAAGCAACATAAGCAAAAGTTTTTAAAGATTCTATGAAAACCATATAGAAGGAGACAAAACCTGAGGTGGTGTCCATTGAATAGCAGAGGATTTCTGCTTCCATTGGTCATCTGTCTGAAACCCAGTTTATGTCTTCAAGAAACAAGCTCCCTTTTCCCATCTTTTTAGTACTTTTACGTCCAGTTTACAAATACTTCTCTTAAATCATTTGAAGAGTGTTTTAATGCTTTTATTGGGCATTTCTTGCCCAGTATGAGGGCATGCAATAACACAAACCAGTAAAATGGACAGAACAAGTTGAATAAAACTTCCCAAAACTCGACAGGCTTCATCTGAGAAGAGGGAAGGTTCTCTCTCTATTTTTATTTTAGTTGGGAAAAGCTGCTCACCCTTAATTGTGATTCTGATAAAAACAGACAAGCATGACCTGTTGAAAAAAATTGGCTCTATAGTATTTTCCAGGTTCTGCAACTAATAATATGTCAAACAATGGGATTTTGGTGCATGAAGAGGAGATGCCAATAATATTCCCATACAGTAGCTGTCTACCTACAGGCTGATTTGATTTACCAAACTGAGAGAATGACACTCATCTAAACTTGTTCACAATTAGAGTAAATCCTGCCCAGATCATCAGAAAAATGTCCTGTTCAAGACAAAGGATTCCCCCAAGGCACAGATATAAAAATAACAGATATTATCTACTAGCATGCTGTCATGGAGTTATGCATCAAGTTATGGCTTTACCATCACTAGGAAGAAGTATTGTTTTCAGAGGGGTAGCATGGTGTTTCACATTCATAACTGCATGGATGTGAGGAGATTGGAGACTTTTGGAGGGAGAAGAAGAGGAGGAGAGTAGGAAGACTGAAGAAGCTCAAGACTGAAAGGTCAGAACATCTTAACAGGGTACATTGTGAGCACAGGACTCAGGGGGTTCTTACCAATTGAAAGTCACCTTAAAAGGATAAGAGTGGTTACTCTTTATTCAATTCAGCTCATCTTNGTAGGTGCTAATGGGCCATCAACAGTCCAAAAATAGCCCATGACTCACAGAGTTAATCACCCATTGTGTGAGTCCCCGCCCCAGGGGAGGGACTGGATGCTCCCTGAAGGTACAAAAAGGGGTAGGTAAGAAGACCTTGGGAACCTCTCATCAGACCCAGAGGAGCAGCAGGACCTTGACAGGAGGAGACCACCTCTCTCAATGAGACTACAGCCATCACCTGCACCAACAGGTTTTTTTCACTTCTTTTTGCTTTGGACTTGGGGGAGCCACACGGGTCTCAGCATAAGGCTAACAAACCCCTTTGGGTTTGTACCCCAGGGCACTGGGTTATACAGCTGGGTTTTGGGAGTTGGAAGCAATTTCCCTTTGTGTCAGTGTATTTACTGTAGTATTATTATTAAATTGTAGCTCTGACTTACAATCTCTCTCGTGTTGAGCTCATTTCTCCTGCTGGTTTACCTCTAAACCAGCACAGTCACCTTAAAAGGATAACAGTGGTTACTCTTTATTCAATTCAGCTCATCTTGATACCTGTCTAGCCACCATCTTCTTAGAGAAAGAGTGGCAGCAATTAGTGCAGTACACTATATTAACTCTGCAAAGATGCTGATTAGCACTTCTAGACACAAAAATATAGGCTGGAAGAATGGCATGACATGTCTTTATCTCTCACATATCAGTACTTAGAAACACTCATTTTTCTCCAGTCCCATTTCAATCCCTGGATTACACATCTTTCTCAATGTGTAATGAGCCCCAAAGTAGGGGGACCTTTTGCCCACCCCAGTGACTACTCTCCCTCTGAATGTTGTATCTCAGAGTGTCACCACCTATCACAGTAGATCTCAGACACAATGTTCTCTCCCGGGTGTCATGAATTAACTTCAGAGACAAGATAATGTCTCATCACATCTTTATTTTCACTCTACTGACAAAAGGCATGACCTTAAGTATGGGTCTCATACTGCCCTCACTAAACTAAGCGGGCTACCAAATAACCTCTTCTGTTCTGTGCCACACTCTGGCATTCTCCACAGATATTAGGAAAGCCGTAGCTGCAGCAAGGAAGGTGCCTTCACCTATGGCAAGTGTCATGAATCTCGTTTGAGAACTACTTGAAGCTGTAAACAGCACTTTGGTAGAACATGAGAGTGATTTTTTTTTCCATTATTTGTGAAACAGGACAAGACAGGGCATTCCAGAAGTGGTTGTTTGCTTTCCATTGAATACAAATTTATATCTTCAACTAAAGGAGAAAGTGGTGCTTGGATGAGTAAATTGGAGGTTGTCTTGAATCTGACATATTAAATATCTCAGTGTTAAAAAGATAATGCCTATTGTAGTTGCTCATCAGATTTTCTTTGAAGAGAGCTCGATGAGCCACGCAGTAACTTCAAGGTCTCAAATTTCCATCACAAAAGGAAAAGTAGATTCTAGGTATAGCAAAGGGTTTGCCTGTTGTTTTTCAAGCAAATAAAAAGTTTTGGTATTTATTAGGGCAATTTTGAAATTGAGACTAATAATGAAAATAATCACTAGGAAATAGACTTAGACTTGGAAAGTAAAGACATATTTTTTATGACCAAATGCAGTGTGCCATTTTCCAGTCTTGATGCCCTCTGGCATAGTGGGCCTACACCCATGCTGTCACCTCCGACCCAGCACCTGACCTTCCTGTTAGAAGTGATCCTTGGACCATGCTGACATTTCAAACCTACAACATTATATGCTGTATGTAAAAGAAAACATAATCTAAGAACTGTTTGTAAAAATAATTTTCTGATTTTCTTTTTAGATTGAATAAATGCAATTATCACCAAGAAAGTTAAACTAACTAATTCCTCAGTGAACAAATGGCATATTTCTGTGCGAAAACACTACCTAAGTCTTTTACTTCTTCTCCCTCTAAGTCTTCAGGTTCATAAACTTCTTTTAGGATGAACAGCTCCTAAGATTTCATTACTGATATATAGGAGTTCAGTAATTAAATTATCTAGAGGATGATTCATATAAATCAAACACTTATAAATCTTACTCTTAATGCCAATATATATAAAAAGACCTTACATGTTTTATGGAGGTATGGGGTTTTAGACAAGTACACAGATTACGATGGCAGCATTCGCAGTAAGACAGAGAACATAAGTGTAATATTTCATAGATCCAAGAGACCCATTAAATAATCTTGTCTTATTTCTCAAACAGCTGTTGATAAGAAGTACTTAACTTGTTAATTAAAAATTTGCCACTGATTAGAGCTGCAGCCTCCTACTCAGCATGACTGGAATGGCAACTGATAACTATTTGAATGTGAAAACTACTGCCATGGTCATTCAGGAACACAGAAGGGTGCAATGGCACTGCTGTTGAGAAAGGTGAATGACTGTGCTTCTTGGCAAATTCCCCATCTCATGGACTTGCCTGGACAACTCAGGAAGCTATTTCAAATATGCAACAGCACTAGATTATTTTGTTTTTCTTTAAAAAAAAAAAGCACAGCCCAAGAGAGTGTTATTTTCTTGTTCAATTTTAAAGAAATTAAGGAAAACATATGGGCAAATCTTCTACTAGTTTATTGGAGCAAAGGAGTGCTCTTCAGACAGCCTAAGTGATAGGATTAGGAGAGGTCACTGGAAAATAATTGATTGATGAATAAATAGTAGGGAATAATCAAAGTATCACATTCATTTCATGTGAAACCACAACCCCTTCCATGAAGTCTGTCATAATATGAGGTGCTTTTCTATAAAAAAACCCTAACAAACAAACAAATAAACAAACAAAAAATCCATACTGAGAGAAGACATGAAGTCCTCCACCTGTCATTTTAGATGTTATCAAAGATGGACAGAAGGTTCCTTTGGGGATGAAGAGAAATAGCTGAGATGCACTTCTGTTATTTGATCATTTTGGGGAGGTTCTGTTTCTTTGAAGACAGAGCACAGCAAAAACTCACCAAAAAAAAAAAAAAAAGAGAACAGAAAAATCAACATTAAAGAGAAAAATTCATGTCCATATTGGACAGTTTCTCTTACCGGAGGAAGAATTACTCCTGGAGGAAGACCCGCCCAGGACTCAGCCTGTTGTCGCTACTGAGCCCAAACAAGCTCATGCCAGCCCCAGATCATACATGAAGCCTTTGTTTTAAGTGCCTGCCCGAGCTGTAAGGTTCACTGCAGTGCTGCACAAGATACCGCGCTGGTCAAATACACCTTTTGAAACAGAAACCAAGTCAGAGGACATTTGGTAAACAAAAGGAACTGAAGTTTCATTTGATAAACTGTCTTGAATCTTTTGTCTCCAACCTGGTTACTGACACCTGGATCCTTTTCTTACTCAGAGATATCTCTTAAACAGGTCTTCAGGAGGCAGAAGAGACCCAATCACACAGTAGACCAAGCAACCATGATGTCTGCTCACTCCTTTTGGGGTCAGTTCAGGTAACATGACTTCCCTCTCTGTTTTTGATTAATGGTTAACACCTGTGATGCACTGACCCTGGCAGGACACCAGGTGCCCACCCAGGCTGTTCTGTCACTCCCTTCCTCATCTGGACCAGATGAGAAAAATACAACTAAAGGCTCATGGGTCAAAATAAGGACAAGGAGAGAACACTCAGCAGTTACAATCACAGACAAAACTCAGTCTGGGGAGAATAATTTGTTAAAAATCAAGTCAGAGTAGGGTAATTAGAAATAAAAGCAAATTTTAAAACTCCTTCCCCACACCTCTCCCTCCTTCCCAGGCTCAACTTCACAAAAGAATTTTCTATCTCCCCACCACAAGCATCACAACAGGGGACAGGGTATGGGGGGCTGTGGTCAAATCACACATTGGTTCTGTTGCTTTTTCCTCCTCAGAGGGAGAACTTCTTTCACTCTTCCCCTGCTCCAGCATGGGATCCCCCCAGCCAGGAGACAGTTCTCCATGAACTTCCCCAGTGTGGATCCTTCCCACAGATTTCAGTTCTTTACAAACTGCTTGAGAGTAGATCCCTTCCATGGGGTGCAGTCCTTCAGGAACAGGCTGCCCCAGTGTGGGTCCCCCATGGGGTCCCTTCTACAACATGGGCTCCTCTCTCCACAGGTTCACAAGCTCTGCTCCAGTGCAGGCTTCCTACAGAGTCATAACCTTCTTCAGACATCTACCTGCTCTGGCATGGGTTCCTCCAGGGGCTGCAGCTGGACCTCTGCTCCACTGGAGACCTCCATGGGCTACAGAGGAACAGCTGCCTCACCATGGTCTTCACCAGGGACTGCAGGGGAATCTCTGCTCCAGCACGTGGAGCACCAACTGCCCTTGGTGTCTACAGGGCTATTCCTCTCACATATTCTCATTCCTGTCTCCCAGCTGAAGGCTGTTGTGCAGTTTTCTTCCCACCACTTTTTAAATACGTTACCCCAGATGAGGCACTACCACCATCTCTGACAGTCTCAGCCTTGGCCGGTGGCAGATCTGTCTCTGAGCTGGCTGGCATTGGCTCTGTCAGACAGAGGAGAAAGCTTCTGGCAGCTTCTCACAGAAGCCATCCCTTTTTACCAAAACCTTGATACACAGTCCTGATACAGCACTGCATTTATTAATTTCTGCCTTCACATTTGTGTTTATTAGTCACAACTTTAGTTCACAAGATCAGTGATGATGGTTTTCTTCCTTGAATTCATTAGTTCTTATGTATTTAACTTTTGCTGAAATGTATAAATAATTTTATGAAATAAACAGAGTTATTTTTAACAAGTCAGATAAGTGCAGGTCTCCATCTAACCAAAGATGCAAACCGAATATTCACAAGGAAGCAAATGTTACCTGTTGTTACAGTAAAATCAAAAGTGAGCAATTCAGATCTATAGAAAGCCCTGTGAGACTCAGCTATCAGCCAGAAGTGACAAGGAGCTCAGCCGCTGCTGGCTGATAGGGAGGAGGTTACTCCCCAAGAGTTCACATAGTAGGAATACACAGTTCTCTGCAGGTGCACGAAAATAGCCAGGATGAAATAATATAAACATGGGACTTGTGAGAGATAGGTTATAACCAATTGAAGTTTCTAGCATAGTGGTGTGTTAACTCTTTTAGCCAATAAGCTGTAGTCCTAACCCTATATAAACTGTGTGTTAGGTCTAATAAAATGGCTTCACTTTAAATCTCATAGGTTTGTGTTGTGAAGCCCTTTCTCCGTCGTTTATTTTTAGTTTACTTTAGTTACCTAAAAACCTTCTTATGGCTTAGATAATTGCTTCCTACCAAAGAAATACAACCCAATATCTTATTTTGTTCAGTTTGTTCCAGGATCAGTGGCTTTTGTTTGTTCCTTATGGGTGACCATTTCCTTTTCTTTTCTCTGGCACCTGACAGAGTACTCTTGAAAAGAAAGCTACAAAATCTCAGCTGCTTTAAGATTCTTGTTTTGCAGGTAAATTTAATAGATTTCAGTGAGAAAAGTAAATCATTATAGAGCAATTATAAGGCAATGCAAATATTCTGATGGCACATGTGAAGTGTATTAATTTATACAGCAGCATAATCATCCAGATGGGAACCCCTACTAAAAGTCCAGCTCCCAAAAGGCAAGTAAAGGCCTTATGATGATACGATAGACACACATACAAAGAGACTATTATAGGGTCCCCAAAAAATTCTTTTGAGAAATGGCTATTTCATCACTGAATGGCTATTTTGCCTGATACTATTCACTTTTATTGGTTGAAGCTATTACTGTAGTACTGTTATGGGAATTTTTATCTTAAAAAGGTGGTAATGAGTCACCTGGTCGATTTAGCACAAATGAGAATTCACTGGAGAGTTTCTGAGTGGGTAATGTCTTCCTAAACTCAGAGCTCAATTAAGCAACTGAAGAGTGATTTCCTTTAGGAGAGCTTAGGCACAGGTGGAAGTAAAAAACATGGTTTGGGAAGGAAATTTCAGGCAAGAAATGGTATTGCTGATTTGGAGTTTAACAGAGTTCTAATCAATTGGGAGTAATTAGTTTTTATACATCAAAAATAAAAAAGTTTCAACATAAACTTCAGCAGCAACGTCTGCCTAGAAGAGCACGTTTGGGCAGCCAGACTACCCAGTGTTTTAGGCGTGGAGGGAGCTACAGCAAGGTTTTCAGGATTGTCTAAAAGTCTCATCAGGAAAGCTCTTGTCCATTACTAGGTTGCGCTGTTGTGAAGGGAGTTGGGATTTCTGACATTCATCCTGCCTCATGTTGGTCCATTGTCCCAAATTATCCCACTGCCTCCCCTGCACGGACAAGTAGCTGGCAGCACACAGGGAGTGATACCAGGTTTTCTGGCTGTGCATGCCCAGATTTCCACTGTGGTTTCATCTGTAGGACAGGGAAATTCATCCTTCTGCATGAGGTCAGAAAACAGCTCTGACAGTGTTCCTGTGGTCCCTTTTCCTGTTTCCAATCTTCTGGTGTTTAACTGGCAGCCAGCATAAAAGCAAAGCCAGTGTCAGGCTGCATTACCTCTCCTTGCATCAGCATCCACAGCCTCCCAGTGCTGCAGCATGGGTTGGAGGGTCTCCTGGGAACCCTCAGTCTGGGCACTGCTGCCTTTGCAAAACTCACAGCTGGAGAGATCACACAAGAAGTTTCATGTCTTCCATGCTAACAAGTGCTGACTTGTAAATCTTCAATTAAGCAAAATCTTTCTTTAAAGATTTTTTGACTCATGGGGTTTTATCTTTATATTAGGGCTGTGGATGCCCATCTGAAATATTTTCATCATGTTTTGAAATATATAATATTTCTCACCAGTTTTTGGAAGCTTTATCCAACTTGCTAACTTTAAGGATTCATAGACAAAATTAATTATCTTTTTCTTATCTTTTTTTTTGTTTATGTCACTAAAATGGAATCATACTACTCATGTATTGACTGCTGCTATTTCCAAGCAGGTCATAGAGAACTTATGGAAAAATCTGTTCCAGAGGTGCAAGAAGAGGACTAGCAGTTGGTTTAGCAGATTAACAGAAAGGTATCTTTCAGCTGAAGAACCAATATTTAAGAGCTGTCCTTTTTCTGGCAAAAAGTAGGCTGGACATCACAAAAGAGACAAAGATCAAGACTGGAATCCTTGACAGATACCTTTTAGGAATAGCATATTTCCTAATGTGTCTACCTTTTTATTTGGATTGTTTTCTAAAAGAATACAGTATTATTATCATGCATTATCACTCATGGAAAATGCTAAAACATGGTCTTACAAGAGCTACAGAACATGTGCCTGGTTCTGTTTTGAAGAAGAGACTGGGCAGGTACAGTATGGATCTCAGCCTGATGGACAGCCTTGATGCCTCTAACCTCAGGGGGGAGGAATTGCATTCCCTCAGCGTTCATTAGGTGTAATGGAAGTGGAAACATGGGTTAGAAAGAATGAAGGGACTAAAATAGCGTATAAGAATAGGGGGGATATTTTTACACTCCAATGCACATGGAGTGCCCATTAATTTTAATAGGAGCTTTGCACTGCAATTATTAATGGAAGAACATGCCCCGTTGTATTCTTTTATGGGACTCTGGCAATATTCAGTGACATTGCAAAGGAAGGCTAAAGTACTATCGCCATAGAGGGAATGGAGAATGGAAATGATGTGGCTTCAGTAAAGAGGTTCATATAATTTCAACCAAGATTGCTTAAGAAATGGAACCAGGGTTGAGGTCTCTGAAAAAACACTGACCCTAAGAAGAGAAGGTCAGGGAAAGGGACTGTACTGCTGCAAGTTACTGTGAAGACCCCAAAAAACCTTTCTAGAAACTGCAGAGTAACACATCTGAAGAGACGATCCAGCTATTGAAACACTTCAATGTTTCAGGTTGTCACCGGCCTGAGAACTTGGATGAGATCATTCAGCCTTAAGGCTACTAGAAATACTCAAGAACTGCCAGGTGGCAAATTATTGGGTGCACTGGGATGCAGTGCACCATTATCATGATTGGGTGTCATTCATCATGGGTTGCCACAGTATGAGTAAAATAATGTATGTGTATAATAAGACTTTTGCGTGTAGCTCTATAAACTAATAAATAAATATAGACAAATTATATGAAATACCACAAATGAGGCAACACATCTGGTTTTAGTCATACCACACTGTTATCTTCACTGTTGTCTGTTGCCTTTCCTAGATGTTATGAAACATCAACACTTACATAATTTTAGAATCATGTTTTTGCTTGGTGGAGGCATTTTTCATTAAATTAAGTACTTACAAACATCAGTTTAATTTTCCTTCATTACAGACATTTTCCTTACTATAACAGAGAGCTCAAGGAATACAAAAAGTAAATTATTTCTAAAATCCTGGTGCTTTTATGTGCTTTAACATTGGCTTTTCTGATGCAGAGTGGAAGTTAAGATTTATTGAGTGACATCTGGTTAATTAAACATTTATTTCCTACAGCATTTTAAAAGAATCATGATGCAAAATGTCAGCATTGAGAGAGTAATTAAAGTACACCTAAAGAGCAGAATTAACCTTGTAGTTCACTGTAATCAGAAACAAAATGGGAACAATATGTTTAGAGAATTATCTCCTTTATTAGGTTGCCATTAACAGAAACCTGTTTATATATTTGAAATCTCATTTTGCAAGCTTCCATTTTACTTGTACCCATCAGTGTAACTTAATTCCTCAGAATGGATGACTGTATCAGAAGTAAGCACAGCTCAGTTCTGTTTTGAAGACATGCTATCTCAGAGGCACTGTAGTTATTTAGGAGTGCAGCATGTCTCTCTACGTTTTCAGTATATTTTCTTTGACAGCATCAGCTGCAGAAGATTTAGAAATTTAACAATACAGTCATAACAATAACAGTCATTGGTAAAAGCCTGTTAAAAAGTATAAAGCTACCATATCACTAGAATATACAGTGGCCTTTCCCTGGGTTTCTGCCAGGTTGTGCTTACAAAGCCTCGGCTGCTTTTTCTGAACAGTAGATTTTCAAGTGAATCTGGATGTGAGAGGGAAGGGAACCTTGGATAGTAGGGAAGAAATGTCAAGCTGGTCAAGAAATTTTCTGTGGTGTGATAAACAATCATACCCTTAAATTAAATAGACACACGTGATCTGTACGGAACATTGGGTTTTGGCCAAATTCACCTTGCAGATATGGAGACTGCCATCTAGGTGTTTCATGTCAGGTCTCATCGCCCAACTGAGCCCTTCACTCAGAGCAGTGTCCCTGCTCGCCTCCTCCCACTAGCACAGGGCACCAAATCATCTGCCAAGGAGGAAATGCATTAAAAGGAGGAATACATTAAAATCTTCAACTGAGGTCACAAGGAGAGACTGAAGTAAAGTTATTCCAAGCACTCTGAGTCACAAATGGTTAATAATGTGCGAGAAACAGTCAGAGAACCAATCATGTTGCAAAGCTTTGTGTTTAAAAAACAACCGTTCAAAGTAAAAAACAAACAAACAAACGAACAAAAAAACCCCAAACCATCTAAATCTAAAATCCATGAAGCAGTCAAGGAAAAGTGTGAGCTATTTTGATTTTCTTTTCATCAATCAAGGTAAATCTATCTGTACCTTCTATTTAGGCTACCTAATGTCATAATCACAGCTCAAAAGCTTTGGCCCAGTCCCAGAGGTTTGCCATAATTTGCCTAAGAGAAACCCAGCTGGATGACTCCTGTGACTGGAGCACCCTGTAGGATGGTTACAGGCTCTTCAGGAGGGATAGGCAGTTGACCCTGAAACTGTACAGGGTCTGCTTTGGCCCAGTCCCAGAGGTTTGCCATAATTTGCCTAAGAGAAACCCAGCTGGATGACTCCTGTGACTGGAGCACCCTGTAGGATGGTTACAGGCTCTTCAGGAGGGATAGGCAGTTGACCCTGAAACTGTACAGGGTCTGCTGCTCCAGCTGGACCCCTACAAATCTATGGGACCTGATGTGATTCATCAGAAAATCCTCAAAGAGCTGGCTGGTGTCATCACAAAAGCTCTCCCAATGATTTTTGAGTGGTCTTGAGAATCTGGAGAGGTCCCAGATGACTGGAACCTGGTGAACATTGTCTTGATTTTCAAGAAGGGAAAGAAGGAGGACCCCAGAAACTACGGGCCTGTCAGTCTCACATCAGTGCCTGGTAAAGTTGTGGAGAAGATTATTCTGGGAAGTATTGAAAAACATCTGAAAGACAATGCAGTCATTGGTCACAGCCAGCATGGCCTCATGAGAGGAAGGTCCTGCTTATCAAACTTGCTTTCCTTTTATGACAAGGAAGTTGATAGAGGAAAGACAGTTGATGTAATCTTTTTGGAATTCAGTAAAGCATTCCATACTGTCTCCCACAGGATTCTGCTGGACAAAAGTCCAGCAGGCAGCTGGATAAACACATCATGTGGTGGGTGAGCAATTGGCTCATGGATGGAGGACAGAAGGTAATAGTGAATGGGGTAACATCACACTAGTGACCTGTCACTAGTGGGGTTCTACAGGGTTTTATATTAGGCCCTGTGCTCTTCAACATCTTCATGCATTACTTGGGTGCAGGACTGGAAGGGATTCTAAGGAAGATTGCAGATGACAGAAAACTGGAGGAACTTTTGACTCCCTTGAAGCCAGTGAGACCCTNCAGTAAAGCATTCCATACTGTCTCCCACAGGATTCTGCTGGACAAAAGTCCAGCAGGCAGCTGGATAAACAAATCATGTGGTGGGTGAGCAATTGGCTCATGGATGGAGGACAGAAGGTAATAGTGAATGGGGTAACATCACACTAGTGACCTGTCACTAGTGGGGTTCTACAGGGCTCTATATTAGGCCCTGTGCTCTTCAACATCTTCATGCATTACTTGGGTGCAGGACTGGAAGGGATTCTAAGGAAGATTGCAGATGACAGAAAACTGGAGGAACTTTTGACTCCCTTGAAGCCAGTGAGACCCTGGAGAGAGACCTCAACAAATGAGAGGACGGGGCAATCACCAGCCACAGGAAATTTACCAAGGGAAAGTGCTGGATTCTGCACCTGGGATAGGGCAACCCTGGATGTTCATACAGGCTGGGGAATGAGATGCTGGAAAGCTGTGCCATGGAAAGGGACCTGGGGGTCCTGGTTGATGGCAAGTTGAATATGAGTCAGCAGTGCCCTGGCAGCCAGGAGGGCCAACCATGTCCTGGGGGGCATCAGGCACAGCATCACCAGCTGGTCGAGGGAGGGAATTGTCCTGCTCTGCTCTACGCTGGGGTGGCCTCACCTTGAATACTGTGTGCAGTTTTGGGCACCGTATCATGAGAAAGATTGTAAGCCATTAGAAAGTGGCCAAAGGAGGGCAATGAAGATGGTGAAGAGCTTTGAGGGGAAGCTGTATGAGGAGTGACTGAGGGCACTTGGTCTGTTCAGGCTGAGGAAGAGGAGACTGAGGGGAGACCTCATTGCCATCTACAACTTCCTTATGAGGGGAAGTGGAGGGGCAGGCACTGATCTCTTCTCTGTGGTGACCAGTGACAGGACCCAAGGGAATGGCCTGAAGTTGTGTCAGGGAAGGTTTAGGTTGGATATGAGAAGAAAGTTCTTCACCCAGAGGGTGACTGGGCACTAGAACAGGCTCTCCAGGGAAGTGGTCATACACCATGCCTGACAGAGTTCAACAACTGTTTGGATGATACTCTCAGGCACGTGATGTGACTCCTGGGGATGATCCTGTGTAGGGCTGGAAGTTGGACTCAATGATCCTTGTGGAATGCTTCCAATTTGGCAGATTCTGTGATAATTCTCTATGGTTTGTCAGGGTGGTTACAAAAGGAACAATTACAGTGTATAATATTATGGCTTTAAGGAATGCATAGTAGGATTGAGTAAACATATGAACAAACAGCATTTTTATTCCAATGAATGAGAATAATTTTACTTTATTTACAAAGAACAGGATTATAAGAGGCAAGGTAATTCAAGACAGAATTCTACACATAGATATGGTGTACAAAAACCTGGAAAAGTGTGTGTGATTGGGACTGGCATGGGACTGCTGGCAAGAGTTCCCATCTGGTATGACTATCAGGCACAATGATGACTGAAACACCTGGAGATGAGAAATAAGGCAAATACAAACTTTCAGTGGCCTGACTCACCTAACTTTGGTGTCTACATGAACAAAGGAAAAACCCTGAAGCTGAAGACTAGCAAAGCGGAGGCGTTTTAACTACCCCAGCTACTGCAACCATGGTATATGTTTGCTTACAAGAGCTCCAAGGATTCAGACATCGTGTTTTGCTTCAATCGAGAATCTAGAGCTTTATTTTCACCCTTTACTTTTACCTAAAAATCTTTGTTATGATTCCTCCACTGCTTTCCCGCTGGGTCTCCTATGTCAACTTGTCAGTCCTGAACACCTCTGAACCAAAGGCTTTATTATGTAAACTAACATCATGTGATTATATTACTAGTCTCAGTTAATTTTTACAGGTTGATTCTCTCCTTGTTATGTACCTGCCTCAGGTTTTCCATGGTCTGTCTTTCCTGACGAAAATTTTTTTCTATTCATGATATATTCCTTATTTTTAAGAACAGTTATGGTAGAGGTGAAAAAAAAACCAAACCAACCAAACAAACCAACACACACACACAAAAACCAAATCAAACACTACAAAACCAAACCAAACCACAAAACCCACAAAACCAAAACCAAACAAACAGAAAACAGAAAAAAAAACTCGAAAAGAAAACCTACCACAAACTACACAGTATTTTTTTCTAGAACAGAAGAAATGCTGTGAGTTTTTCAGTTCAAAACTAGCATTAGACTTGCTAAGTGGTGGCCATATTCTCTGTAGCCTGCAGATGTTCTCTTTCCCTATCCCCCATTTTATGTTTGCAAAACTCCTCTTTGGAGGTAATTGTCCTGGTTGCTCATCCTAAATCAAGCTCCACACCAGCCCACAGCACAAGCTTCAAAGAGCTCTTTTAAATAAATTAATCTCACAATAAGATTTTTTGCAAATCATTAACATTCCCATTTCAGGTAGAAGCTAATATATGCAACACATTACCACTCTTTACAGAACCTTTATGTTTCTTTTTAAACAGAACAGACCTGAGAATACATCTAGTTTCTCCAAGACTTTTGCACTCTAATAACTTACTTAGCACACTATTACCAAATTGCACATTACTTTTATATTATCTTTTTTTGCAATTTTGTTTTCAGAATTGCCATTCTGTCCTTTTGTCATTTCTCAGAAATGCTTTGCACTCTGCTAGAAATTTATTCAAATAAACATCAAGACTGATCCAAGCATCTGGATTTTTTTTTCTCTTCTCTTTAGCAAATACAGAAAAAAGTTTCCTCTCAATCTGCCAAATTTTTTCACGGATGGCATATTTTCTTACTACCTTGCAGCCCATCACAAAACAAGCAGTTTCTGGTAGTTTCTGTGGTCCTGGTCTTAATCTTTTTTAATGCTCCCCTAGCTCTCCTTGTTTAGATGCAGAATTTTACATTTTCTGTGAAGTTGCTGTAAAAATGTATGCAGGATATGGAAGATCCACGAGGCTTTTAACAGCTCCTTCATGTCTAATGTCTTTTGGAGTATCACCAGCAGCACTATGCCTCTGCTTTTCTCCATGGTGGAGCACCACGAAGCAACCATGGGGCTGGAGAAAAACATGAATCAATACACAGTTCTAAGCATGAGCTGTTGCCCTGAATATCTTCTGGCTGATCACATAGACTGAGTATTTTGGAGACAAACTCAAAGCCAAAGAAATATAATTAAATCCTTATTAACTGCAATTGTTCTCATTGTCAACTAAAACATCAGTGCCAGTGCTCAGGTCTGCCATTTTGTGCTCACATGGCACAGTGAATTGAAGCCTCAGAATCTGGAGCTCTTGACTGACTTCTCCTACACGCAGAATATTTCTCTGCACGGGGTATAGTCTCAATTTGAAGATTTGCAGAGGGACAAAATCCATCACATAATCAAGGGGATTTCATCACTCAGCTACATTCCTGCATCTCATTTCTAATCTGAAATTCTCTGTGTGTTGTTTCTTCTCATTCAATGCCTTTGTTTGGAATCTTAAATAGTTTTTAGTCATGAGAAGTTTTTCCAGGGAATGAGGAACCAAGTGGCGCTGCGCTGGGTGGCTTTCAGTTTGCACTCACTCTTTCCTCCTCTACTGTGGCCATACTTGAACTACCATTAGCACTTTGCTGTGGTGAGTATCATACACTTCTCTTGCCCTATAGTCAAGTGCAGCTTTACCAGACTCTGAAGTGAATCCATAACCAGAAGACTGGTTCAGTCTGGTTTCTCAATCCACCCTGGGAAGGAAGAGTCATTGCCATATTTGTGATGTTAAATATTAAAACAAACAAAAACCCCAAACCAAACAAAT
This sequence comes from Sakesphorus luctuosus, assembly GCA_013396695.1. Classification (NCBI taxonomy): domain Eukaryota; kingdom Metazoa; phylum Chordata; class Aves; order Passeriformes; family Thamnophilidae; genus Sakesphorus; species Sakesphorus luctuosus. Next base: position 1,977,870 of record VWZD01007179.1, on the reverse strand, counting down.
AAACAAACAAATAAATACTCACTTCAAAGTCAGAGAAATTTTGTTTGAGGCCTCAAAACTATTTTCTGGCATTTTAATTATGGTCTAATATAAATACAGTTTAGCTATAGGTGTTTGCCTGCCCTAACCAACAGGCTAAGTTATGATTGCTCACATCTGCTTCTCCAAATCTGTCCCTCAACCTACTGCATTTCCAGGATGTTCTGAATGCCAAGGGAGTTTGGAAAGATGCCTCTCTCAGGATACACAGGGAGCATCTTCAAGAAGTTATAGGTTCAGTCCTTCTTACAGGTTAAGTGCTTCAGCCACTTAGGTATTTTGCAAAGGGCAGGCAGGATCTTGCCATAATCATGTCTGCAAGTAACATGTGTAACTTCTAAGCAAATCTCAGATCAGGGGTGATATAGATGGCTTTAGCTTCATTTTGATATTCACCAGATGTTTTCATTAACAGTATTTTAAACAAAACAAATATTTACAATTTGTTTAACATAATAGGTTTTTTCATTCAATATTAGTTGTTGAAAACCAAACATGAAATCAGGGGAGGTGGGGAGAGTCTCTCTATTCTTTCTCTATTTTCTCTTTCCAGCACCAAATGCCTGGGTTTTACTTATTTTGTTCTTTTTTTTCTCAGTTTCTCTGAACTCCTGAAAACTTTCTCAAGCTTCAACATCAGTTTCAAGAGTGTTAAAACAGCAATTAATCTCAGCTTTAATTTTTCTTCTTCTCCCTTTGAGACTTTCTGAAAGCAGAAAAAATCTTGAAAAGCTAATAAACCAAAAGGAGAATAAGAAAAAAATTGCGAAGTCCCTCTGAATCTAATTCATTTCATTGCATTTAGTGAAAAAAATGTGCATGCATTTGGGAATTGTACAGGCTGAGACTGAGAAAAAAATAAAGTAATATTGATTTTTAAAGACCTGGTGAAATTATCACCTGGAAATAACTTAAACAATAAAATTGAATCAAAAATCATTTAGAAAGTTGCTTTTCTCTTTGACTAACATTCCAAGACTCTAGAGAAAGGTATAAACAGAAAAAATATTCTGAAGTCATCTTTGAATTGTTCGATTTAATTTGGGTTTTGTAAAAAGAAGTCCCAAAGGGAACAAAAGAATCACAAAACCATCCACTGGGGGGGAGGGGACAGGGAAGGAAGGAAGTGTCTATGCACTGTCACCAAACTACTGTATTGGAGCTGTTGTGTTTCATATATGTCAAGGTTTGCTTGTCTTTACATTCCACTTAAATCATTAGTTTTTAAAGGTGAGTCTACTTCTAAGTGTATAATCTTGTATTCCAACCACCTGCTAAGGTAAATATCAAAGAAGATATTTTCCCAAAGCCCTCCAAATGAAAACTGGAGGTGCCTACAAATACCGAAGTAAGGCAACTACATTTGCGCATAGCAGTGTAGGCAAAAAGCCAGAGTACAAATCTAGGGCATCAGGGTAAGTGGCTGAAGCAGACTGGCTTTTGTAGTAGAAGGGAGATTCTCCTTGCACAGGGTTCAAGCTACAACATTTTGTCTAGTAACCCCCGTGCCAAGACAGTAAACAACATTACAGACCCTACTGCAATATTAGAATATTAGGTTAGTATAGCTGACAGGGACTCAAGAAAGAAATTAATTGAATTGTATTGATTTAAATTAACTTAGAAGGAAAAAAAGATACTGCAGCCTCATAAGTAGAGGTTATTCCACTTACAAATGCCAGCATTTCAGCTTTTTAGGAAGGGATTATCTAAATCAAGAAGTATTACCAAAAACAAACAAACAAGCAAACAAACAAACACAGTAGTGTGAGGGTAACAGTGAGTTAAACTGAAATCTCTTTAATGAGGACAATGAGGAGACTGCATTGTTGCTCTAATATAAGAGAGAATAAGGAAGAGGCAAAACAAATAAAGCCAGGAGGAGCTCAGTGTCTATTGTGTTTTAAATGTTTGCAAGTTAAGAACAAACCTTGTATGTTTTAAAAATATTTTGTAGCCTGGGAAACACATTCATCTATATAACTCATCTGAAATAGATCTATTCACATACATATTGCTCTTTGCAGTAGTCACCAAGTTAGATGGAAGCCTTCCTTTCTGGCAGTTTTGATATATAGATGGCATATGGCAGCAGCATCTTGTGTTATTTATTTGTAATTCTGGGTACATGGTTTACATTCTGAGCTTGAGGACCTGTATACCACCTGGCTACTCTGTCTATTCTCATGCCAGCAAAATTCCTAATGAATACTATTGTGCTCATGAAAACCTTCTAAGGCTGCTCACCAGGATGGGAGTGCCCTTCAGATTCTGTCAAACTCTTTCAATTAACTTCAGTGGGTGACAAAGGCCAAAGAAAACAATGTCATGTTCACACCACTACAATTTCAGTGCAAAGGTAATTAGCATAGCACCAGTTGATTGATCACTGATTCTCACTTGACCATAAACCTCTCTCTCTTTGCCTCCCACTCTTTGAATATAGAAATATCTCTATAATTTATCTAAATTAAATTAAGTAAACCAGTAGATTAATTAACTGATATATTCTAAGATCAGAAGAAACCTCTGTACTGAAGTATTCTGGTCTTCATAATAAGGGTGTGGAATACAATGTTGTTGTTGCTGGGCCTCTATTATCAATGTCATGAGGAGATACCAGCATGAGTCTTCTAGAGGGATGCACAGGCTTCATTAAAGATTTCAGGCCATGGCACCCCAGAGCAGCAAAGGACATCGAGGACCTCTGGTTGCCTACAGCAGGTTAAAATCCAGCATCTTATTTCCTTCTGGAGTTTGTGCTGATTGGGCTCAAGGCACTTGTGAAATCTCTCACTGCCAAACTGAAAGGGATACCAAAACACTTTCTGCCAGGGTACATCATTTCAGACTATGATGAGAGGGCCTGAATGAAAACAAGTAAAGAGCTGTATATTTCCTGAAGACAAAAATTAACATCTATCCACCCTAAATTAGAGTGACAAATTAGTACAAACATTGTAATAGCTTGCATGAAGCCAAACTAGCATTGGCTGCTATGTTCTAAGGGGAAAAATCATTCCTCCTCCTATTTTGTACATACCACTATTTGCTGAATATTAATCTATTTAGATGTTAAATTCCTATTCCCCCCACAAGGCATTATACAGTAATATATATGCAAAATATTAAAACAAAAATAGATTTGCCTACACATCAGCATTTCAAATGCTCATTAATACCAGGACAAACAAAACACTGTGTTCCAGTCCTCTCTACATCATCTGTTATTTGGATATGCTAAGTATAATGAGGTAGAACCTTAATACTTGTGAGGGAAAAAAAGTTATTTTCTATCTTTCATTTCCAACAAACATGATACAATGTGCTTATGCAGATTAGAAACCAGAAAACCCCAAGCCTGGATAATGGGGACATAGACCCAGAGCACAGATTCCCCCAAGAAATTACTATTTCTAATATGTTTACCAGCATTTATGCTCTTGCTCTATCTCTTTGCTATGTTTGTTCATCTTCATTTCAAACCAAGTGACTAGGAACTCTGTTTTTCCTTAAGAACTAACCTGAACATATTTTTGTGAATGCTCCAGTGCCAGAAAAAATGTAATTTATTGTACAAGACCTTTTCAATGCTACATAGTAAGTCTATTCATCTACTATAGCCGGTACTGAGGTCAGTGGAGATCACCAGTCTGAGGCCAGATTTAGTCAGAGAGTAGCTTTGGGATGTATGATGTAATTAGATATATCTAGACAGTACAAAACAGAGAAGACAAAATGTGTTTCAGGGAGTAGAATGCTCCTTGACAGCATGGACATTTTGTTTCCACACGGGTTCAGATAGCTTTTACTGTGATCTAGCTAATGACAGGTGGGAAAACTTAAAAAGTAGCAACACAGTCTATTCTGACATTAATTCAGATTACTGTTTGTGAGGAAGTTTCTGATGGGACAAGATGGGATCGGATGATAAAATAGTCCGGAAATGCTGTTTCTATCTGTATTTTGTGAGACCAGACCAACTAATCAATTCACTGTTGTCCTCGTCTTTTCCAAAGTAATTCCCAGAAGAGTTCTGTTATGACAAAGTACTCTGTTGGAAAGAGGTGACATTTTCCATTTATTTTGTGTTAGAATAAACTACACAAAGAAAATAAAAAAGAGTACAAAGCATCACCAAAAAAATTATGGCTTATTATTCTTAAGAAAAAATTGAACTATGGTGGAACAGAAGTTTCCAACTACAACAGCAACCAAATAAAGAGAACTGCCTGTGACATATTATGGTAAATTACAGAAAATTAATTTAAAAATATGTAATTAAATCTCCTTTTCTTTTTTTCAGATGTAGCTGTAGTATTTTATGTAAGACATTTTGGGGGTTTTTATTCCTTTCTTGTACTGTAAGTGCTACCCATTGATAGCAGAAAAAAGCCAGAACAGAATAATTATCCTTGTAAAAATTTAAGGTCAGTAATAAATGCATTAGAAAGTTCTATATTCTTTTTTCTTTTTTTTTTTAACAAGATCTTGAGCAGCTTTCAAATCTTTTTGTAATTTACCTGTTTTTCCCATCTCATCTGTTTGAGAGATGGAATCTGCTCTAAAATCTGAATGAACCTGAAAGGTTCAGCAACATGTTATCAATTTTCTAAATATATTTGTGCCAGTGAGGCATTTTCCCACACAAGATGCCAGACACGTGTATAAAACAAGAATTTGAGGGCATGTAACGATTGCTCTGATTTGTAACCTTTTCTTCATGCGTCAATCCTGTAAATCTGTTAAACAAGGTTCCTATACCTGTTAAAGAAGGTATGTGTCATTAGAAAAACTCACCTCCTTCTTCTCAGATATTTGCCATTCTCCAAGTGCCATCACCAGACAGTATTTAATTCCAGACAGAATAATTTTTAGCTTGAAGGCATGACACTGTAATAATATAAGCATAAAAACAACTTATTTCTCATAAGCACCATACAAAGTGACAGTCTAGCATGCAACTCCAGCAGTGGCCAAAGCTGACATTCATACATGTCAGAGAAGCTACATGAGTGTAAGGGGCAACTGTCAAGATGGACTGTAAAGAACAAGTCCCCTGGACTCTCCATGCAACCATCTCTGCTGTGATGAGACTCTAGGAAAGCTCCAGCCCCTCCATACCCAGGAGTGCTTTGTAGCTTGAGCCGAGTTAAGCAGCACTCATTGAAACAACTTCTTTCCGTTTTTAACCCAGAATGAACCAGTTGAATTCCATGCTGCCATCATCAGCCTCCATGGGATTTTGTTCCCCACATCAGTGGCATCAGTCTTCCTTTCAATCCTGTAAAAAATCAAAATGAGCCTCAAAGCAATGAGGGCTGCACTTGGCCAAGAGAGGCAGCCAGTGCCATCAACAGGACCACACTTTTGGGGATGGCAACATGGGAGGTTGGTATCATTTGTTGTCACCAGCAATCAAAGAATTGAGAATCACAACCCTTAGCAAACATGCCATCAAAAAGCAAATTAAGTACCATCCCTTCATAGTCTAAAGTTTTCAAATATTTGTTGCTATAAGAAGTCTGCTTTTCTCAAGGCATCATCTTTTGCCCAGCATAATTTCTTCACTATCCCATAAGGCTCGGTGAGTTTGGTGTGTGGCTGATACACTCCCTGCCTTGACTGTGGCATGAGAGATTTATCATCATATCTTTTTATGGCCAGAAGATGCTTAAACCTGGTTGTTTATTTAAAAAATGTGGGAACATTTATCAGTAATAACCTTTCTCCTGGAAAGCATTCAGCAAGGACAGTCCCAAATTCCAGTTTATTTCTACAGTGGTCTCCTTGGGTTAGGAAAGATTAAGGGAGTCCTTGTCCCTGTTGAGTGCACCTACTGCCAGGGAATAAATGAGGAGGGAGGAGGGTGGCTCATTGATATTGCCAATAACAAGCATGAGCCAAGAAAGTGAGGGTACAGGAGGTCTCTACAGTCAGCTACACAGCTGACCACAGAATATCTATTGTCTAAATACTTCCCAAATAATTTTCTGTGTAGGATAGGAGCTACAGACAGAAGGCAGGGCAGCACTGGCTGGCTGTGTGCATGCAGGTTCTGGAGATGTTCTCAGATGGGGAGGTCATCCCTGTTGCAATGCTCCTTGGGCAGCTTTCCTTAGGAAGGACTCATTTGCACTGTATGGACCCTACTCACTGGAGTCACAACAACTAGAAGAAGAGTGCAGTTAGTGCAGAAAATGAAATGCCAACATCTGATCAGAACAACAAGGCCACTGAAATACTCAGAGTGGATTCTTACAAATTCTAGATGGCAATAAGGATACATTGTCAAATAGTAAGGAAAAGCATCCTGGGTTAGAATAAACTTGATGTTCCTTTTGTTAACTCTGAAAAAGACAACATGACTTGCAAAAACTTTAGCTTGTGCTTATGCAAAAAATGGGTCTACCATGACACATCTTAATTCTCTGGAAACTTCAAATATAATTTCCTCCTCCTTTTGTCCATATGTTCCTCCACAGACTGATGTGGCCTAATATGAATAAGAATCAGACCCTTGGTTGCCCTTCTGCCCTCAATATCCCTCTTGTAGAATCAGGTAAAGCATACTACTTATGAAAGTCCTGGGCACAGCATTTAGTCATTCAATGACTTTAATATGACACAGTTTTAGGTCAGAGACCCAACATAGCTTTAAATCTGAAAACTGAAACCCTCTTTTTAATAGAGTAAGGTCTTATTCCAGCCATTTAAGGCTACATCCACAAAGACTTGCCTCCTATAATTAGAATTTGTTCTCTAGGAACTGCAAACATAACAGACAGTCAAACAAAGGGCAAATCTGTGGTCTGTTTGGGTTAAAGCTGAGCATGAGCTTGTTCATGCCAGGTTGCAAAGTGAATGGAATACAATATGACAAAACAACTAAGCTGTTCTTACTTGGCAAGAACCAGAGAACAATGTTACTGCAGAGCTTGCAATGGTGAAGTTGGCAGTACAGTTCATTTTAATAAATTGTATTACATTAGACATTTATTTTGTTTAGAACAAGCCAGGATTCTTTCAAGTGAGTTATATCATGTCCTCCTAATGCCCAAGAACAGGCATTAAAACATCATGTCCCTACATACACATATATATATGTGCACACACATGTATACATTTATACTTTGTAGAAGCAGTAGTCAACAATAGCTGGGAAGCCACCTGTACGCATAGAAGTTTTCCTTCTACTCCTCCTTCTTGCTCATCATTCCAACTTTCTGTCTAATCCTATTTGTATACCATGTATTTAAGCAGGTAAGCTATACTTTGTATATAAATATATATAAATGCCTTAATCCTTAGGATTCCATCTCTTGGCCAACTGCTGCTTCCACTGCTAAATACACAGAAATTCAGGTTGTTCTAGGCTATTGTTAACTCAGTATCATTTATATAAAATATTCACAACAAATTCTGTCTCTAACTGATACTTCTTAATATATGGCATATCAAATATGTGTATCCAGACTGATACCATGCACTCCAGGTAAAAATTTACCCTGTACATGTGTCAAATCAGTAATTTGTTAACAGAGATCGTGTCACATCACACAAAGTATTGAACTTGAAAGCAGCCATGAAATGAACGTAACAGGGACTGCCTCTGCCATAGGACATCAGTGGTATGCTAAATAGTTTAGATGAGATGATAGAAATCCAGATCTTCCTACCCAACTATATAAGGCAGGAGAAATTCTCCAGTGAAACAGAAACAAGGAGAGAAAGGTATTAGCATTAAAAAAAAAATGTTCTCTTTAGCTTGTATAGGAGCAAGAAAACAAGAAAGGGAAATGGAGTCAGGGCAACTAGAATGTTCTGACACTTCACATAAAACCTGTCTGAAAAATCAACTGCTTCTGATGGTTTTTCTCCTTGTGTCTAGTTAAAGTATTAGAAGCAGAGACAAACCTTGACAGAAACACTGAAACTACCTGCTTTGATTTCTCAGGGATAAATTTGTGACACCAAACTTTAGAAGCAATTCAAAAAGGAAAAGAGGAAATACATTAATACAATGCGTTTTAAAAGCCTTATGTCATGTTGCATTTACTCTTGAAACATGACAGATGAATTTCTGACAGCAGAAGACAATATGTACGCATTCATGTATTTCCTAAGGAAAATGACTAGCTAAAAAACCTCCCTCATAGGGAGAAAAGCCTCATAAAACACTTCAGCAAAAAGAGAGAGGGAAATTTTCTGAGATAATTTTGTGATAGCAAACCAAAAAATGCCATTACATACAAGTGCAAATTGTTTTCTCTCAATCATGAAAAATAAAAACTGCATTAATAAAAAACTGGGCACAAAGGAATCATCTTAGAGATTTGTTTGTGTATTTGTTAGGCAATCACTTTCAAATTAGCCCTGAAGTTCTGATCCTCTAACACTTCTTGAGATTGCCTGCTTTCATTATTGTTATTTATGTGGTAACAATAAAGGCTGAGGGATTTGGGGCTTAGCACACAAAGCTTAGACTTGAACACAAGTTCTCTGCTCAGACACATCCTTGACATACAGTCCAAAGCACATCCAACAGATCTCTCCAGGATCCACTGCCTTGGTCCAGCAGCTGGTTGTGCACGCGGCATTTGCTGCTAACAAGCCACCAGACAATTGCACGTGAAAGTCTCACTTGAGAGACCTCACAGTCAGGCTACAAAAAATCCCTGGCCATGCATCGGGCCAGGACAACTACTTGTGTGAGAGGCAAAAGGAGGGAGACATGGGTGGACACTGCTCTTCAAGGAAGATTTGACACATCAGGAGAGCTGGCATCTGCCAAAAGGACTTGGTAGGGCATCACAGATGCTGGTGGCTGGTGTGGGTCCTCACACCTTGCTGAAGAGTGATATAATTCCCCAAAGCCCCAGCTGGATGGCCGGGCAGGAACAGAACTAATTATTGTTTAGGGACGAACATGATGAAAATGCCTGCATAACATAGTGCTTAACTTTCTTTTCTTAATAGAGGGGCTATTAAAAAAGATGCTTTGTATCTCATCAAGAGTTGGAACTTAACAACTGAGTTTCAACTCAGTTTTCCATTCAATTAGGGCTATTAAAGTCATCTCGACATTTGAGAAGTTAAGATGATTTGCAGAATACATAAGTTTGAGCTCAGTAGACAAAAGAAGCTGTTTTTTCTTTGTGAGCCTTATGGATCTGATACTAAAAAAAGGCAGTGTGTCCTACTCAAATGCTCCCTGTTACAATGCCAGATGGGAATCTGGCGCTAGAAGCTGGAGCTGGCAATAGGCAGGAGTCCTGATTTGTGATGTGAAAGGCTAAGTAATGCTCAGAAATAACTGTCAATCACTGATAGAGATGGAACCATTTTAGTAAAATGAAGTCTAAGTAGCCCATCTGAATAATTTATTGTGGCAGCATAATCTGCAGATTTCAGCTGTGATTACAATATAAGACTCTATTAAAGACTAAAAAGTACAGAGAATAAAGCTGAGAATAAATCAGAATCATAAAACCACTGTCAGCAAGAGGAGAGAAAAAGTTCTCAGCAGAAATGGCCCAGTTCTATGCACTGCAGGCACAGAGGAGTGTGTTTTTTGGGAGTTGCTGGGAATTTGGTTCATGAGTTTGGATGACAAGGTAGACATCTAACTAGCATTGTGTTGGTTGGCGGTTTTTATCCAGAAAGATGTTGAAGTTCCTTGTGAAGTTAATGCAAATTGTGGGCATCGATGTTTCTGGTGATTGAAGCATTTATGAATACAGTTTTCAATCTGGATTCCACAAAATTCAGTGCTTGGGCATAGCCACAAGAAAATTGGGATTTCTGAGGAAAGTTTCACCTCTGCAGATTATTGTGGTTTTGACAGACAGATTAACACAGTAAGTCCTACTCCTCTCTTCTGCCTCTGAATTCTATTATCAGTAGTAAATTAAGTTTGATACAAAATAAAATACTAAAAACATTGGGCTTTATAAATGGAGTGTAGTCAGATTTAACCACTTTTTCTGTAACAAATGAGTTCTGAATCTTCACCTAAGCAACTACTCTATGAGATAAGCCCTAACTTACCCTGCAATGCTTTATATGAGTTGTACAGCCATATACAACATATTGTTTTTATTCTTAGGGGTTTGAAGGCACAACAAGTTCTTTCAAGTCCATGCCCAAAACAGCTCTGGAGACAGCAGCTGTCTCTTTCCTCTCACACAATGGGGTCTCAGTCAATAACAGTGGCTTCTGGGTAGTTTATGATGAGCATAAATAAAGAAAACAGAGCTTGCTGCACAGGCTCTGAGAAGCACAGGAGTGAAGGAAAAATGAAAAACACAGTGGTCCAGATTGAAACCTGATGGATAGAAAGGCAGAAGTGATGTTTGCACAGATGTCTCCCAGTGGAACCTGTCTTCAGTCTCTACATGTTAAGGTTCTGATGAATGACACAGAAGGAACAAAGACTGTTCTTTCAATTCAGCAAGGAGAGGATGTAAATTTACTTCAAAATTAAAGCAAAACCTAAAAATATGCTTTCCTCAGCAAAAAGTGATAACTAGATTAAACCTCCCACTGAGAACCAGTCCAAGCAGAGGAAAGGGAGCTGTAAACAAAAGAGTTCTTGCAATTATATTTGTGTCTTCTGGCCATTGTTGAATCCCCAAAGACTTCTAAGAAAGAGAAGAGAAAGAAGCAGATCCAAATACAAGTGGCGGCAGCTGGAAGGTAATGCAGGAAAATTTGGACACCCAAGTTCAAACTGCCTCACTAGGTTTTTTCTCTAGTCATATTCCCCACACATATGAAGATAAAAGGCAAAATTAAACCACCACAACAAAAATTTAAGAAAAGGACTCCATGTTATAAGTCATGGCAATAGAAACATACATGTAAAAATTAGTGTATACAGGTAAACAGCTGAATTTCAGAGCAAACCCCCACAGTTTCTGAAGTGTGGTTTTCTACCATGTGTGCTTCCAGACTTTTTTAAGTCAGAAACTTTTTAAGTCAATGTCATAAATTATTTTTTTAAATCAGCCCTAATGCTGGTTGTCCCATTCCCCTCCCGGGAGACATACCAAAGCTTTCTGTGCTGACATCTGTGGCAGAAGTGGCAGGTTTGTGTTTTCCAGTTTTGAAGGACATAATGCACTGCTGAAATAGACCAACAGTCTCACCCAGTATTGGTCTCAGTGGTGATAATGAAAGTAGTTATTCATGGGAGCACACGAGCCTAAACACTTTCTCATACTTTATTTTTACTAGATTCCCTCATACTCCTGAGGGTTTCTCTTTATATACTTGTTGGACTTAAATGTATTTAATTGCTTTTTCAACCTACCTCTTTCATGTCCAGTGGTGCCAAACTCCAGAAGCTCACCACCTGTTTTCACAGCAGCCTTACCCACATCTGTGTTAAACCATTCTCCTTGTTTCAATCAGTGCCCTTTTTGGGGTTATTTGATGACTACTGATACTGCAGGCAGCTCACCTGGGATCTCCATGATTCTGAAAATCCCCAGTGAAATTCCTCTTCATACTCCTCCTTCCCTACATTCCCTTCTCAGGAAGTGTGGTTGCTTTAGAAATATTGTTTTCATTTAACAATCATAATTTTTCAAAACTGGGAATGGCTATATAGTAATGAGAGTCCTTGGAAAGTACAGTAGTCAGCAATATGAAGTGGCATTTACCAACTGTAATTACTATATTTTTATCCTTATGCTTAGGTAAAGAAAATACCTATGACAGTAGCTGGCAAATGAAGTTCTCATGATATATTCTACTCACCAGTAACCCTGTGCTTATTTTGGTTAGTTCTCTTGCCCTTCACTGCACAATACAAGTAAAACCTGCTCTAGTGTGTAGCAGTTTGTAATTTATCTATCAAAGGTATTTATAGAGTACTGGTCCGCAGAGTATTCGGGCTCAAGCCCCACTGATGTGTTAGAAGAGAGAGAATAAGGCTTATTACAAAGGACTTTTCCTTGGAAAAGGCTTGGTGAAGCTGCCTCTATAGACCTTCCTTTGAAAATATGAAGGTTTTAAGAAAATATTATTAAAGGAAATGTTGCAGCCTGAATGCAAAAAAAAGGAGAAGAGATAGCCTAAGTAGTAAGAAATATTCTGTTTGAAGCAAAAATGTAAATAAAGCTCAGAAATCAAGAAATGTTCTCATATGTTGAGAAAATAATTTCATTTCATTTCATTTCATTTACTTCTGATAGTTTCATTCCTATCCAAAGCATCAAGATCCCAACCAGCCAAGGTCATATGTACTAAAAAGTCATCCTGATCAGTTAAAATTGTATTTTCATCAACCAACACTCATTGCAAGGTGAGGTCTCCTACCACCACGACACAGGAAAAGGTTATGGGGATTGAAGTCTAGTCAGGGAGGTGAGCTTATGATGCCTTTGCCTATACTCCCAATATCCATCTTCTCTGAAAGAGCTGGAAAAGGGACAAGCCTGCCAAACCACACACACTGGAAAAACACTGGGTTTAGAATACTCATCTCCAGTCACAAGGCAAATGAAGAAATGTGTGCCTCAGTATCTTACAGTGTGATTTATGCCCTGCTCAACACTGCTCTGAGTTCAGGCTGACACCAGCAAAAGGGCTCAATGGGAGCCAAAGTCTAACTCAGACATGAGGTTAATGCTGTACATCAGCTCCATTAACACTTAGAAAAATTACATGCAAGAAAGATGTATGAAGGCTGTTAGCTGGGCTACAAGGACTGGGTCTACATGTGGCAGGTTTAAGCACTGTCTTGGTGAAGAACTGCAGCCTGCCAGCCCCACATTACTCCTCACAGCATATAAAGCCCACCCAAACATCAGAGATGTTGCAAACAGCCTTCTTCCCTTCCACCCTTTTCTTCCAGAGGGCATTGTCAATAATTCTTCCTGGAAGGATTTTAAAAGCAGCCAAGATAAAGTATGCATTTAAGAATAAATATATTTAAAACAACAAGCCCTCAAAAATTTAAACCCATCTGTTCCTGCAGAATATAAATTCAAATACTATTCATACACACTTTAACTTAGTGCTCATGAGAAAAAGAAAAAAAGATTAAGCTGTTTGCTGATTTTCTTGACAATGTTCATGTGACATATCCCTCCTTGAGACTAAAAAGCTGGCTACACGCGACAAAGGGGCTCAGTTTAAGGCAGGTTCTCCTACAGCCACCAGGTAGGGAAGAGTGAAGGGCTTGAAGACTGGAGTTGAGGAACTGTGGAAAGATAGCTGGGGGTAAAGTTAGAGGAAACCGAGAAGTTACATTCACATCCTAATAGAAGCATGGAAATTAAAGTGATGTCCTGCCCCCACTGGGCGTGTGCCCTATATTTTATTGAGCATATTCTGTGCACACTCAATACTTTTATTGAGATTAGAGCTTCTCTGGGTATTGCTTTGAATATATTTCTGGGGTCAGATGCTATCACTGGCAACCCTCTAACCTTAACCTGTCACAATTTTATATTTTATATTACTAAAGAGTGTTATTCCATAAACTGTGTGAGTCCTTCACTGGTTCTAGCAGTCACTGGAAGGGGGATAACATATTTGAAGAAAATGGAAGACCTGCTGAGGTGTGTTAAGGTGGGAAGACCCATTGAGGAGACTCCCTTGTGCTGCTGGCATGTGACCCTGACCAAGGCAGTTGAATCGCCCCCTGATCCAGCAGGACTGTTCAGTGAATGGTCCAAATAACAGGACACTGACAGATTGGTCAGGCACAAGTGTCTCCACTTTCCTGGGGCACTGACAGACAAATCAAACACTAAGAGTTAAGGAAATCTCCCCTTTCGCATGACAGGAATATTAGAGGATGAGACCTAAACACCTTGTTATTAACAGTGGGTGAAGAAGAGACCAAAAGTTGTGGTGGGATGGAATAAAACAAACTTCCCACAGAGAGGAATTGGAGCTCCTTTAGAGAAAATGATGTCCTCTAAATTAGGAGACTTTTTTGAGTGACCAGGGGCGGGCAAATGGATTCATGGCATCCTTACTTAGCTTTGCTGGAAGAGGCAAGCAGAGTTTTACCTCCAGCAGGTGAGAAGTGGGAGGTGGGAGTGCCCAGCATGGTCACTACATAACAAGGATGGGGAGAGATACCAACAGTCCCATGGAGATGGCTGGGAGGCACACAGCAGGCAGCTCAGCGATCTCATCGACTTCAGTTCACCTGAGGCTTTTAGTCTGTCATTACCACAGGAGTCCAAATTTTTTAACAATGCAAAGCAGCAGCTGCCCATCAGGGTAACCTTACCAAGGGTGAGACAGGGTCTAGGAAGATTCTCATAGCAAATCAGGCTGGCTCACCTCCCCTTCAAAGTCAGACAAGGAGGGAGGTCCTTGATGAGAGGCACAGGTCAGATCTGCAGAAACCAAAGCTCCTGCTTTTGCCTGCCCATCTCTTGGCTCGCTCTCTCCTGGTGACACTGGAGGCAGCAGAGTCACGCTGGTGCTGAAGGATCGTGTGTTATTAATTTGATGTGATGCCAAGGCTTTCCAGCAGAGCACCAGGGAAAGAATGGAACAGCACTTTAACAACCTGAGTCCCCACTAAGGATAAATGAATTTTTATGGGCAGAAGTGGAGAGGAAAAAGCATTATCTATCCCAAGCACTTGCCTTCAGCTGAAAATTTTAAAAGCCTGTCTTTCTTATAAAAAGGCTTCAGGAATTTTTATAATAGTACATAATACGCTAAATATAGGGCTGTTACTGACTTTCCTGAAAAGAGACAAATATAACACAATAAACTGCCTGTTCTAAAGAAGTTTCCTCCCCCAAGATCTATTTAGTTAATAGAAACAAAATGGACACTTTGCTGGGCATCATTTTGGATCAAACCTATGGCTTCCTTTTCTTTCTTGGAAGTATTTTATAGGAAAAAAAAAGTCAAAAAACTCTCATTCAAATCTGGATTATAAAACCCCACACACAAACCTATTGCAAGTGCAGGTCTTGGTGAAAAATCAGAAAGAACCAAGGAGGACAGCAGGAGTCCCAAGATTAAAAAAAAAAAAAAAGAATTGTAAGAACTAGTTAGAAAACCATGTTCATAAGTGGGGATTTAATAGCAGTGAGCAAAACCATAAATAACTGAGATAACAGAAGCTTCTTTTTTAGTTTCAGTGCAGAAGTCTGGATAAGGAGAACACAAATGCAAGCTGAAGAAAAACAAATTTAAAGTAAGCTTTAAGAAAAATCACTTTTCATCTTTCATAGCAGTAAGCAGGTTAAAAGACCTGCTGCTCAAAGCTCAGAGGTGATGACATTGGGATTGCTCAGGAAGGGGATTGGACTTGAAAGTGTTGTAAAATAAGCAAATTGCACCAAGTGAAATAGCTTCTACTTGTTAGTTCCTATGGGTTGTTTTTATAAATGTTTCTGCTTTAAATATTATCTACCCTTGCTGGTAAATCTAACACTCTGCACTGTGATTTTTCAAACTCTTAAAAATACTAAGTATTTATTAGATAAAGAAAGGAATAAGTTTCTGTAAGAACTTGATATTTAAGTAACTTGAGGCTCAGGATGCAATATCTAAGCATCATTCTGATGTTTTAGATACACAAGAAAAGAAACACTGCTGATCTCTGAACACATAATGTGTAATCATGCTAATGACAGGGACCATAACCCAACACAAATGTTGAGAATTAGACCTGCCATGTATATTCTGTCATGTTTGTGCTAAAAAGGAAGTTTTCTTCAAGCTGCAAACACTGAAAGAAGCTCTTCTATACCATCAGCATTACATGACAGCCTTGAAAGATCATTGTGCATCAGCATTTCTTGGATGCCCTAGTAACCACCCACAACCTGCATGAAGTAAGACTGCCTTTGCTTAGGTTTGCTAGAGAGTGGTTCTCCATGGCAGCTGTGAAGGACCAAAGGCAAGGATGTTTTTATTTAGCCCTTACACTTTCTTACCTGCCATATCAATTTAAGCTTGGGTTCAGAAAGCTGCTCTGGCTTATGAATTCAACCAGGCATGCAGGAAGGCACATTTGAAATCCTGCTGGAACAAAGTCTGAGTCATTTCTTCAGAGCCCAGAAAAATCATCATCTCCCTTGGATTTTGTATCAAAGCAAAACCTGATGTTGGTTGGATTTTTTGCTCCCAACCAGCTCTTGATGCTCTTCACACAGATTAGGTAAGTAATTCTCCCTTATGAGCCATGTCTGGATGGTACAGAAACTAAAGCAAACATCCTTTAGCCATGGTGGCTCACATGCACTTATGGAGTCAAAGCATGGCAATGGTTTGCACCAACATGAACCACTCTTCAAAACAGAAAATGAATCAATATTGATAATTGAAATTTGGCTGTTATAATGCTATTCTCCATGTAGAATAATTTTAAATGTGAGCAGTTTATCAGATTTTCCAGATGTTTGAGTGTGATCTTTTGTTTTCCTTTATTTTTGGGGGAAGGAGGAATGGGAGTGTTGTGTATGTGCTTTAGTAGAGATGATTCAATTGAAACTGGCTTTCTCACAACTTATTGCAATAGTAGATATATGTAGGTAGGAGTTCAGGTCATAAGTGCAGAGGTAATGGTGGCAAACAGAGCAGCTCATGTTGTGAACGTTGGCAAACACAACCTAAGCTTTAATTTTCTATTGTATTCTTCCTAACAACCTTAAAAATTTTGAAATGCATTACTCAAAGTCATCAGACTGACTGAGGAAAAAGCACGACTTGTATAGCAAGATTTAATTAGCCATCTCCTAAAAGAGAAACTGAATTTTACTTAGCTTTTGGGGTTATTTTGAATTTCTTTCTAACTGCACATTCCTCCAAAAATGCTTTTTTTCAACAAACTTCTATTCACAGCCTTTATTTAATTATGCAGACAATAAATGGTTGTGAACTAGTTATTCTGTTCTTCCTTTGATCCACTATGAGAACTGTCATTATCTACTCAACTTTGATCATATATGTGAGAATAGATTCAGGACAGTGTTTATAAAAAAAGATAAATCCAAAGATAAGTCCATTGTATTTTCTTGAAACAGTTAAGATATCACCTATTAGATTTTTTCTGCCATACGAAAAGTTCTCAAGAGCCATTTATTGAAGGTAACTCAGACAGTTTCTGCAGTTAGTATCTAGGAGAGGGAAGGTATCCGGATCAAGGTGCTGGCTCAGCACTTGTTCAGACTCTTTAAATGACCCCTCAGAGACACTTTGATCTCTCCACATACAGAAATGCTAATGAGTTTGCACTGCTGGTGTCTGTCCTTATTACTCTGGGAGCAATGTGGAAAGGAGGAAAAGCGCTGGCCCATGGGTATAGCCTTGCACACCAAGGAAGGATCATATAGAATCATAGAATCGATTGGGTTGGAAGAGACCTCTGAGATCATCAAGTCCAACCCTTGGTCCAACTCCAGACCATTTACCAGATCATGGCACTCAGTGCCACATCCAGTCTCATTTTAAAAACCTCCAGGGATGGCGAATCCACCACCTCTCTGGGCAGGCCATTCCAGTGTCTGATTACTCTCTCTGGAAAGAATTTTTTTCTGATATCCAACTTAATTTCCCCTGGCAGAGCTTGAGCCTGTGCCCCCTTGTCCTATTTCTGAGTGTCTGGGAGAAGAGACCAACCCCCACCTGGCTAGAACTTCCCTTCAGGTAGTTCTAGACAGTGATGAGGTCACCTCTGAGCCTCCTCTTCTCCAGGCTAAACAACCCCGGCTTCCTCAGCCTCTCCCCACAGGGCTTATGTGCAGTGTCATCCCCTTGCACTCCCCACAAACTTATTCCAGTAGTTCTGTGCTTAAAGGGAAATTGGCTGGTAGAGGTATGCAGAATACACAGCATTCTTTTATGTGCCTCCTAGGTATGTGGCTCCGTATCAGATTTTTTGAAAGTCCTCCTCCTTTGAGAGCTGTCACACTCCTATTTTATGTCTAAAAATTCTCATTTAAAGAGCGACATGTGAGCAGTCCATGAAACTTGTCATTATTTCAAGCATTTTTTCATAATTTCTTAAAGATAGAATTACTGGTCCATAATTGCTAAGGCCATTACCCCTTGGAATTTTTGTTTGGGCTTTCTTTTTAAATGAATAAGTGTTTGGTATTTGCCAGTCCTCTGGAGTGTAATATTAAAGTCTGTACCAACTTGATAGAAAAACTCTTAAAACTCAGATTAGCACAGTCTAAAAAATAGACAGAACTTGTGTGTTGAATACAATGGATTGACAATTGAATACAATCGTTTGACAAGCATAGGTTCTCTTGACATCTTTAACTTCTAACAGTGAATGAGTGCTCCTTTCCACAAGTCAAAAGACTGGGCAAGCCTCTTTTTGGCATTTGTTGGTTAAAATGGAGTAGAGGAAATGGTCTTGCCGCTGTGCTATATTCATACTGCCTTTGACTGTCTCACTTTCTCTCAGACTCTCCAGCTAATCTCATCTTTGATGCTGTTTCCAATTTTCAGAAAAACCCTGTCCACTGAGGTAAAGAGAGATTCTAGAAAACGGCTCTTAATACCTGCATTTTGCTATCTCACCAAGATGTTTAAAAATAGAAAACCAAAACACTCTACACAGAGAATAGAGTTAGTACACACTATTTCACACAATTGTAGAGGAAATTAAGGAAATTTTAGTTTATGCTTTGACTGCTAAATCTTGAAAAATACTGATATCCATGTCCACAATCACCCTCACTGAAGAGACATCTGAATTGATTTTCCTTCAAATTTTATAGACGAGGAAATGCATAGTTTTTTCACAGATTATTCTTTAAACATGTAATGGGGTAAAATGTGCTTCTTGATGGCTCAAAGGCCGTGTACCAGACTTTCCTGCTTGTTTAATGTCAGTGTCAGTGGGAAGCCTTGCTGTGCTCCCCTTCCTGCCTTCTCAGTGACCACTTGTGGCTCCTCCAGATGCCTCTCCTCTGATTGAATCCAAGCCGTAAAAGAGGCACAATCCTCCCCTCATCTTTGCCCTTGCCACTCCTGTTTCACATTTTCCATTTCCTTTTCACTGTTTTATCTCTTTGGAATGATTTCAATCAAGACTGTCTGTGTTCCATAAGGTGGCTCGGCTTCTGGCTCACCTGCTCTGTGTCAAATTCCAAATTCTTCATTCAGACAGGACACCTGTGACCTGAAACAGTTGCTCTGCCCTCCACTATGTGGGACAGGCATCACCAAGGGAATTTCTTGATGCCACCAACTTGTCTGGGAGTCACATGCTGCATTTCCCATTTCATCTTGTGCCTGCCTGAGTGCTGCTGTTCCTCCTACTCCAGAAGGCCCAGAGGGCATCCCACTCCTTACCTTGCTCCCCATAGCAGCTGCTGCTACTCCTACGGCTGCAGGAGAGCAGAAACTAGAGGACTGGAATGGATCCCCCTGGACATGCCCTTAGTCCTGTTCCTGAAGGACAAGAACAGAGTTGTTTCACAAACAAGTCTTAGGAAAGGGAAGAAAAGCAGCTCTGCCCCTGACCCCACTCCTCATCCATGCCCAGATCTATCCAGATTTTATTAAAACTTCTCCCCAAAGACAGAGGGAGAAGGCTGTGTGTCTTCAGAGTCATCTGTGCCCTCAGTACAGTCACCATTTGTAATCAAAAGAGCACTGTCATACCTGTACTATTGCAAATATTGATATTTTAAAATTACAAGTTTAAATGAGAAACATCAAATATAAAACTTGGCAGATGCTTACCCATGTTTTCTTTATTCATTTTTATGAAAGTATAACAAGCACTTCAGTCTGACAGTTTTTCTTTTTTTTCCTAAAAATTAACAGAGCTCTTCCTGTTTGTTCACAGCAATAAAGAAATTACATACATATACATAATTAGCAGTGATTTAAATATAGAAACATATAGATACATGGAGGAAAATATTCCTGTATGTGCCTATTTCTGTATTTCAGTGGGTGTTTAGGTTATTCTGATAGAACCACATTAGAAGGAGAGCACACATATAGAATTTTGTCAATTTTAATGCAGTTATTTGACCTGTAAAACGGTACATAACTATGTAATTTGGGTAAATAGACTTAGTACTTGTAATATGCAGCTATCTGGCAAAATGCTATTCAGAAATGCCAGCCCATTGTGGTGGCACGTTCAGGGTTAGTTGAAATAAAGCAATCACAGAAGTTCTTCTTCACCCCATTTCTCACAGGAAATGCCCATTTGCTCACTGCACTGCACATTCACCCTTGCCCCTGCTGCCTTGCTCACATTCATGTCAACATTTCTTTCATATCCACTGGCATCTTCATAAGTGTTTCATTACTAATTATTTTCCTCTGTCAGAAAGTAAAACATTGCTGGCATTTCTGGTCTTATCTAACCATGCACCACTTCTTATCTAAGCATGCACAGCAAGTCTTTCATTTTCCATGGGTTTCCATTAATTTTCTGTGTGACCATTCAGCATGAGATAAGTGACCAAAACCAGCTCTGACTTCTGACCTTGGTCTCAATTCAATAAAGCACAAAAATTGCCCTTTCACTGCAAAGGTGTTACGTTGGGTGCAGGTGTCAAGGCACTAGGGGGCTGCAGGGGTGGCCCCTGTAAGACACGGCCAGGGCCTACCCTGTGCCAGGCAGAGACATTTCCAGCCAGATGAAGGAGAAGCAGCAAGCAGTGGTTATGAACAGACAGCAAACCCCAGTTTTATACTCCTCTGAGGAGAGAATCAGGATGAAACAGTAAAGCATACAATAAGAAAAGGGGAAGGAAAGGTGCTAGTTTAATGTTTGTAATTTTGCTTCTTCCTACTCTAATCTATTTTGACTGGCAATAAATTAAAACTAATTTTCCCCCAGTCAAGTCCTGTTTTCTTCCCCCATCCCACTGGAGAGAGTGAAGTGAGCTGCTGGGTGGGAGTTTGGCTGTTAGCCATGGCTAAGCCTCAGCAAAAAGATTTTCTTTGGATGTTTGTGTTCTAAATCCCTCAGACCTAAGAGAATTTCCATCAAGCCTAAAATTTCAGAAACAGGGCTCAAGCCCTACCTGATCTCTGCCCTCCTTTTATTCCTGTTCAGTGAAACATTTCAGCAATCCCCTTAGATGCAACAGCTAAGCAAAGCACCTGAGCAGGATTTAGGCATTAATAATTAGAAACCTTAATTTTCACTGCCGAAATTGTGATTCAGTTCATTTTCTGCTGGTTGCTGGAAGGTACCTAGAAGTGTGCCACATTTTTCTTACTTAGTTTTCATTCTCAGAGCACTGAACTGGCCTGTATTTCCAGCTAATGCGCAGTTTATCAGAGCTTCCCCAGGTATTTCCAAAGCAAGGAGGAAGGTGGGCACTCAGACACATGCACACACACACGATGAAATGGGAGAAATGTACAGTGGGCCATAATTAACCACTCAACAGCTGCTAATGAGAACCATTTGCTGGAAAATTTAAGACTGGTCCTCATAAGTAACAAATGTTACCTCTGCGTTTCTAGGGACTGCTGCTGTTCTCGGCGACCTGGGTGCACAGATCTCCATTTTGAGAGGTTTCAATTTGATTCAGTGCTCTGCAATTAATTAGGAACCTCATTAGGAGAAACAAGGCTTTGCCATGTCATAACATTTTGAAGGGAATGTGCAATGTGACAGACAGTGAACTCTTAAAGTGAACACCATCACCCTTGCTCTAAAACTCAGAAAGCTCCTCTTCAATACTGCAAGCACCTTGGGAAAGCTAGAATTTTTATTTCCTTATCTATTTCTGCTGTGGATAATCCTGCACCACAGATATTTACAACGTAAAATATGAATTTTCTCAGAATTGTCAGTGTCCTTTCAAGGTCTGGAGATATTCTTGGAAAGGATGTCGTTACCTAATCTCAGTTCAAGCATGCACTGAGTACACTTTAATACACACATTGCTAATTGAACTTATGCCACATACAAGTAATCATTAGGAAAAGGTGCATGATGGAAAAAGAAACTGTCATTTTAAATCAGCTTCATACTACAGTTATGGATTTCTAATATACCTCTCATTATGGTGATTACAAGCCCTTATAAATTATCAGCTAGGTCTTCAGGAATATCTCTACCTTCATGTCCCTCTGCTTTAATTTATTGTTCCTAAAAAGAGGACAATTAGCATTTGCAGCCAATTGCTCCTCAAGCACACTAAAAAAAAAAGGAATTTGTTTCTGAGGCTCCTTCTCAGTTGTTTTGGCCTAACATTTATTTTCCACAAGCACATTTCATATACTTTCTCTTTATGGCCAACAGACAGAGCAGTCTTACAGACTCCTTGACTGGCCATCACAAGTTTCTGAGTTTGAAAGGACATTCAGTGGGTGCCAGGGACATGCCCATGAGGAGCTGGTTAGTCCCTCATGCCCTGGCCTCTATCTGTACAACTGAGCCAAGGCTGGTCAAGGATGGCAGCTGCAATGTGTGTCCCTGCCCCAGAAACTGTGAGACTCTTGCACTCATCCAGTCAAGCAGAAGGGTCCCTGCAACCGAGACAAGGGAAATGTCAAAGGAATCAAATGAAATGGCAAGGTGTCAGACAGAGTAAAAAGGAGATATTTACTTGTCTTTGTTATTAGTCAGTCTTCTGGTCTGGTCTGCTGAAATACAACAGCCAGTGATAACATACATCTGTATATTTCATCAGTTCTGCTTTTAATCAAGAAGGCGAGATTTGGACCTAGAGTCCCAAAAGATGCAAAGCTTAACTGCAGGAGGCTCCTTTCCACAATTTTAGGTGACATAGGAGTATTGTGCTTTCACCTGGGCCAAGAGCTGGCACAAACAGGCTGAGTGTGTGACCCATAGATGACAGGGCAGTGCAGACCACAGTGTGAGATTTACGTGGGCCATGGACCAATGTCTGACAGGACATCACGCCTGAAACCATTGCAGAGGTAAAGTGAGATGCCAGCATGGCCAGAGGGGCTGTTGGCCAGTGCTAACCCATGTATGTAATGATCCTCAGGGCTGGTGACAGCACTGTCACATGGATGTCCGACACCATGTAGCATCTGAGCTGGCACCATCATAGGCTGGAGCCAAGCCAGTACCCAAAGATCACTGCTGTGATCAGCTGGAAGGATCATCACTAATTCTTTGAGGAGGTGAGAGGGACAGGCCTCAGCTGATGGAGGTGTCTGAGTGCACGGAAAGCTGTATCTGGCAGAGCTCATCCCTTGCTTGACCTGCTAAATTAGACTCAGTTTTGCAGCATCACATTGCCTGGTGTTCCTTTTCCTCCCCTTGGCATTAGGCAAATCACATCATAAAAAATGGCAAACTTGGAATATTCATTAGAAAAAGACCCAGGAATATTTTATCTTTGTCCTAGTAACAACCTAATAGAAAAAGCCACTGAAAAGTTCTTATTACAATTTTAAACTTAAATCAGCACAAAGGAGGAGGAAAAAAGCTGAAATAGCTGTAGATAAAATCTTATTTAGAAAAACAGGGCCATGGTACAAGAAACACAGCCATCAGTCCCCCTCGGGGTAACAGACAATGCTTTCATGAAGTCTTGTTGACACCAACAGGTCTGCTATGAGTGAACTAAGCAGTGGTAATGAATCAAGTTTAATGTAGCATTCTAAATTTCAGTGCTCTGTAAGAATGAGAGGTAGGTAACTGACAGCAGGACTGTGACAAGTGCCCGTTAAAGACACCTTTGGTAGAGGACAGATAAAATAACACTGAAAAATACTGCACTTTCAACAATGGATTAACACCCATGGTTGCTTTTGGAAAGAACATTGTTGCTCTCTTTTGCTTGTAATCAACATTGGTCAGCTAACCCATGGATGCTTGATTGAATTTATCCCCTTGTTAAATGCATAGGAAATTGCACAGGCAACCTAAACAGACTTTATTAGCAGAGCCTTAATGATTCAGTTGTCTATTAAGGAGAAGAGACAAAGGTACAAGGCACCATTTTCTCACAAATATGCAAGATAATCCTGCAGGAAAAAGAGCTGGGTCGACTCTATCCTCTTAGTTTTAATGCTCCCCTGCCCTTTTTCAAGGGGATATCTGAAACAATAGGAGTAGAGATAATGCTAAGGCAAATACCTAACTAATTCAAGATGTTTTTTAATCTCAGGCTCATACCTCTGAGACCATGGTCCTGTGATCACTAGTGCTTATCAAGGTCCTGTCAGGTTACTCATTAGTACAAATATGATCCAGAGCAGGCACAGGCCGATGTTCATATTTCTGTTGCATCACCTCCACAAACAGGAAGGGATTTACTCCAGCTTTATGGAATCAGGAGCACTGGCTGCAGAGAACAGCTGAAACCTGATCTTGTGTAAGGCTTCTCAGTACAAAGTTAGCCCATCCAACTTTTCTGGAACAAGTCTGAAACCACAGGATGAGTTCGTATTATGTCAACCCACTGTATCATTTTGAGTCCAGTGTCAGGAATCCTGAGCCAGATATACTGTGCCATGGAACTACAGCCTCTGACTCAAAGTCCAAGCAGGTCTCTTTGCAGCCTCAAAGAGGTTAATTCACTCATTAATTCACCTGAACTCTTTAAAGAGTGTTGTCTGTTGACCCCAGGCTAGTTATATTAACACCAACCAAGGCTCAGTAAAAAGTTAAAGAGTTTCTGATATTTTAACTCTACCAAGGTTTCAGATGTGCATTATTAACATTGTGTGCAGCAGCAGCAGCAGCAACAGCAAGGACTTGATGGCCTGGATAGAAGCGTGAGTTGTAATGTCCTCACACTGTGACCCCACTCTGGAAGCACTGAACTACACAGCTCAGATTGACATCCTGCAAGTCTGCACTGTGGACTTGTGCATGCTTGCTTGTACATGCTGTTAAATGTGGCAACATGCTGATTTAGGGCTGGTAGCGACAAAGGAACACGCTGCAGTTACTCAAGCCTAAAATATGACTTTTAATATTTAATTACAATGTTGTAGGTAAACACCATTTCTGCTGTCAGTGGCCTTTCATGGACTTCTGCTTTTGGATTGGTAGTGTGTATTTGAACTTTGCTAGACCTTTTCATCCCTGGATAATTCAAGTTTGCTTGAGGGATAGATTCCATCATACTTGTACACATTTGGGGAGAAATTCAGTTAGCACAATGCCTCCGAATTGCCTATATTTCTCTAAAATCCAAATCTGATCATTTTAGGAGCAAAACAGAGACATAACTTGCATAATACCCATACCACTGTGATTTTCATCACCCCTGTGGAAGATCTAAGCTGCATAGCAAGCATTTTGCTGCGCTTTTTAACAGCAAACACAAGCCTGTTCTTTATGTTTTATCTTCCTTTCCTCTTTGGCTTCTTGCAGTAGACTTTTTCCTGGCTCCAGGGAGAGCAGAGATCAATAAAACAAAACTAATATTAGAAACATCTTCAGACAAGCAGCATCCATGGGTGTGCTGCCCTCATGCCATGTGCCCGCAGCAGCAGTGCTGGGACATGACTTTGGGCCACCCCCAGTCATGGACTGGGGGATGTGAATGCCTCAGCACTCATTCCCTGCTCGCAATAACTGTACCCCTTGCAGGTAATTGGAAGAAGGAAAGGTGTATAATAATGTTTACATGATTACTTTCAGGCTCTGGTATCTTAAGGGTAGATTAAAATTATTCTCAGGGTTGAGAATAATATTTCTATATTGTTGCAATGCCTAAGGAGCTACAGCAGTTTGGAAATAAGCTGGATATTACTTTTCCTTGAGTATTGGGCTCATCTGGAAGATAATAAACAAGTTGGACAATAGGAGATTGCAGTTTGCTACACGGTCATGGAATTGCATGGTTCTCACAAAGGGTATTTTGAGCAGTAGCATAACCAGCACTCTCATCCTACAGTACATGGCCAGGTATGCTTAGAATTTTGCAGGTTTAATATCCATCCACAGAAATCATGGAAAGGAGACTCATGCTCCTGCCTACAGTCATCTCACTACTGTCAAGATCTAGAGAACTGCATTTTCAAGACCATTTGCCAACGAAATGCAAAAATTACCAATATTTGTTCCTCTTACCTCTTGTTTCACAGTAGGAAAGACAGCATGCATTTCTGTAATAGCTATGTCATGCCATGAGAAAAACAGCATCCAGAGGTAACAAGGTTACTTTTTACTCTGTCCAGTTTTCTATAAGGCATCATCAACAGCCTTCTTAACATGTTAGCAGCGCAGCGTTCTCTTTGCAGCTTGTTCAGTTCTACCTCCAGTGCTTAAATATGATTTGATAAAAATAGCTCTTTCAGAAACCACAAAATAACATTTCAAATCAGGTAATCAAGGTTTGACTTAAGGCAAAATGAGTAATGAAATTACTGTCTGGTAACCAAAAAAAAAAAAAAAACAAACAGAGAAAAGAGTCATCTTGTAGGGTGCTGGTCAGCACCAAATATTGCTGCTCCCAGAGAAGGCTGGCAAGGATGGAGAACAAAATCTTTCCCTTTTCATACACCAATTTAAATCCAGAATGCCAAGGTTTTTCCATGGAGACCATCTTTAGTATCTCCTATATAGGCAGTGGAGGCTGGGGAAGCCAAAGTGGGGGGGAGGGGATGATCTGACCTTAAGTGCCACTTTCAAATTAAAATGGACTTATAACTTCCAAAAATAATTGGCGCTGAGTTGCTTCTAAGAATAATACCTCCAATTAGTGAAAACATACTGACTGGAAAGCAATTTTCTACAAAACAGATGCCAGGACTGTCAGTGAGTCTGAAAGAAAGCTGTGTAATGACAGCAGCCAATTCAGTGGAGAAGGAGAGGCTAGCTCCTCCCTCCCCATCCTCTCTTTAATTTGAAGTCAGGAATGACAGCAAGTTCAAAGGACTAAGGTACAGTTGGAACAGTCTCAAAGAAGACTCTGTGGAAAATAAACCTACTAGCCTGTTATCAGCACCCAGCATGAGACTGGAGAAGCAAAGGTGAGGAAAACTCAATAATAAGTTTCAAGCTTATATAAGGTGAGAGGAAAAACCTCTATGCAACTGAAATCTGCATCTCCCTTATATCCACCCACATGCACAAGGAACGGATATATTAATCTCAATTTACTGTATTTTTCCATCAGATACACAGAGGATAGGGAAAATAGTGCCTTCTTTTCATAAATCAGATATCACCCAGTAGCATAAGGAGAGCCTTGAAATGTAGTGGAGTGCATTTGATTTCCAAAATCTCTATTACAGTGGCAATAAAATTACAGAAAGTAGAGTCAGAATTGGCTGTATGCAAATGAATGCCTAGTAAAATTGGAAGTTTTTAAAATGTATTTCTAAAATGCAGAGCAATAAACCCATGCTCACATTATCATCAACACTCAGGCACTTAAAGATTTGCTAGACACATTCACCACGCCTGCATCCCTCTCCTTTCTTCCTCAGTACAATCTAATTAAATGAACAGCAGGATAACATTTCTGAAACGTACGCATAACAACACAGGCAAATATGTTATTTCTGATTCTCAGGCTGTTATTCCCAGTGTAAATATTGTCCATCTTTGCTTTCTTCTCTGTATTTTTGAGATAATGAATAGGAAGACAATACACACAATCAATCTTCCAGTTCACACACCTAAAACTATAATCTAAGAATGACACAACATAAAACATACACCAGTACTGGAGCACAGTGCACATGGAGGCTGAGAGATTCTTTCAGTCTGGGCAACACCTTTGGAAAAGACTGCAGAGTAAACCAGGGGCCTCACCCATAAGATTAGCAAACTTGCCAGGAAGCAGCAAATGATGAGGAGCAAGCTGGAGGAGGATGCTGGGATTTTTAAGAGCCCTTTACAAA
This sequence comes from Sakesphorus luctuosus, assembly GCA_013396695.1. Taxonomy (NCBI): domain Eukaryota; kingdom Metazoa; phylum Chordata; class Aves; order Passeriformes; family Thamnophilidae; genus Sakesphorus; species Sakesphorus luctuosus. Next base: position 1,950,066 of record VWZD01007179.1, on the reverse strand, counting down.
GCTTTACAGCTTTACAAAGGCTGTACACCTGCCAGGCTGAGGGACCTGGGGGATGCTGGCCAAGTTTTGAAGTGGACTTCTGGAGATGCATGAATCGCAAAGTGCTCTGCAACTTTTGTGGCCCTATGTGTCCAAGATGATGATCGCTAAGTGATGCTTTGTTACTGCCATGGGTTTCAGAGAGAATGGAATGAGAAGGAGAGGCAGGGTAAGCTTTGTGCCCTGGAATGGACTGGCACATAGCTGTAGGGAGAGAAAACTCCCTAATCCTAATGTATCCCTAAGCATAACTGGGCAGTGCTTTCTTTACTGGTGGCTAGAATGTATTTTTCAAATGGCTGGTCTGCCCTCTAGGCCATACATTTCTGGCCAGTGCACTCAGACACAGATACCTCTGTCAGACACACTGAATTGCACTGACATAAACACAATTTCAGCTGCAGAAAGGTGGCCATTTTAAGTTCCTTTGCACTGTTCTTACTGACTCAAAGAGCACTCTCTACGAAAGGGATTCTCCCCTTGTCATCTTCTGGGTTGGGAGTCATGCCTGGGACCTGCAGCACCATGTTCCTGACATACAGCATATTCTAATGGGAATCAGAAAGCTTCAGAGGGGACAGATAATGCTTTTATTTCACCAGCAGCATGTAGAGGCATGGGGAAATGGCAGTCACATAGGAGATCCCAATTCTCCTAATTTATAATTTTCAGTTTTATCCAACTCACTCTCTTCAGCAGGCTATTACTCTTCCTCTGTGCTGTGCCAGGGCCACCAAGCCTTAAGTACTCGAATCCCCAGCAAAAAAATAATGTGCAGCCCAGAGATGCCCTCGAGTTTTAAGCCATACAAGCTGAGCTCCCGATTCACCTGCTGGGCAACCTGCCAGTAATTGATTTGCAGCACTTCATCTTCCTGCAAGATGATATCCCATCCGCTTGGGATATTACTGAATTCTTAATGATATTAAAGAATTTATATGGCCAGTGCTGCAATATTTTTTTTTCCTTTAACTTTCAGAAAAATCACTTCTGCTACAGAGAACATCATCATAACTGCCACAGGAAAGGAAGTGAAAATGAGGATTAGCCAGCAGATAGCATCTGTAGGTCATATCCATGGATGAGGAAGGGAACAGGGTCATTTTAATTCTAGAAGCAATTTGGTTTCTGAAGCTTGTGTCCATTTACATTTAAGTGGTTATTGCATCCTGCTTTTGCATTTATGTCCATTGTTTAACTTCAGGCTCCCAGATAGTCCATAGACAATGTTTACACTTTTTATCAAGTATTTCTAGAACATTTTCCCTGTATTCTCTGTCCTATAAGTTAAGCTTCAATATTGTGCATCCATTCAGGAGAACTATTTTCTGCTGACTAGATTTTTTCAGGTCTTTTTTCCACAGCTTTTTTCAGCTTTTCAAGAAAAAGGCCAGCTTTCTTTTCAAAGGGTTCTGAAATCCTTCATGGGCATCCAAAAAAGGAGTTTCTCTCTTCTTTGCAGTAAAAAAGTATTAGAGATTTTCTTCAGTCTTCTACAGGGTGAAGGTCCCGAAACAAATATAAAGTTATTTTCCTTAACAGCCTTACAAGCATAACATCAATGCTTTCCGTGGAACAGTTCTCACTGGAACAGATTTATATAATCCCTGTACCTCAAAAAAGATACCTTGCAATTACACCAAATCTTTTTGTGAGAAACTTGGGAAGTTTTAGTGCATCACTGAGCAATTAACATCTGTGATTTCCTACTGAGTTCTGAGATTTAAATCAATTAGCAGTAATTGGGACTGTTTACAGAGGCCTTTCAAGCAGAACAAGCATATGTTGGAATTTGAAGTTAAGTATTTAATTTCCTGCACCAAGTGACCATCCTACAAATTTTGAAAAATATTTTGACCAAGTGTGTTGGTTGAGTCAGTAACTCATTGTTCATAGCAGAAGCTATTTCTAGTCTTCTAAACAAAACAGAAATAATAAAGTTTGGAGAAAAAAAGTGATTTTCACTTTATTTTTATGTTCTCAATTTCTCAACATCTAATTCTTTATGCTGCACTAAAATCACATGAACTTGAAATAACATGAATTAATTAATTGCAACTAAACAGCTAACCTTGCAAGGAGTGGTCTTGAAAATTTTCTCCTGCCTGTTAAGGTAATAAACCTACCACATCAAATTACACTCAGAAGTGATGTATGCAGTTTTTGGAACAGATCAAAGCCACTGATAACAGTAGTTAGTGGTGCAGAACTGTATGCACAGTTTTAAACAAACCTGCTGATCTTTCAGTATGGAGAAGGTATCAAATTAAGAAGTTAACTGGGAATTTGCTGTGACATTTCCCTGGCCACTTGAAAACTAATTCTCCAGTTAATCCCAAGATACTTCACCAGGAGGATGGAAGGAGAAATATGGTCCTAAACTTTTCACGGTTTGGGAGCTTTCCAAACCATCAAATGAGAAAAGAAGGTGGATAGATTAGAGTCCGCAAGTTCTTGATGTCTTTAAGTGGATTCACTAGTGCTACCACTTCTGGAAACTGCCTTCACGGAGGAGACTGAAAGTAGTTGCCAATGTATTGCAGATGCCTCAGCACCCACCTGCAGAGGAATAGAGATGTTATCTATCCCTTTATTGAATGGGAACCAGATGCTAGTGCGAAGTTGTGACACAGAGAAGTTGAGATTCACGAGTGATGATGAGGAGAAGTTTGACCACTGCACTGAAAGGGATGCTAGACAGTGGCTGCTGATGTGAAAATGACTATTGCATATTAGAGCTAAGGTGGAAGGATTAGTACAAATGCTTATTTCTATGCTGTTATGTTGTCATGGAAATCTACAACAAATACAATCATTATTGGAGAAAGCAAATTCAATGGAAAAATACTTTTAAAAATTTGAAAGTTGATTTGAGACAAAATTATATTTTATTCAGGTCAATAGGCACTGTCATTGAAGAGAACAAATATTGAATAGCAAACAAGAAGATCCAAAGCCATCATTACTCAGTAATAAACCAAGCCTGGAGCTGCCTTAGCAACTATAACCTGGTAACAACATCATCGACCATTTGCTTAAAGCTAAACAAATGTTTCCGTTAGGAAAAGTCTGAGCAAGGTGGTGGGGGGTGGTCTATGGAAGTGGACACAACACAACCTCTTTGTGGATATATCGGAATTTTCCAGGAGTGCTTTCTGTTCTCATTGCTCCATTTGCAAGTGTCCTTCCTGGGGGCCAGGGACACAGGGCCCAAGAAAGTCACTAATCCCAACAATGTCTTTGCAAAAGGTACAGGGCTGACCACTGTCAGGCTACAGCAGGACCATCAGAACTTTCTCTTCCTGTTGCCATTCAAGGTGTTTTCACAGCTTCTTCTCACAGGCATGTTTACTCCTCTTCCAAAGAGAGAAGCCTGCTAGTTTCATTTTCCTCAAATCTTCAGCCAAATCGCCTCTTGAACTCTGCTCTTCCTCATCTGTGTGGTATGTGGTCTGTTTCTCCCTTCCTCTTCAGTCCTCTGTATTCTTTGGCCACTCCACCAGTATCCTTGCCTCTCCAGTGTGCTTTGGATCTTTCTGCCCTTGGCATTTACAGTCTGAGTAAACACAGCCACAAAGGGTTTGTCCTGTTGAGTATCATGTCTCCAAGGTGAACATTCACCTCCCTGGCTTTGCCTGAAAGGCAAATGCCAACAGTGCTGTTACTTCAACAGTTATGGGCTGTCCTTACAGAGTCAGAGTGGTTGAGATTGGAACGGACCTCTGGAGGTCACTTCGTCCTAGAGACAATTGTCTAGAACTGTGTCCAGACAGCTTCTGAATATCACCCAACCTCCCTGGGCAATCCATGCCAGTGCTTGGTCACCTGCACAATATAGAACTATTTTCTGAACTTCAGACACAACTTGCTCCATTTCAGTTTGGGCCCATTGCCTTCTGTCCTGTCACCAGGGACCACCGTAAAGAGCCTGGTTCTGTCTTCCCTCCAGGTATTTATATACACTGAAAAGTTGTCCCCAAGCCTTTCCTTCTCCAGGGTGAACAGCCCCAGCTCCACTGAGATGGTCTGGTCCCTTCTTTGAGGTCCTTTGCTGTACTCTCTCCAGTAGCTCATGCCTCTCTTATGCTGAGGAGTCCAGAACTAAGACATACTGCAGTACCAAGAAAAAGGGTGCTCTAGTTACAGCTGCTGGGACGGTGGGTGTAACCAAAACTGTGTATTTTACACCCTCTGTCATTTCTCATGAGCTGTTAATAACAGATTGTGTGCAGCAGCTGCCCAGGGAACACCTGACAGCTCAGGCTACAAGCTGGGTGTTAAAGAACACTGAGAGGCACAAGAAGGTTTCTGTCTTCACACCACAGACTCAGTTGTGACAACTCCCCTCCGGGGAGGTATTAGCACCTTCACACCCAGCCTGAGGGGTCATGTCTGCTAATGGGCCATTAGGGACTGGCACAACAGGCAGTTGCAATGACTTAGACCATCAGATTCCAAAAATATCCCATGACTTACAGAATAAATCACCCATTGTGAAACTCCTCACCCTGGGAGAGGTGTTGGGCATTCCCACTTGAACCTGAGCATATATAATCTTCGGGTTTTGGGACTCAGTGTACCACTTGTTGGATCCAGAGGAGGACAGAACCTCAACAGGACTGCATCTGCCACTCTCAACAAGACTGAGACCATCATCCTCACCAACAGGTTTTTGTTTCCTTTTACTTTGTACTCAGGGGAACCACATGGCACTCAGCACAGGGGCTAATGAACAGCATTATGTTCATGTCCCAGGGTGCTGGATTATATATCTGGTTTTGTGGGTTAAAACATGTTTTTTTCTCGGTATCATTGCATTTATTGTAATCTTTTTTAATAAATTGTTAGTCTAACTTGTAATCCCTCTTGAGTCGTGTTCATTTCTCCTATTGGTTTACCTTTAAACTAGCACAAACAAGCAGGATCACCTTCCTCAATCTGCTGGCAATACCCTTCCTAATGCAGCCCAGGACACTATCAGCCTTGTTGGTGGTAAGGGTACATTGCTGGCTTATGATCAACTTGGTGTCTACCAGGACTCCCAGGTCATTTCCTCTCAAGTTGTTTTCCAGCTGGGCAGCCCCAGCCTGTCCTTCTGCCTGGGTTATTCCTCCACAGGGGCAAGACTTTGCCCTTCTGTGGAGGGAACCTCAAGATGTTCCTGATAGTCCATTTCTGCAGCCTGTCCAGATCCCTCCATATTGTGGCACAAACATCTGGTACATCAGCCACTCCACCTAGTTTTGTGCTGTCTTCATCCCCCTGGCCCACCTCACCTGCAGGGGAAGCCATGACCACAGGCAAAGCTGGGGGCCAGCCTACAGTCCTACTCCCAGCTCTGCCATAGGAAGCAGACAGGTGCCAGCAACCCCAGGTCTCAATGCTGCTCAGGCTCTCTCCAAGCAGCACTCCTGGTGCAGAGATGGCTGGAGGTGACTGTCCTCCAGAAGGTCATGTCCCTGGCAACCAGTGACTATATATTTTGCCCTGCATAACTCGAACCATTTAAATCCTGCTTGCACTGCGCAGCATGTGGATAAAGGCTGTTTGTGTAATTATCTTTCCATAACCTAATTCTGCAGAACGTGGTTCTCATCTACATCATGTCTCCTTTCCACCGGTCTGACATTGCAAAAAGGGCCAGGCAGTTAAATCCACTTCAAGAATCTTTGAACAAGGAAATATAGCCAAGTAAGTGAAAATGAGTCATATAGCCTTCCAGAAGTCTGTATGTCCTTTAATGGTGGCAGCTGTTCCTTGTTCTTTCTTCTCACACATTCCTTTTGTGATTTCTTCTTTTTTTTCACCCTAGTTGATCTCATATCACTCCCGACAAGCTTTCTGCTTATAAGGCAGGTGATGCAAATTTAGAAATGCATCCTTCCAAAATTTGTCACAGTCCAATTCTTTCACTCTGTTTTCCATTTCAAACCCAAAATACCTCTAATTTGGGGAGCTTAATAGTCTCTCATGATTAGGGTATGACAGACCAGGAAAACTGATGTATTTTTTTGTCCTGCCATCTTATTCAGTTCTCATTAAGAACAGTGATCAAATCGCCATGAAATACGTAATTTGATATTCAGGCTTCACTGTCTTTAATATAGTAATATTGAAATGCTTTACAATAATTTCTAAGTCTTTATTTTCCATTGAATAACACGGGCCTCATATTAAAGAGTTTCAAGTGTATTTGAGAGACGAAAGGTGACAGAACTGGTAATTACCTCATTTCTCATTAAAGATGACTTAGTACCCCAGGGACCTATATTAGAATAAATATTCTATCTCCTGTTTATTAACCTTTGTTCTTGAAAATGGTGAATGAGTGCTGATAAAGCTATCGTTACTGTGACTGCCTCAGGAGCTGCCTCTCCAGCTCTTAATGTGATTTGGAGTCACCTTACCAAAACCAAATAGAACTTGACTATATTATGCTCTGGACTATCTGTATTTATAACGCTTACTTTAAACCTAAATATACAGGCAATATCAGCTGAAGTTTCACTATATAATACGAGTGAAACCTACTATATAGCTCTTGCATAGTTTTATGTATGCTAAGGTAGCATATGTAAAACATATAGCATATAGATGGCACATATAAGATTTATAGCATATATAATATATATACACATATATATACACATATACATATAGAGATATAGACATGGATATATATACATGCTGTAGTGAAACAAGTGCAGAAATAGATGGAGTCCCTAAGTTACCTTGGATAATGTTTATTTTGGAGGGTGAGNTTCATTTCTCCTATTGGTTTACCTTTAAACTAGCACAAACAAGCAGGATCACCTTCCTCAATCTGCTGGCAATACCCTTCCTAATGCAGCCCAGGACACTATCAGCCTTGTTGGTGGTAAGGGTACATTGCTGGCTTATGATCAACTTGGTGTCTACCAGGACTCCCAGGTCATTTCCTCTCAAGTTGTTTTCCAGCTGGGCAGCCCCAGCCTGTCCTTCTGCCTGGGTTATTCCTCCACAGGGGCAAGACTTTGCCCTTCTGTGGAGGGAACCTCAAGATGTTCCTGATAGTCCATTTCTGCAGCCTGTCCAGATCCCTCCATATTGTGGCACAAACATCTGGTACATCAGCCACTCCACCTAGTTTTGTGCTGTCTTCATCCCCCTGGCCCACCTCACCTGCAGGGGAAGCCATGACCACAGGCAAAGCTGGGGGCCAGCCTACAGTCCTACTCCCAGCTCTGCCATAGGAAGCAGACAGGTGCCAGCAACCCCAGGTCTCAATGCTGCTCAGGCTCTCTCCAAGCAGCACTCCTGGTGCAGAGATGGCTGGAGGTGACTGTCCTCCAGAAGGTCATGTCCCTGGCAACCAGTGACTATATATTTTGCCCTGCATAACTCGAACCATTTAAATCCTGCTTGCACTGCGCAGCATGTGGATAAAGGCTGTTTGTGTAATTATCTTTCCATAACCTAATTCTGCAGAACGTGGTTCTCATCTACATCATGTCTCCTTTCCACCGGTCTGACATTGCAAAAAGGGCCAGGCAGTTAAATCCACTTCAAGAATCTTTGAACAAGGAAATATAGCCAAGTAAGTGAAAATGAGTCATATAGCCTTCCAGAAGTCTGTATGTCCTTTAATGGTGGCAGCTGTTCCTTGTTCTTTCTTCTCACACATTCCTTTTGTGATTTCTTCTTTTTTTTCACCCTAGTTGATCTCATATCACTCCCGACAAGCTTTCTGCTTATAAGGCAGGTGATGCAAATTTAGAAATGCATCCTTCCAAAATTTGTCACAGTCCAATTCTTTCACTCTGTTTTCCATTTCAAACCCAAAATACCTCTAATTTGGGGAGCTTAATAGTCTCTCATGATTAGGGTATGACAGACCAGGAAAACTGATGTATTTTTTTGTCCTGCCATCTTATTCAGTTCTCATTAAGAACAGTGATCAAATCGCCATGAAATACGTAATTTGATATTCAGGCTTCACTGTCTTTAATATAGTAATATTGAAATGCTTTACAATAATTTCTAAGTCTTTATTTTCCATTGAATAACACGGGCCTCATATTAAAGAGTTTCAAGTGTATTTGAGAGACGAAAGGTGACAGAACTGGTAATTACCTCATTTCTCATTAAAGATGACTTAGTACCCCAGGGACCTATATTAGAATAAATATTCTATCTCCTGTTTATTAACCTTTGTTCTTGAAAATGGTGAATGAGTGCTGATAAAGCTATCGTTACTGTGACTGCCTCAGGAGCTGCCTCTCCAGCTCTTAATGTGATTTGGAGTCACCTTACCAAAACCAAATAGAACTTGACTATATTATGCTCTGGACTATCTGTATTTATAACGCTTACTTTAAACCTAAATATACAGGCAATATCAGCTGAAGTTTCACTATATAATACGAGTGAAACCTACTATATAGCTCTTGCATAGTTTTATGTATGCTAAGGTAGCATATGTAAAACATATAGCATATAGATGGCACATATAAGATTTATAGCATATATAATATATATACACATATATATACACATATACATATAGAGATATAGACATGGATATATATACATGCTGTAGTGAAACAAGTGCAGAAATAGATGGAGTCCCTAAGTTACCTTGGATAATGTTTATTTTGGAGGGTGAGCTGTCTTTCAGAAATGAACACAAACCTTCATGCGTTGTATGAGAACTGTCAGCTGTCTTGTTTCCAACAGAAGCCAGAACATGTTGCTTCAAAAGGAAGTTCCCAAAATCCTAAATTTGGCTGCTATACAGCAACTTATTTGCTTATATCCAAGACATAAGTCCTGAAGCAGAGAGTTATACTGCGTCAATAACTGATCATTTTAAATCTGCCAATTTCCCCTTAAGGTCAGCACTAAGGAAATATTATTATTTTGATGGCAGAACCTTAAAAGAGACAGAACAAACAATGAGGAAATAAAATAAGCATTGATTTAATAATAAAACAGGACCATGCCTTGATGGAGAACAATCAGTTGTGGAATATCTGAGTGGTACCATGTAATTTTGGACAAGCTTGGTACAATTCAGTCCAGCAAGTATAAGAAACAAGGTAATTAAAATCAAAGGGACTAAGCTCTCAATGGACTCAGTCTCCATATTCAGTGTAAAGTAACTCAGTAACATTTATTATACTTGTGCATACTAATATTTTTTTGGCTCAGGGATCAGACAACAAAAAAATGTTCCTTCACAGTTCTAGCATATTTTTCTTTGCATAAAACTTCAATTTATTTTTTTTTCAATCCAAAAAAGTGACAAATTGGATGCCCTGTAATGATTTCAAAACTATTAAAAAGAATTAGGGCTGAATTCAAACATCCTGCTATGGATGCCTGTCATGGACACTGAAATTATTGTAGTCATTGCCTATCTAATAACCCATGACCATGGACACCAGACTGTGGATGTTTTGAATCACTCAGTTTTCTAAACAGTGCATGGAGGGATGGATAGAATATGGTTGTCAGATGCTCAGCCTCTACCAGCACTAATGGATCCGAGCAACAGCAAGTTTTCACTGGCATTAAAAAAATCTCTGCAGAAAAAAAGCCTGGCATTTATATAGCCTTTTTATTTTTTGCTATAAAGATCCCCAAGAATGATGACAACGATTTTTTATAAGAACTGGAAGATATACTTAAAAGTCAGCTACACTGATTGCTTTGTTACCTTTTAACTTCCCTGTCTGATGGTCACACTGACAGGTTTGACACTTTATTTAGTGGGGATTGGTATTAATATCTTCTTGGCTAGACATTTGACACCTACATCACCTTATTATTTTCCTATGTATCTCCTCCAAGGGCTGATACACTTCAGAAGCATTTGTTGCAAGTAGAACCAACTGGAGCACAAAACGACAGATGAGAACATGAAGACTTCTGGCTCTCCTTTATCCAGCTCAGTGCTCATAAGTAATACAGGAAGCCATGCCATGGGCAGGTAACCAGGACAGTTGCTGAAGTCCCTCAAAATTATACATGTTATTGAGTCTAGAAGGGAGTACTCAGCTGTCCTCATTTAATTACTAACTGAAATTAAACAATGTGAATCAAAACACAACCAATCCTACATTTCTCTGCCTGAGAGCCCTAGCCAATTATTTCAGGCTGTGGAATCCCAGTTTTACTGTATATGACAGGAATACAACTGAAATGTGCTCAGTATGATTTCAAATATAAAAAACAATACAGTGGGAAATATGTGGCATGAGAAGAAAGTCCATGTCTCATCTTTTATAGATGAACATTTCAGCTATGGGCTAAAAAGTCTTTATCAAGCTCAGGGAATAGTTTACAGTTCCATGATATGTTGAGTGAGTAGCTTTGACAGGTGAGATCTTACATAAATGGTACAGCAGGGTCAGTCCAATCAGTCATTGATACTCAGGGAACAAGGTCTTGCTCTTCAGCACCTTTGTCTTCCCTTATTTCTCCCCTTCCAGAAGAAAGTAAACCAACAAAACCAGAGCGAATGTCTTCTGCTTTGTGAATCATAGCAGTGTGTTGTGTGGACAGAAAGCCATCAGAGCTGGCAAGGAGAAGAGGGCAGGACTACTCAGCTGGCACAGCAGAGCCACACCTGTCTCTGAGTCTTCAGATGATTGCAGTGAGGCAGCCCCTATGCCTAGGAAGAGTCCTGTCTTAGATACCTGTGCTAGTTTAAAGGTAAACCAGCAGGAGAAATGAATGCAAACCAAAAGAGATTATCAATCAGAGTTATAATTTAATAAAAATATTACAATAAATGCAATGATACAAAGAGAAATTGGTTTTAAACCACAAAACCCAGAAGTATAACCCAGCACCCCGGGACACAAACATGAATGGTATTCATTAGCCTCTGTGCTGAGCCCCACATGGTTCCCCTGAGTCCAAAATAAAAGGAAAGGAAAAACCTGTTGGAGCAGATGATGGTTGCAGTCTGGTTGAGAGTGGTGGTCTCCTCCTGTTGAGGTTCTTGTCTTCCTCTGATCTGAAGAGCGGTCCCGGAAATCTCCAAACTACAAGATTATATCCCCTCAGGTCCAGGTGGGAATGCCCATTACCTCCTCCAGGACGGGGAGTGCCACAAAGGGTGATCTAACTCTGTGAGTCATGGGATATTTCTGTAATCGTTGATGGCCTATTAGCAGACAAGATCCTTCAGGCTGTGTGTGAAGGTGCTGACAACTCCCTGGAGGGGAGTTAGCAAAGCTCTTATCTCACAGGCTTCTTTAAGACCCAGCTTGCAGCCTGAGGGGTCAGGTGTGCCTTGGGCAGCTGCTGCAAATGGTCCATTAACAGTTCATGAGAAATGATGTAGAGGGTGTAGAATACACAGCTTTGGTTACACTCACACAGTGATAAACTGGTCCCAGCTGCTGAACTAGGACAATACCCCACATCCTGGTGATGAGTCTGTTCATCAGACACCAATGGTGAATCTCCTCAGACAAAGGTAGGCTCTGATTCTGTGACTCCTACAGTCCAGGTAAGAGCCCCATTGGCTTGGTCATTATTTAAAACTGGAACTTGCACATCTCCACTCCTATTAAAAAGTAACTCTGATGTTCAACACTTTTTTTCCCCCTAGAAAAAAACCCAAACAAACAAACAAAAAACCAAAAACAAAAAGAGCACCAAAGAACACAGTGCTTAACTCTGGGAAAGGGTTCAGAGTTGCTAAGACACAGGGTCCTGTCTCACAAGCACCTCCTGCTTGCCAGCTTAGGTGGCTGCTCGCATTTTTCCCATCCCTGTGACTCCCAGGGATGCAGTCTGGTGGGGCTGTGCACAGCATGGGCTTGATAATTCCACTGGGCTGTTCCACCAGTCCCACATGCTGCAGCATCTCACTTTCATTTGTCAAGCTTGCTTTCAGTGTGCTCTCAGCCTTAAAATGGTTGCTAGGGAGTGCTGCCTTTTGCCAGGGAAAACAAAAAGAGGAATGTGAAAAAAACTGGGCAAATACTTAGAGGCATGCTTTATTACATCTATGCCTTTGTTGCTTTGCTTAGGAAATGGCAGCAGTAATTCCCTTTGCTGCTTTATGACTTAAAAGCCAGAGTAAGGTGCTAGCACATGTTCTGACATGAGTGCTGGTAAACTACTTCAATCCCCAGCAAACCAGAAGCTGCTCATGAGCAAAGAAAGAAATGAGGATAACCTCACTCTAACACAGAAATTCAGTCTTTCAGAGGGGAATAAAAATACAGCATGATTCAAAGGCATGGGTGACAAATTCCCTCAGGACCACTGAGATTCAGGTATGCTCATCAGTGTCCTGCTAAGAGCCTCTGTGGCGATCCCTAACTGCAGGAAGAGGTGGCTCATCAACTCTAAGTGCCCCCAGCCCCAGTCGCCTATTAGGGCTGTGGCAGCCTTCAGCAAGGAATGTCTTTTTTTTTAAACCAAGTTCTTTAACTCACTTGGGTTAAAGCAAAATCCAAGTGAAAAAATTTTTTCACAGCATCCAAAATAGACACTGTAACAAAGGGGCTTAAGGCATAATAAAGAAGGTTATACTCAGCCTGCTTATTAGAAAAAGTATAAAAGATATTTTTTACTCTATCGTACACATTTACTGAGGGTACTGTCCTGGCTGGGGCACTGTCTTCCTGTGTGCCATGTGTCACAGGCTGCACTAGGTACAGAAATACTTTTCCTCCACACCAGCGTCTGTAACTACTCTCCTTTCCAGGGGCTCTGAGTAGATTTAGTTTTTCCTCTTGGAAGTTTCTTTCTTTCCATCTGAAACTTACTTCCTTCTAACTTACTCAGCAGATGATCTTGACACTTCTCCAGTTAAATTAAGAAAGTCTCACTTCTCTGGAGATGCAAATGTCACTTTGTCAGAGCAGCTGTCATCCCCTGTACTTTACTAGCCAACAAGCACCTTCTTGACTGAGTGCCACTTTACCTGCGGAACCTCTCCTTCCCCGCTCTGGTGACTCAATTGCTTTTAATATGAAGGTGTCTCCAGGCACTGAAGTTTGTATTTAAAATCAGTTAGAACATTCAGAAACACCCTTGGCACAAACATCCAATGCAACAAGTGAACACACTCATTATTATCTCTTGAATGAGATGGTAATGCTGGGCTTAAGGCAACTGAAGGAGACAGAGAGGAAAAGCTTTTTTCCAAACATGCCATGAAAATATCACAAAGTATTGACAACAGAACAGCCTTTGGCACCTGTAACAGATATTTTCCTGAGAAATGTCATATTTTCAATCCACATTAGCTCTCTGTGGAACAAGAGGCAAATACAAATAGCAATCGAAGGGGAAAGTCCAAGCTATTTTACATGTACATTTGAATAAGGGTCAATTTTATTTCAAGAGTCTGCTCCTGGAACGACCTGTTTTCTTTAAGGCTTTCTATATGTTTTGGGACAGTATGACAAGTGAATGACAGTGGAGCTGACAGCTCTATTAACTGCAGAAAAAAGATGGGTGAAAGCTGTGTTGTACCACCTCTGGATAATGAGCTGGATTTCAAAATGCAGCCCAGATTCTTGCAAGACAAACCACGATGTGACAGGTTAGTGGTAGATGACACAACACAAACTGAGGACTTCTTTTATATCCAGGGTCTTTACTAACATACCTACTATATATAGTAACCTGCAATAGGCTTTCTGGACAAACCTTTGAGCAAGATGCTGTGTGTGTAATCATCCCAGTGTTTTCCTCTGGCAGCACTCCATCTTAAAGTATCTACAGGTCAGGTTGCTTACTCCTTACCTTTCCTTTGCCACTTGCACCACAGCTCAGGGATCTGGAGTTAGTGGCTGTAGGGATGCAGGGAGTGTTATTGTCCCAGTTTCTACTTCAGAATCTTTCTGCTGCCTCATTACAACTTATGAAAGGCAAGACAGGAGTCCCAGAGAGGACCCAAACTGTGTTCCTACACACTGACATGTTGCAGGGATGGGGACAACTCCATGTGTAAAGGCATTACTGTGTGATGATCAAATGCATTTATATCACAGAGTCCAAGTCAAGAGCGGTGTTTGCCCACAGCCAGGAAGCTCTCTGTTTGGGAGTTACTGGTATTCAGTGCATTCAAACCAGCATTGTTTTTTCCCCTACTAAAACATGCACTTGAATCATAACAAGCTATCCAGACATAGGCTGTTGCTAGGCTTGACTACAACATTAGCAGTTGCTCTTTTATGTTTCTTTTTGCTTGGTTAGCTGTTGTATAAATGTGCTTCTTCCCAGCCCTTCCAAAGAATTCTTAACTGGAGAAATTTCTTTCTGTGTCTTCCCTTGTTTTTGCCTGAGAAAAAAATTTGGAAATAAGGATTGAATAAAGAGGGGAAAAATATTAAGAGTGCACAAAACCCCAAAACATCAACATTTTTGTTTATGTTCTGAGGTGGTATTGAAAACATGATTTGCTGAGCGGGGTTGGGGGAGAGAAGTGAAAAATAACTGAGAGAATTAACATATTCCGAGACATACTTAGGCTATTGCTTTTGTGGAAAAACAGGAATTGGTTTTGGTTTTGTTTTGGTTGGGTGTGTTTTTTGGTGGTTTTTTTTTTTTTTGTGTGTGTGTGGAAAGGTATTTAACTTCTTTTATTAGGTTTTTAACATATGGCAAAAATCAAGCAGGGATCAGAAAAGGGCTTTCTGTTATGTGGAAGCATAGAGACAGACACACAATAGGCATGGGGCAATATTCTTTGCCCTATTTCTCTCTTAAATCCTTGTCAGTGCTGCAAAAAAGCGAAAATCCTTGTAGGATTCTTTACATTTTTTCATCTAAGATCTCTCATTAGCTGTTCTCTCCCTGCATTAACACAATTCCCAATGCATTAAATAATAATAATAAAAGTTATTTCCATTGTTTATCTTGTAACTTAAGTCCAAAAGACCCAGAAGGGCTTTCATTTGTGAAATGGTGAAAATAAATTTAATGGTGGAACAGGAGGTGCTATTGGTTACCTTTCAACTGTTCTCTTATTGGATGTACTAAATATACTTCTCAAATTTACCTTCAGATGGAATTGCTGTTTCTCTGCTGAGAAAGAGCGGAAAAAATGCACATCTGTCCGAGAAGGGCAGATACAAGAAGTGTTCCATGGGAGTAGAGACTGACAAGAAATTCAGAAACCACAAGACATTAATATGCATTGATTTAATTAGCCAGCCTAACATCATTTATCATGCTAACCACAAGAGATGTGCCCATAACAGCTAGTGCTTGAAGGTGACACTCACATGTAACATATCTACTACACAAATGTCCAGCTGTAAGGATCCATTTTACTTAGGCTTGGAAAGAAGTCATTGAAAGACAATTTTGAAAAGCCTCTGAGTAACACAGTGCTATATGTTGTAATCAGGTCCATTCAATAATAATCTAGAGTTTCTGGGTTCCTAGTGTTTAGTGGATTTAAATGTGTGAGGTAAACAATAAGGACTAATTTACAGAGTGTTATCTATAATAGAGTCAGAATCATCAAGTTTCAGGACATTTTATTGTTTTATAACAGCACATCCATGACTGTCAGTCTTTTCTCCCTACCGTCTCTGCCTGTTCATTATTCAGGAAAGAATTTAAATAATGATGAGGTTCTGAAAGAATTCTCAGTAGCAAAAAGCTTCATAAGGGCTCATTTATGGTCTCAGCTACATAGGGGTAAGACTCAAGTATGCTGATGAAGTGAAAAGAGTTCCTGGGGACAAATGCCAGCATAAATGAGAGCTTAATTTGGCCTCAAATTAGAAACCATTTGTCAGCTAGGGGCTCGGATATCCAAAAGCATTCAGTGCTGCCCCTCTGACACTGGATAGTTTTCTAATTGGAATTTCCTTACCTTATTGTGAAATTAATAATATTTTCAAAATTAAACTGTTAATGTTTTTCTTTTTTATTTGATGACTTACAAAGCTTGTGAAAAGTGTTTTGCAACTGCTCATGTTTGTTTAAGTTTTTAAGCAGGGCATGGATCCATTACCCTTTCCTTAGCATGTGTTTCTTCAATTTAAACTCCTATTTTTAAAAAGACATAATAGGATCCAGGTTTAATTTCCTTGTCCACTCTTCCCAGTAGGAAGAGTTAGAAAGGCACCCCTCAGGAGCACATACCTTCCATACCTTCTATGTACTGGCCTGGAAGCTCAGCTTTACCTCTGATCACATGAAACCTTGACCAGGGGACTTCAGATTTACTGCAATGACCAGAAACTGTGCAAAGCAAAAGCCCACCTGCATTCCAGGGGGTGGGAAAGTGTTCAGCACTTACACCTACATGAGTGACAATCCTCAGGAGGTTGGACTCATTTGCAGCAACTTCTGCTCACAGACCTTTTGGATGCCTGAGTTGAACAAGGATGTTGGAAATTAGAACTCGCTCACAACTTTTTCAGTGAGTCTGTTTCTGCTGTATTTAAAGTGCCTTTGAAGTTGTTACAGGGAGAGTCAGTCTGTTACAGAGAGAAGGGGCTGTTATGCTGTTTGGCTCTGCTATATGCAGACCATGGACAGCATTGCTTTCAGAGGTTAGAAAGTTACTCTCCTACCGAGAAAAGAGACGCAGGTTTCACAGACATCACAGTATTTGCATGGTGCATTAAAGCATGAAAGGAAAAAGCCTGGGTAGTAGGGGTTTAGTAAGAATGCAGCCAGCCATCAGGGCTCACTGGAAGAGTTCAGCTTTTAGCTTTTTAGCCTTTTCATGTAATATTTGCTGTTGGACCCTGCCTTACTCTTCAAGTGCTGTTTCTCTTGCTTGATACTCAAGTAGCAAAAGAACATCAGCAAATATGTGACATTTTGTCTGATCCCATCTATATGAGGGACAGGACATTTCTCTGCCTGCACCTCTGTTAAACTTTCCTATATTGCATACCCTTCCTAATGACCTGTAGGATGTTCAGCCCAACTAATATGATGAAACTCAGATTATACAAAAATAGCACATACTTGAGAAGCCTCCTCTTACGCTTCAGTCAGTGGTAACAAGGATAGACAGCATCCCTCATAGGTCTTAGCAGCTGCCTGTAAAAGAAGGGACATCCCTGACAACTTATCTGAGCATCTCAAGTGCAGCTTTTCCACTTTGGAAAAGGAGTCTCCTAGAATACCTTGCAAAGACATGATTGTTACCTTTTTTGCAAAGCAAATGTTAGATCTGGATGTTAGACTGGAGTTACATTTTGAAGGCTAATCCTTGCTCATTTTATGAAGCAGGAAATTCCAAATCTGTGATCAAAGGAACACACATACTGCGTAGCCCATTTAACTTGCTTTTTCAAACAGATGGATTAGGACAAAAAGAGCAGTGCACATTTTAACAAGACTGGATATTATATTAATAACAATTCTGTGAGATGATAAATAAGCTGCTGCAGTTTAATAAAAAGCAGAATTTTCTAGGCTCACATAAACTATTGGCTCATTGACTAAAATAGACCTGCTGTCTCTGCTGTAGAAGCCCAGCTACTCTGCTGATCTCAACAAAAGAACAATTGCAACTACAACAAACACCCTGGGATCTTGAAGAACATGGGAAGATATCAGCTGTTAAACAGCATAGAAATAACATAGTGATGAAACTAATAAATAAATACAAACAGGTTTAAGGCGTCCCCTTTAGAAATACTATCCTATGGGTTAATGATCTGAAGATTCAGCTTTTAACGGTTCTGGCATACAAGGAACCCATATGAGCACTTACCCATCTCCCCTGTGTAAGTGCTTCAGTTCTTGTTCCTGGCTACATAAATCACAGGAAGGATAAGCACATTATGAGTAAAGAGAAGGAAATAATATGATCTCCTAGTAGACCCTGGGAGCAACAGCTTTTCACTTATGTGCCGACATGCCACACAACTATTATTATGGAAGAAGATACACCTTCCTTTAGAAACAGTCTGTAGTAAGTCTATATTTTATCTACTAAATCCTTAACTATTTACCCTAAAACTCACAGTCTTTTAACACCTTTCTCCTTATAACATCTCTTTCAAGACTAGACTGTGCCTTTCTGCTTTTCTCCCATTTTGTAAGCACAGATGAAAGATAAAGCTAGAGACAGGTACAGGTGCACAAAAAAAGAACTAAGTGTCCAAATCCCAGAGTGCCAGCCACAAAGCCCTAGGATATCCAGTTACACTGGGCAGAAGCCATAGTGCTGAAAGATGGGGAAAGTCTCTGTTCTGATATAATTTGACAATGAAGAAGGGTTGACAGAGTCCATATAGATGCTCCTGACTTGTAACAACTCCCTCAGGATAGTGGATACACCTGAAAGTGGGAGACAAACAGATTATACAACATTGACCACAGTGTCCAAATTCTGTGATCACAAATCAGTTTTCTGTTGACAAGACTCATTTTTCATGGCAGCATCTTTGTCTCCAAGCCTTTGCCAAACAGTTATAACTTCATCAGTGCATTTGGGAATACATTTAACAAAATTGCCTTTTGCAGAAGTGAGCAATGCAATGCTGAAAAACAACACCACAGAGGGAGGGAGAAATACTATTTAGAAAAACTAGTGAATATGGACCTCAATTTCCTAATAAAATGCCCTGGTACATTTTTACTTGCCTATTATTCTATTTAGGAATTACAAGAAAATGAAATTACCAGAATTTCACAATGTGTGCAACACCATTAGAAGGTTAAGAAGTCCAGACTGTGCTTTATTATCAATAAATTATGTCAGTATTAAGACTGCTCTAATGTTACCTTTGATCTTGAATTCTTCATGAAATCAGATGCACAAGATACTGTTATTTGAAGTAGCAAGCCCAGTCTCTGCAGTTGCACTGGAGGCTGTGTCTAAGCATACGACAATGTCAGGATTCCTTAATGCTTTCCTCCAAATAATAAAAAACCTTTTCATATACATCATCAAAAAATTAAAACCATGTTTAGATTATGTGACAAAAAATTTCATGGCAGAAAATACCAAATGTAAATTTATATGTGTCCTTTAGTGCATTACTGTATCAGCTTTGATTAGAGTATCATATTAGGCAGGTAAATGCCACCCTGACACCCGATCCCATCAGATCTTGGAAGCTGAGCAGGGTCAGGCCCGGTTAGCACTTGGATGGGAGACCTCCTGGGAATACCAGGGGCTGAAGGCTCTAGTCCTGAGGACTTCACTGTCACTGTCCAAGCTCGCTCAGCTGTGGCAGATGGACCTTAGGACTTAAACGGTGGGGCCAGTTCTGTGCACTCTGTGCCTCACCTAAAAAATCCACTGTGCAGGCTGGAAGGGCACACCCACATGGGGAGAGCCCTTCCCAAATCTTCGTTCGCGAAGCCTGGCCATGATGATGATGACGAAGAGAGTACATATTAAATTAATATCTAATAATAGCTCGGGTTACCCTCTGTAGCTGTACAAACGACATTCTTGTGCATTTGTTGTGCATGCATTAGGGTAACAAAGATCATTGTGTGTTATAATACATAAACCACATTGCTAATCAGACAAAGATTACTGCAGAGATTGCTCATTCATCCATCTTTCCCCTCATAAAGCCAGGCCACTAGCATTAGCAAGCTTATTTGAACAATGCTAACTTGACATGAACTGCTACTTGAAATGGACTTAAGCAAGACAAAACATTTCTACTTGGTGGTGGTAGGCAGAGGAATTCAGAACATCATGGTGACAGACCAACCAGCCTTTGGCTGGTCAGTGTAGCCTGCATTTTAGAAACAATAGTGACAGGGTGAAAATCATGCAGTGTATATTCAGTATTTTTAAATGCATTTTGATGATAAAAAGGTTCCTTCCAACTAGACTTTAATAAAATATGTCAGTGACCTAGCACTGGCTGTCTGTGCTGCTATCTCATGGAGATTTGAATCAAGTCCGTGATCCCAAAGTCCTTTCTTCAAGGTACCTGAAAACCTGGGCTCAGGATGGCTATACACTTCCCACAAGAGAAAAACTTTTCACAGTGGTCTCTTCACTTATGGAGGGCCTGTTCACAGAAACTCTGGACTGTGGCAAACCCAAACACCTTCCCCTCCCAGGAATGACTCTGTCACTCTTCTAACAGAGTCACTAAGAAGGTCATACATTTAAAACAAGTAGGCGACCGCTCCATGCTCACCCTCAGAAGTTCAAGACAATAGGTATTTTGCACCTTCTTTCTGCAGAGGGAAAGCGTAGGTCACACTTGAGAGGTGCCACCGGTGTTACAGAATGCACAAAGCTGCTCCAACACAACAGCGATGACAAACTCCCACCACACAGAATGACAGATCTGGAGAGTTCGTGGTTAAAAAGAACTTATATAGGATATAGTGCATTATTATTAGCCCAGGATATAAATAACATTACGTATGGAAAAACCAAAGCACAGAACTGTCAGAGTTCTGTCAAGCATCTCTTTGAAAGTTTGTACACTCAGGCAGGAAAAGTATGAATCTCCCAGGCCCCATCTATAGCCACATAGCTATCAAAGCAGTAACATCAAGCATCTAAACTCAGAGCACCAACAGTTTCCATTTACAATACTGGAATTTGACCAGTGCCTTGCTCCAACAACTACAATTTGATCTCAGTTTATCATCAGGCTGTGTTTGGTATTCACAGCAGAAGGGACAAAGTGTAGCACTGTTTTTACAAGAGCATTTGGTGACTAGAATCATATTCTCTTTCTATGAAACATTAACATTATCAAATCACTTCAGAATGCAGTAGGGACAAAAAAAATCAAATGGATCAGCAACAGAACATTAAATAAGAATGGAATAATCCACAATTTTTGCCTAATAGTTGAAGCATGTAATACACCAACACCTGTTAGCCACAGAATGGGGGGACTCCATTCACTACAACACTTTTCTTACATGTATGGCCAGGAATATATATGGCACAGTGAGTGTCAATAACAGCTGAAGAGACGACTCTGCTTGGTAGATCAGGACCAGCACAGGGCTTAGGATGACAGTATTGAGATCCTGACTCCTACTGAGATCTGAAATGAACTTCCAAGGTTCAAATTCTCAGCAGAAACCAGAAATGGAAGTAACCGGCTTAGGGAATAGTAGTTCTGCCTATAAGCTGGTCTTATTAAACATTTTCACTTGTGACCATAGCACAGTGACACGGTCCACTAGAAATGTTTTAAGAACATTTACTGATGTGACAGTCAGAAGCATCATAAATAAAGATGAGGATCAGGAAAACTAAGGAAAGGATCAAGCACACAAAGCACGAGGTCATGCACTTATGAAATAATCGGATTTTTCTGCCAGAGAATAATGGCATTCTTTGGGTCTCCACAGTTGGAAAGGGAAGGGGAAGAGCTGGAGGGTTTGCTATGAACCACCAGTGTGCTGCAGACTTGAAAAAAAAAGCACTAACTAATGCATGAAGTGAGGTGTTCCCAAAAGAAATAAGAAAGTATTAATGCCTCCTTGCTAAGATGCACACTTTGTGCACAGTTTGCTTACTCCTGAACAAGGTAGATTAATTCAAATGGGCACAGACGAAATATTTGGTAGAATGCTAAGTCTGTCTTTGGGAAAGACATTATTAATAAAATTAATATTGAGGAGATAAGATTGTTCCCAAAGCATAGAATAAGGTTTAAGAACCCAGGAAGAAAGTTACCTATATTACAGAATGTTGTTGGCACAACAGCAAATCAGTGGAAATTAGCCAGGAATACACTTATCCCAGAAATTAGAAGATTCCTATCAGAAGAGTGAAACTCTGGGTCAGGTTTCCAGTAAGGATACCAGGACAGAAAACCCCCCACCCTCCCAAAATGATTAAATTTAGGGTGGATCAGGCTATGAAAGTAGTCATAAGAGAGAAAACCATGTGGAAAAGTGTCAGTTGTAATTGGAGATTGGGTTTAAGGGATTGGAAAGTCTTGCAGGTTCTGAAATCCAGCTCTTTCGAAAATGCTTTAAAATTATTTTCTGTGGTAAAAATAAAAATTATTAATGCTAATAATGTAACACCTGACTAGCAGCGTAAGAGACAAAACTCCAGTCTAAAATGTGAAATGGTACACTGCAAAACAAATGTGAGCCCATATGAGGTGGTTTTTACTTACTAGTCTTCTGTTAACTATAATAACAAATTGCAATTAGTTTCTACTTCAAACGAAAATTTTCTAAATGTGGGGAAAGCTAATATACTTTTGTGTAAATGGTGATTCTTGCTGATCAATTGTCAAAATCTAGAAGAGGAGGAAGGTAAAGATTTTAACACATACACTAATAAATCCACAGTTAATCAGAAATATTTGCAAACTAAATCAGCATTACTGTATGACAAGATATTCTTTTGAGTTCATGTTGCCATTGAAAAAAACACAATAGGCCAGAAAATATGTTTTCATTCACAAATTATGATTCTGATTCCAAAATTCCCAGCTTACCAAGATGGCTCTTTATATGCCTGTTGCAATCTAAAAAGCACTTGTAAGGACAGAAAAAATGTTTCCTTCAGGCATGTTGTTAATATATTTTCCCTCTAAGCATCTTACAGAGGCCTCTGTCACTCTGTGTTCCCTGTCTTCTGTGGGGCTTGCTCATGCCTTGTTTACTTACCTACGTGGAGAACTGCCTGAGCTGCCTGAGCTGTGCTTGCTGGATCGGAACAGACACTGCTCTTTGTACTCTTGAGATAAGAGGCTGCAACAGTCAAGCTATTTTTGTGCATCTCAACCACAAAATATGATCTCAATAATTACTGTGAATCAACTAAAACAGCAACTCATATCTTCTTCCCAATAGCCATAAATTTTAAAGGCACTCTTAATTTAGTGCATTTTCATCTTGCTTCATGTGTTTGAGAATATTTATTCCAACAGTTTCACAAAACCTCTTTACAGCAACAAAGCACAAGCTGTAAATTGTCCCAGACCTCCATCTTCTTTCAAAGCTCAAACAAAGGACTGTTCTTGCCCTTTTCATTTTATGTCCACATAAATCAATGTCTGGTAAAGGACAAGTCAAGTAATCTGAGCAAACAGCCTACACTAACTATACAACTGGATTACTGCATGTTTTGCTTCCCACTATTCACAGATAGAAACTAGAAACTTGTGATAAAGTTGACAAAGAAGTTGAGAGCAGAGCTGTTGCATTATGGATATACCCAGTAAGCCTATTAATCTAGGACTACATCATTCAGAGCTGATAGAGCACTGATTGAATTTCTTTCTCCCATTTTACAGCCAATGTCCCTCCTCTGCATTTTCACTTGTGAGCTGTGCTGAGCCCTCCCATTAGGATGGCACAATGATGGCAATTGACTCCATGTCTGTCCAGATGTGGTCTCAGGCCTTTCTCAGACATAGCCCTGTTTCTGTATGTGTGCCAACTCAGTTCTGTGTTCTGGGCTGGGACTGATAGGGGAAGACAAGAGACTTCATCTCCCTCCCAATACACTGAACATTGTTGGCTAACGTAAACTGGCAATGGCTGCATTAGATTGGGACAGCTACATCACCTTTATTGTACTTGATGGTCTGCCCTTCATCTGTGTAACTCAGTTTATGGCCACACAGGGACTTTTTTCCCAGCTGCACTGCTGAGAAAATGACCTTGTTGCTGGTAGGAGAGCCATGCCCCTTATGATATAGTAATAGTTTTAAAAGTGAGGAAACACATGTAGGCTAAAAGACAAGACAACCAGCCCATTGCAGTTGTAATTACCTGGTGTCAGTAATGGAGGTGTAAAATCTGTTTCACAAGTCCCTAGTGGAGCTGCCAGTGACACAAACACATTGTGGAGCCCATCTGCAGCTCTGCCATTCTTACTGCACTACAGAAAACCCAGTTATTGAAAAAGATAAAGACTAAAATGCTCTGCAATCTTGAGGAAGTGATTAAAGGGACATGAGATAAACTGATGTTTTATATTTTGAAATAAACAGTCTTCTACTGTTTACACTGATAAATTGATACACATTAACATAATCACTGAATATAAGCAGGTATAAGAAATATCTACCACTAGAACACAGACGTGTACAATCTATGTGTAAGATGATCGGATGGCAATGACGCATGCGGCAGTGAGACCATAGCGTCACTGCCATGTTTAAGAGAACACAGCTGAACACACAGAACCACAGAACTATGGGATCTCAACACAGCTATTGCTGTCCACAGTAAGAAAAACACCGTACTTTAACGTCACAATCAGGCATTGGAAGATGCAAATCTTGCTATTGAACCATTTGCATGTGGACCCGCAGAATTCCTGATATTCTGTGAATGTCACTGAATGCCCCATGATGTCTCCTGTGAGGCAATACAGCACACTCTGAATTGATAAACTGAAGCAGTTTCAAATACAGAGTTGCTCAATGGAGGTAAGCTAGAACTTGCCCTTCAACTCACAGGTAAGACCAGTATGGCTCTCTGATTAATTCATTTATTCTTATTATTGTTCCGTTTACCCTAACCTACTCTAGGAGCGATTTTAAAAAGCCACACTAATTTTGGAATCAAAATAACCCCACTTGGACCCAGTTTGGTATGTCAATTTAACTATCCCAGTTAAATGGTCAAACTTGTTTAAAAGAAGTAGCAAGCCCTACACAAGTACAATTGCCCTGTGACCCATTAATGACAGAAACAAAACTGTTGCCTGTTGTTGCTCATGGCGATTATGGTACTGGTCTGCCAGATAGGCATGTTTTCTGCACCACACCAACAGCCAGTTTTATAATCCAACGGCATATTTAGAATTAAAGCCATAAATTTTAGTATCTTCTTGGTGTGATACACTAGTGGGTAACTGCACATTAGGAAAGGATGCACATCTGTCTCAGTTAATGCAAGTTGGAGATTTCCTAATGTCATTGTTGATTAATTATTATTACTTCAGGACTAACACCACGCTTGGCATTACAGAAAGCAAAAATTAAGGCACTTTTTGCAGTGAAGAATGTAGACTGTAACAAACAAATAATGCTGGGGAGAGAGGGCAAACAATAAGAAGGACCAAATATTTTGTAAGAGCCAACACCTATCTTGGTGAATGCTTTTCCATCTGCAAGGAGATACTGCCTGCACACTTCAAAATTAAACAAGCTTTCTGCTATGGATGTATCCAAACATGGTATTTAGAAGAACTATAGATGCAAAGAAAATAACACAGTAACTATGTTTTGTACTTACACTACTTCTCCAAATGCTGATGCCAACAAGCAAAGAGCAAAATTAAATATCATGCTTTTCAACAGAGAGAGAAATGGAGGCAGGAGCAGAGACAGGCAAAGATCAAGGCAGAAGCCTTGAGGGGAACTCGACAGTTTTTCTGAACCTATGTCCATTTTTTATGAGTCCATGGTTCACTGCAAAGATAAAAAAGGCCAAGTTTTGCTTTTATAAAGAAGTTAGAATGCAAGAAAGTGTCAAATGAAGCTGTCACATCTCAAATTCACTACTCACTCAGTAGGAAAGGTGACATAACGAATAGGAGCATGGAGGGGGAAAAGCCAATAAACTTGTCTTCAGAAACAGGAATATTGACTAATGTATTGCCTGGTCCCTGGAAAAGAATAAGACCAATTCTTTTCTTAATATGGTCAAAGAAATCTATTTTCAAATGGAAACACACCAATTACATATTATGCATCAGCAATTATATATTATCACATGTGGTCTGATATGTTCCCAGTAATTTCAATAGTTAAATGTCAGTGGAATTCTGACATAGAATCGAGGAAAGGGAAACATGACAACAAGTGTGTCAATTTGCCCTACCCCTCCTATAGACACAGACAGACAACTGTGGCCATTGGAAACCTGAGGAACAAAATTGTCCCCAAATTGGAGGGCAGCTTGAACAGAATTTTATTCTTTTTTGGGGGCGGATTTCACAAATTCTGCTTCCAGTTGTGGTAGACCAATCCTGGCCAGCAGCTAGGCACCCATCCAGCATGCTCATTCCTCCACCAGCATGGTGGGGCAGAGAACCAGGAAGAAAAAAGCAAGGAAACCTATGGATTGAAAGACAGTTTAATATTTGAAGAGAAAAAAAACAATCAACCAAAAAAGTAAAGAAACTAATTGATGCATATGCAGTAGCTCATCACCTTCCACAAGCAGACCAATGCTCAGCTATTCTCTGAGCAACCAATACCTTGGTAGACACCCCTCTCTCCCTTTCTTCCTCTACCCCCAGTTTCACTGCTGTGCTTGATGCTGTATGATACAGAATATCCCTCTGGCCAGTTCAGGTCAGCTGTCCCTGCTGTGTCTCCCCCCGCTAATTTCTTGCCCACCTTCAGCCTGTTTACTGGGAGAGGTGGGCATAGGTGGGAAATGAGAGAAAGTTCAGCTATAGTCAAAACACTGGTGTGCTACCAGCACTGTTGGTGCCACAAATCGAAACCACAGCACCATACACGCTACCGTGAAGAATGTTAACTCCACCCCAAGCAGATGCAGCTCACCAACGTATAGTGTAAAAAAGAACAAGGAAAAGCTTTAAACATACATAGGCAGAAGACAAGCTGCCAAGAAATTTCATGTTTTAAGTGTACACACTGGTCTTGGCACTCTCTCAGAATTTCCTTTCCGAGCCTGCTGCAGCACTGGCACTGTGGTAGCATGATGGGAGCCATTAACTCCTTCAGGTGAGAGAGAGACCAGGCTGGACTGGGGTGATTTGTCTTTCTTCTCTGGAAGGCCACTGTCCCAAAATAATACTCCCAGTGGAATGTCTGCACTCATTATTCTGGATCCATGTACGTTATCACAGAAAGATTAACTCTTTATGGCCACAATACCAAATGAGGCAGGACATGACAGAAATTGAACGTCAAAAGCCTCCATATTCCCTGACCTCCAAAGAGGCAAAACAATAAAACGGGTCATTTAAGCAGGCTGAAAAAGATTTTAAAGTTGGACTATTTTGGTGTGATATGAATTACTTCCCTCTGAATATTGTTCAGTCATACTCTGGAAAGCTGAAACTGTACAGAAATTAAACAGAACAAACAGTAAACTAATTTAGAAAAAACATTTTATTCATAAAATGAGTAAACATTGGTGCATAGGCAAAATATTTGGAGCTAGGTAATTTAGTCCCTGAATACATCATTCATAATAATTTTGTTCTTCCTTCAATACTGAAAGCTAAAATAACAACAGAAAAATGGTATCAGGACCGGGTGCTGGGAAGCCTCAGCTACCTGTCTTTGGATGTGTAAACCTCAGGTGTCCCACATTTTGTGGGGTCACTTCTTACATTAGGATCATTTAATGAGTAAAGGTCATGTTAGCTCTCCTTGAAATTCAGAAATTTTCAAACTCATCTAACAAGAATATTCCCTCTAGAATTCACTTTCCAAAAATATTTTTGTTTTCCACAAACGTAGCATCTTTTTATTGTAAGAGTTTAAAGATGGAGTTTGAACAAGCTGGCCTACACAAAAGCTCTCTCCTTTTATTTTTTTCTGTTTGGATACCTTTTCCTATGTATTTTGAGAACACAAGAATTGTCTCACCAGGTCAAATGAACTGTTTGAGTACTTACCTAACTGTTTTGCTAAGAACAGTTGTTTAAGGAAAACTGCAGCTAAGCGAGGCAGATATGGGATAAAACACTGGCAGGGTCTGGGATATCTGGGATAAGAGAGATGGTTGATATCAAAGGACCACCTCCTTCTAACTCATGAGTAGTCCATCTCAGTGAGCAGGAATTGAGGCAAGAAGTCCAGGAGGTTTCTTTTCTGATCTTTGCTGTATGAACTTAGGCCATCCTGTTCCCTTGGATAACGGAAGACAAAAAATTGTTGTCAACTAAGTAATCCACTCCAAAACAAAAAACGGTAACAGCTTCCATGTCCCATGTAAATATGCTATGGCTTCCATGGAAGGCAGCTGAGATCCAAAACAGAGAACAATTTAGAGCAGCTGCACTGACTTTCTGCAAGTATCTTTCACCTCCAGCAGTTTCTGCAGGGTCAGCCTTCACACGCTTGGCTCTCTTTTGAAGCTTAAGGAATAATTATTCCAAGTAACCATAAAACCTTGATTCTCCAAAACATTATCAGTTTTAAAAAAACCTCACGAGCAGAAACAACATACATGATAAACACATAAGTTTTACAAAAACTAATGTTTATGTTTTGAAGTTGGACCTCTAACTTCACCTAGAAAAGGAAAGAACTTACATTAGTACCCATAACATTAAATATTTTTAAATATTTGGTACCAGTTGTGAACTTTCCTAAGGACATAAACACAAGTAACAAACACTGATAAACGTAGTATGAGATACAGAGAATTTTCTTTTGGCAATGAAGACATCATAATGGTCATACCAGCTGGATGTCAGAGGATTGACAGGTAAATTACACTTAGAATGACATCTAAAAATGTACTGGATGCAAAACTCAACTCTGTCTTTGGTTTTGAAACACACTCAGATATGAAGAATATGTACCACACACCCATTTGCTTTTGGATTGCCAGTGGACTTTTTCTAGAAGTGAAGCCATTGGAAGTTATCTGTACTCATTTCTGCTGAAAGTAAATTTGAGAATAGTTTTCAACTGTATCTGTATTCTTCACATCTTCAAAAATGCAACCTATAAAAGAAAGCAAAAAGAATACTCTGATTAGTCTCTACAGTTCAGGTAAAACAAAGACGTTTCTCTGTACCAACAGAAATTATAAGTTATAATTTTTTTTAATTAATAACACTCTAATGCAATGAGAAAACAGAGACTATATTTGAGAGCAGCATTACTTTCCCACCTCTTTTCTACCTAATATGTCTCCTAAAAATTCCCAAGCTTTCTTTTCCCAAGCTCAAGTACTGTAAGTGTTGCTGAACTATATATAGGAACTTTTTTTTCTGCAGAATAACAAAGCATTAGGTATTCGTCTCATTTAACTTAAAAGGCCATCTGATGGTATTTTTAAATGACCTTAGATTAAATCTTTGACACATTCCCTGTTTTTTCTGAATATTAGTTTATTTGAACAGTGCTGTCACTATAAGTCAAATCCTGATTCCAAAGTCATGATGAAAAGTTCCAAGTCACAAAGAAAAAATGCCTTACATTTTAAAAATGCCAGGAAACAAAATCCTACCCTAGGAAAGAAGACAAATACTTGTATATGATCAGAAGACAGCAAACAAGGTACCTCTTCTCTTTATTAGATTAACTGTGTAACATCTATTTAGAGGGAAGGGGATCTATCAAAGACAAGAGACCTATAGGATTTCTGCTGTCATAACTCATTTGTTCTTGGTCACGTGCATGCAACAGTTTCTTCTGTATGGTTTTGGTTTTGTTTAGCTTTCTTCAGGATCTGCAGGATACTAACTCAGAAAGTTGTTAGCTGACTGGAAACACAATCACACATACAGATTCTTATCTGCCAAGAAGATTGCTTCCATATTTTTTGCTGATCACAAAGACAGAAAAACAGATGGACAGGTGCCATCACAGAAGGGCACAAAAGAAAAAAGGAAACTAAAAAAGGACTATGTGGTTACACAACTGTCTTCTGAAAATACATACCCTGTTTCTCCTACCCAATGAAAAACAGACAAGAAAAAAAGTATCTGAGACAAACACTTCCCCCTTCGCTCTCTCCAAGACCTTACAACAGTCTCCTAAGTGAGGATTGAAACTACCATCAATTACCACTTTGAATTTTCAGAGCTGATCCTCAATCACCACTCAATACTGTGACTAAAGAATGTTCAAACATGATCAACCAGAAGGAATTGAATGAAAGCATAAAATATCCCTGAGTGTTCAGAACAGAAGGCAAAACAGCGTTAAAACATTCATTTTGGGTTCTATGCCCAAAGTAGGTTTGAGCAAAAAAAAATACAGCAGTTTTAAACATATCTAAGAGCCTTCTCAGAGAATCAGTCGTACAAAGGGTTCATGACTAAATAACATGCCTACAAGGCATAAATGGGACATAATGATAACAATTCTTGGTTAAGAATAGAAAAAAAAAATCATGCAATCTCACTTACTGAATACTGGTTTGCTACTCCAAAACTAACAGCAATAACCTACTTTATCACAGCCCTCTACCCCATTAGTTTTCCACAGAGGCAAAAGCTGCTAAGACCTTTGGATAATGAACAAACATAAACTCCATATTTTCAAGCATTTTAAGAGATATCAATACAGAGGGAGCACCAGACGTATGAATGATGTATGTTGCAAAATCATGGTTTTGGTAAACAATAAAGCACCAGAAACTATGTTAAAATGTCTTGGGGTCAGAACAGTTGAAGAAAGCCATGTTGTGATGTTCAGTTTTAGAATATCTGCTCTCTTAGCTTTTCCAAGAAAATCATAGAATGGTTAGGGTTGGAAGAGACCTTTAAGATGATGTAGCTCCAACCCACTGCTGTCACGGGCAGGGAACCTTGCACAAGACCAGGTTGCTCAAAGCCAGATTCAGCCTGGTGTTGAACGCTTCCAGGGATGAGGCATCGACAGCTTCTCTGGGCAATGAATGGGTAAATGTAAAATGTCTAACTGTTAAGCATACTCCAGAGTACATCAGAGTACATAGGAACGGTACTGAGGTTTGAGAAAAGCCTCCTGACAGTGAGTTTACTTAGGCAGTCAAACTTCACACAGGTTGCCCAGACAAGCTGTGCAATCTTCATCAGTCTTCCGCATATTTCAAACTCAAGTGGAAACAGCCCAGGGCATCCAGCTCTGGCTGACCCTGCCTGTGACTGTGCCTGGACGGGCGTGTCCTCCCAACTCAGCCATTCTGAGACTTTGAGAGTTTTGTATTTGTACATGCAAGCGAGTGAAACAGCAGTGCCATGCTGAGGGAATCTTTTAATATAAGCTACAAAACCAGAGGCTGGCAACAGTCTTTCCTCAATAGGAAGAAGGTAGGTATGAGGTTATAGGTTTCTGTCTTTCTGAAACCTTCTAATAATACTTTATTTTATAGAGTATTGATGTAGATTAGACATAAGAAATTTTTCTGATGAAGGTGGTGAGACATTGGCACAGGTTGCTCAAAAAGGTTTGGAAAGCCCCATCACTGAAAGTGTTCAAGGCCAGGTTGGATTGGCTTTGGAGTCCAAACACAGAAGAGTAAAAGGTGAAAGAAAACAGTTGTAATTTCAGAAAATATTTTGAAAACTATGGAGATCTAATGAACTTGGGAAATAAAAGGTGGGCCCACATGGCAGAAGCTGGTGAAAAGAAATCTCTTCTACCCAAGTGGTAACACTGGGTGAGCAGGCAGAGCAGGTGACTGCTGTAAGAAGAGCAGGAGCATGATAGAGGCAGCTAAGCAATGTACTTTGAAAAAATGCAATCTGCAAATTCAGTGCATATTATGTCTTGTGGATCTGATGGCAGAGGAAATGCAGCATGCAGAGAAAATTATTTTCTCAGCTAAGCCAAGGAAAAGCAGTTCAATCTTGGATCAGCTGTAAGAACCAGAAAAGAAGCCAGAGCCTTATTTCCACAAAACAGGAAATAACTCATATGCCAAAAGTTGCATTCCTGTGTTGTAACACAAGCTTTTAAACTGTTCCTAAGTTTTTATTCTCTTTAAAGGAGACCAAGTGTACAGTACATAAAGATCCCTCTGTGTGTCTCTCAAAGCCAAAGACAAAGAATTTCAAATACCTATGTCTCTCCTAAGAGCTAAATGAAAGTATGCAGAAGATACAGAATTTCTCTTCAGATTTAGAGAGGGAATTGTATTTCTGTTTACTCCTGCATAATTCTAAAGGAAAATAGTGGGTTGAAAGTAGTTCTGTATGCTGTGGTTTCAGCAGAAGAAAACGAATCTATTAAATCTATGAATGCTTCCTGAAATATGACTGCACTGGTTTCTCTTTTTTACTGCACAACAAAGAATAAAACTCCACCACCAGGCTCAAAACTGGAACTTGGATGTATAAAAGACATTTTACTGTTGTCTTCTTTGAACATTAGACCAATTTTTAAAAACAACCACACGCAGTTCATAATCCTACATTGTGTTTTAGAAGAACAGAACTTACATGGCTATCTTAAATCGTATCTACTGCAACAATCTGACATGGACAGCTGTGGGCAGACCTGTGCTCCTAGATCCAGCTGTGCACAATGATATTATATCACAGGGCCATGGTGTGCCTCTGCTGCAAGTCACCCTTCCTCTCTCCCACAAAACATCATTTCAAGCTTTTTACCTAGTGTCTGGTGAAATCAGACCGATATGCTAAACTCTAGTCTGCACTAACTAGATTGATTTATCCTAGAAATCAGATACGGAGGGCTTGCACAAACAATTCTGCTGGCAGATCACAGGGGAGAGGCTAATCTCTGGTGGAAGAGACAGTGAAAAGCTGAGAATAGTGTTGTTTTTTTCCACATGTACGGCTGGATTTGGAAGATAACATATATTTCAAAGCCTCAGACCAGTCTACTTCACATACAGATTTGTATTGTCACAAAAGCTATGGCTATTGCTAAGTGTCATGGTTTAAGCCTTAATAATTACAGCTAGTACAACTGCTTAGGTGGTTGCAATTATAGTGCAAACAAGGTACCTTGTACATAAAATACCTTGAAAAAAGAATCAGAGAATGTGATATAATGATGTTTGTGTGAATATAACTGAGCCTACATATCCCCTATCCCCATACTTAATAATGCACTGATACCACCACAGGGACAACATGCACAAACAGACAGAGAAGGCCATAACCCTGCCTGACACATTTGTCACTCCTGAAACATAAAGATAGATCAGTGAGTGGGAGGTTTAAAGCATCAGCACCATGTGTAGGTCCCAGCTCTATAAATACTTGATTTCTGATAAACTCTTCTCAAAGTTTGGTGTTGCCACAGCTCCTGAAAAGGGACGGAGGAGTCAGAGGAACAAGGTCTTCCCTGAGGAGCAACACTGCTCCTCCCATTCCTGCACCTCCACCAGAAGCAGACTGTTGCCATTACCCTGTGCATTATCAACTGTTGGCAATGGCTGATTATTAACAGCCACATTAAATCTTAAGAGTTCACCTGCCTACCCATACAATACAGTTTATATATTCATTCTCATCTAACAATTTGGGATCAAGTCTGCTGATGCACACATAACCTGTTCCAGAAATACATTTTGGCACCAGGGTGAATGAATGGACACAAAGCAGATGGCATTAGATGAGCAGAGACGTGAGAGAACATTAACTGCTATATTTACACTTGCTCCCACTGAATCCACAGACCCATAAAAAAACAGCTGTCTTTTCCAGACTTGAATGTTACCAAGCTGTTGCGCATTATCCCTAGATCTCTGGGCTGCTTTGGGGGAGAGAAAGGCATTTTTAGAGGAAATTGGAGAGGTAGGCAGTGTATTCACTACTAGAAGAATGAGTGGAGCCAGAGATAAAATCACAGAATTTATTAGGCTGGAAAAGAACTCCAAGATCATCAAATCCATTGATCATTGAGGGTTCCTACCCTGACAGTGTAGTATTTACTTGCCCTAAAAGGGCAAACTCTGTGGCTATACTTCAACAGCAAAGTTGTCCTCTATTTCACTGATGTTTAGTTCTTTTTTAATGTACTCTATGCTTTCAGGATAACTCTATGCTGAACCCCAGGTCACTGGGTGCCTGTTTCCCCTATGGCACAGAGATCATGCAACTAGACTTGGCTGCTCTAACATCCCCTCCACAGCCAATCAGTGGCAGCCACTTATCATGACATGTCAAAAATAATTGTTCCAGGATCTCTCAGATAGGGGAAGTTTCCTAATGTGTTTTAAATGCCATGCAATGAGAAGCCTGGGTTTGAGTATGCACCAGACCATGAAAAAGTGTTTTATGTAATTACCCTTCTTTGGCATTTCTGGGCTAAGCAAACCAAGGAACCATCAGCCTGTGCTCACACCACTGGGGTGGCAAGTCTTAAATACTTTACTGTGAGGAAAACCAAAAAATTTGAAACAAAAATGTGACTGAAGGCTGATGTCATCCTGGCCTGTATCAGGAACAGAGTGGCCAGTAGGACTAGGGAAGTGATTGTTTCCCTGTACTCTGTGCACTGGTGAGGTCACATCTCAAGTGCTGAGTTCACTTCTGGGCCCTTCAATTCAGGACTGAGGTGCAGCAGCGGGTCCAGAGAAGGACAACAGAGTTGGTGAAGGGACTGGAGCACAAGTCCTGTGAGGAGTAGCTGAGGTACCTGGGGGTGCTTAGCCTGGATAAAGGAGGCTCAGGAGAGACCTTATCACTCTCTACAACCACCTGAAGGGAAGTTGTAGCCAGGCGGGGGTCTGTCTCTTCTCCCAGGCAACCAGCAACAGGGCAAGAGGACGCAGCCTTAAGCTGCACCAGGGGAGGTTTAGGTTGGCCATTAGCAGGACTTTCTTCAAAGCAAGGGTGATTAGACATTGGAATGAGTCACCCAGGGAGGTGGTGGAGTCACTATCCCTGGTGGTGTTTAAGGAAAGACGGGACATGGTACTTAGTGCCTTGGCCTAGTTGACATGGTGGTGTTCAGTCATAGGTTGGACCCGATGATTTCAGAGGTCTTTTCCAACATAATGGATTCTGTGACTGCATGATTCTGTGAATACAAGTCCCTTGAAAAGATCACTAAAACAATATTACAATACTGCAGATTGACTGAAAGATACAGTTGGACAAGCCAAGTTTCAAATACTTAATCAAGTAAGCAGCTCATGTCCAGGATCAGTATAAAAGGCTTCGTGACTATCACTACTATCACTAGCATGCTTGAATTCCAATGAAGACAGAAACTAAAATACATCCAGAACACTCTCTCAGCCAAACACAGCAACACTGTGCTGCACACAACTATGTGGTCATGGCAATAATGAAATCAGCGGAAGGACAGATTGTGGAACTATGTTATCCTGACAAGCAAAATCCCTGCAAATTGCATTGGACAATAAAGACATGTGGCCCTAACCCCTACAAGGGCTCAGATTTGTGTGTGGAGGAGAGGACATTTTTAAAAGGACTCTTACTTCACTCAAGATCATTCTTTAGCATATACCTCTGCAAGGAATTTCATATCTCAGAGAGAAGTTGCTTCAAACAGCTTTAAGGTCTTAGAGGAAATATATTTTGGTCAGTGCTACACTATCACAGAAGCAGAGGAACACAGATGGCAACAAAAGTCAGGAAGAACTTGGCTTCAGCAGACCTATGATCCAAAGAGGCAAACTCCCCAGCACTACTAGTTGAAGGCTGGTGAAAGGCAAGTCCTCTACTGCACAATGTGAAAGGCACTGTCCACCTGTCACCTTTCCAATCTTCAGTGCAGGAAGAAACTGATTAGAACATCACTCTGTTGAATTACTTTCTTCTTCTGTCCAAGATGGTGAAAATATGAAATATAACCAAAACAACCAAACTGAAGGAGAATTAGATTTCGTTCATTCAATTGCTAATGGAATTAATTGCAAAGGAAGGATTTATTTTTTAAAATATGATTTCTCAGTCTGGTAATGTCACTTTGGGATTTACGAAATAAACCAGTCTATAAATCAGCATGTATTCTTTCAACTAATCCTTCCTAAAAGTATTAACTTCTTATAAGAATGAAGCTAGATTTGAAATATGCCAGAGATAAATGAGAAAAAGCACGAGATTCCTGCGAAGTCCCAGGCTGTGCACGTGTACTGCAAACTATCTTTTTGCTAACATAACAGTTGCAAGTTCGCCAAAAACTTTAGAAATAAAACTATAAGCAGCTTGCAAAAACAGTAGAAAATAAATCTCTGCATGTTTTTATTTTATATGAAGACAACCCATTTTTAAAAAAAAAAATTTAGATCAAGTAGTTCTTTGTGTGAAATAAAGGAAAAGGTTTTTTGGGTTGGTTTTGTTTCAGAATGAGATGGCTATTAATCTTTTGTTTCTTTACATCTACAAGTTCCCAAACTTCACAGCTTTATTTTGTTTTCTGCCAAGCTGTCCTCATTAGCCTATACTATTTTTATTACCACTGCAGAGGTTACTTCTTGTGGTCCCCATCATTAAGATGAGCACAGAAATAGGAGTATTATTTATCTTTGTTAGTCTTACATACACTTTCTCTTTTGAATGTAAACTGTAGTGAGGGATGTAACTTGATATTAACGTTGCATTGCAATTACTGATACAAAGCAAATCAGGCTACAAACCCCATGGAATTCAGGATTCAGTCAACACCAGATGATGTTTGGGTTTTACTGTAGTAATTACCACACCAAACTTCAAACTAATAAGGCAATTGGAGCAGCACATACATTTCTGCATCAAGTGGTTCAAGTGGTTTTAAACTGCTAGAGAAAAGCCATTCGTTTAAGCACATAATTGCATCGGCAATTGGGAAACACACAATAACCTAAAACGAAACAAGCCTCTGGAAGCTGCTGTGTCCATTTGCAGCATGGTAGCTGTATCCTAAAGCTACAGACATGAAAAGAAATTAATGCTTGGCATCCCAAATGGAAACATAATATGCAGCTTCTAAAAACTTCCCAGCCTTGCCAAAAGGTGTGGCACAAAGCTGAATGAGAGAAGGGCAAGTCTGCCACCCTTTCACAGACCTGCTCTCCAATGGGTCATTCCCCACTTACACACACAGCCTGCTGTCACAGCAGGACTTGCTCCAGGCCCATTTCCTGTAAGTCATGTCAGTCTAAGCCTCTGTTGTGTTTTTGCAGTTCTCATAC
This sequence comes from Sakesphorus luctuosus, assembly GCA_013396695.1. Taxonomy (NCBI): domain Eukaryota; kingdom Metazoa; phylum Chordata; class Aves; order Passeriformes; family Thamnophilidae; genus Sakesphorus; species Sakesphorus luctuosus. Next base: position 1,913,361 of record VWZD01007179.1, on the reverse strand, counting down.
CACTAGATTTCTTTGCACTCTTGGGAATCCATTTCAACTGAACAGCATAAATAATACTGCTGTATCTTTCCCAGAAAAGAAAAGAAGTGACACACTGCTGCCACTGCACCTCTTACAGTATTTCAGCCATAAAGAAGAAAAGAATAAAAAAAGCCCTGAACCTGGCACTATGCATAGTTTGGTGTTTTACGAAAGAAAGGAGCGGGAGGGGATGCACCATCACAGGTCTAAACAGAGAAATATATGGATTTATCTTGTTGACCATGAAGCAAGTGAATTGTACCTAATTCCAGAGGGAAAAAATATAGTAAACTAAGTGGCAACATAATCTCTCTTTAACATTTAATCACCTCTCTCAAAAGTAAGTCAACAAAGTATGGTGCATGTCAGGTGTGAGATCAGAACAAACACTTACGCCTTTGATTAGATGTTGGCTTACCCAGAAGTACAATGTTCTGGTCATTTGCATGGCTGTTGCTCTCAAATAAATACTCTTTGGTAGTATTGTCTGCAACATCATTCATGAAGCATCCCATCTCACTAAAATACCCTGTTACTGTATTTCAATCCTGTTATGCCTTAAAGTGAGAGAAGGGCCAACACAGGTGAAAGAGAAGCACTGATTTCAAGTCTTTATTACACAGTAACACACTCAACTGGATTCTAAACTGGCTAATGTCTTTTTCCCTCTCCTTCTCCTTTACCTTTAGCCATGAAATATTGTAGCACACACTAAAACAGAAAGGTGATTTTCAAGTGCTGCATCATCCAAAACAGAAAAATGAATAATAGTCTTCTATTACCAGCTTAGTTTTCCAGCTCAAATGATCCTTTAACCATAAACTAACATTTTCTACATTATTCCCTATTAGTGAACCATTCATCACAGTAACTCAAATCTTCTTCCTCCTGTTTTTAACCACTACTCCTAATAATCTTCTCACTCCAATCAATCCTCTTCTCTTAAACACGCACATTGCACCTTCTGTCAGGATTTACCTCCAGCCTGTATTGTGTCACATAAACTACAGCAGGAGATAAAGTCAGTTTCTCCAGGAAAAGCAATATTGCTACAAAAATAGTTATTTGTTTCCCAGTTGCAGCTGCAGGTAAAATCTGCAAGCCAGAATCCCCACCAGAGCCCAGCTGGAGATGCCCATTTTTTTGCCTATCCCTGGTGGTTTTTTTTCTCCCCACAAACTTTCCTGCCCTTTATAGGAAAAAATAGCAGGGTAAGATTATTTCAATTTTAAAAGCAATATGGTGTAAAGCTAAAGAGGATAAGGAACTGAACTGGAAACATAACAAGAAAGGAGAAACCAGTATATCTTGCTAAAAACTGAAGTGTAGGGCAAGCATTTGCACTAAATAAAACAGATAGAATTGCTGTGATGCATTATCAAGGCTATAACACAAGCATCAGCTAAAGAAATTATTTGGGTTTCCCTCACACTCTCCGTAACTCTAAGTGTAACAGCAATACAGTTACTTGCAGGATTCAGCACTGGCAAGAGATATTAGATATTAATATTGTAGGTCAATGCATCTTTGAATTTCAATTAAATGAAAATCAGTCTTTTTGGTTTTGTCCAAATTTAGGTACCTGTTCATAGGCTCTTCGAGGCCAGTCAAAAGACAACTTTCTCATCTCTTACACCAAAATACTATAGAAAACCCAAGAGACAGGTAAAGCTGACAAGAGAAATTATAGAGCAGCACCAGAGGTCACCTGCTCTGTCTTCAAACTGACTGTCAGGAACACTATATTAAAACTACTGTGATAAGGTCTTTTACAAACAAAGAGGCTGCAAAGAAATAAGTCAGCCACTTCTGGTTAATACTCTACTTGCTGATGGCCTGGAGGTAGAAATTGCAGTTTAATTTTTTATATCTAAAAATAAAATCTACCAAACTCCGAAAGCTAAGAAATGGTCTATAATCTTCATTTCCTGCAAAGTTTATAGGTAGTTATGTCACAGAAACCAGTACACAGGTGTAAGAACTGGGTTTGTAAGAGTCTCCCTTAGCAAATGCTACATGAGCAGAGCACACTGTGATGTCATGTTGAAACTGCAGGGATGTCTTGTCTTGTATGCAATGTTGCCACAGTGTAAGACATGGCCACCTCCTGTGTGCAAATCCACTTTTTAACATACCAAACCCAAACGCTACCTGACATATGATTGAAATACCAATATGATGTGGGGACAGGGCAGAGGGAGCAGGACACAGAATGGATGCATCGGAGAACAGAAATAAATTTTACCTTTTAACGAGAGCTATTTGATTACATGCTCACATTTATATGCAATACATATTGTCCAAACAGTCAAGTCTACCGTAACTCAAAAGGATGAGGTAGAGGAGATTAAGGGAGAAATGTGGCACTATTAAGTAACACTTTCAAACAAGATAGGTTGAAGAGATTCCTCATTAGGTTATCTTTTGAAACTTTATGGAAAAAAAGCAAGTTTGAAAAAATTAGCTGCTTAAATTCTCTCTTTGCTTCCTGGCAGTTAAAACTGGAATGAGAATAAATACCTCCCTGCATGAGGTATGAGGATTAATTTGTTTGTGTATATAAATGGTATCAACTACTATTTTATTTTTAACACCTTCTTGGGACTACTGCATTCCTACCAGGGTTCTGCATTTGGCAAGAGATTAGGATGAGTTAAAACAGGAACAGGTGTTTAGAAGATGATATGGCTGTAATAAAAGTGCTAACCAAGAAGATGAAGGAAAAAAATAATTTATATAAGGCATTCATTTGTATCCTGTGAAATAGATAGACCACCAGAAGAAAACATAAAATCACAGCAACTAAGGGATATTTAGGAAAATGTTTTTGCTTACTATGATTCATTTCCAGGGGGACAGAGTCTGAGCAGAGCTGTCCTTTGGTCCCAGGTCATCCTGTTCTTGTACAATCTCATGATGCCTATTAAAAGTCCAGGCATTCAATAAACACTGCTTAATACTGGTTGGGTAATAAAACACTTTCAAAGCCTCTAACAGCCATAGGAGTTTAAGGCCACTCTCAGTGAGATTTGAGCTCCTAAATTATATCAGGTATTTTTACAGTGCGGATTTCTGGTCTCTAAGATCCCTACAGCCATTACTAGGTCAAACTGATTTTTATTTCTAGGCATTGAGTACATTCTTTTGCCAGCTGCAATCAGAACAAAAGCTGAAACCATACATTTCAAGGCTCAAACTCATGAAAACAGATGTTTTCTTGGTAAAAAGAACACTTACTGACCTTGAAGCTTCATAAGAAAATACAGAATTACCATTTTTAGAACATTTTCCCCTGAACAATAAGATAATTGAAGATAAAAGCTCTCAAGTGCTTTTTTTCAAAAGCAAGCTGTGCTCAAACACCAATCCTGCAAGTTAAACCTTTTTGCATAAAGATACACTTTTAATTTCCTACAATAGTAAAAGTAAATAAAGCAAAGCCTTTTAAAAGCAAAGCCTTTTAAAAGCAAAGATTTATGGGGGAGTAGGTGTTGCAAGATGTAACAGGTTTATTATTACTTGTTTGGTGCCATACTCCAGGACTGTGTCATATCAGAGAAGGACATGATGTACAAAATTAATATAATTCAATTATGGAGATACTGGGAAGACAACCCATGGGCAGCACAAGTTCTCAGCTCTGGGAATTCTCAGCACATCTGAATCTCAAAAGTTAGACTGAGAGTATCATAAGAAACTAAAATGGTTGTCTAGGCTATATTGAATTCCCTTATGTCTTTCACTATGAAAAAGCTTGCCTGTAGAAAAACTTATGGAAAAAATGTAGTAATGTAATTTCTGCATGCTAGATGTTTGTTTTCCTGGTATTATAATATGATTCTTGCATTTTAAGAAGGTTTAATACAATTAACTTTGACTTCAGTACATTTAAGCTGCATCCTTTCTAAGTATTTCTTGTCAGTAGTTGCCCATGAGGGAAAAGTTTATTAAATTCACAAGACAGTAAGAAAGGTTTTAGAACAACTGACAGCAGAGAATTATCTCCTCTAAAACAATACTGAAGAAAACAATTTTGACCTGAGACAAATTCACACGTCCTTTTGATTCTATAGATTTCATCAACAAGAACATGATTATTCAGAAGCTGAACTTAGACCTGTATCATTGATTCTGTACACACATTGGAACAGCTCAATTGTTCAAGGGAGGCAATTATTCATGAGGTGAAGTGCTTATGGGAGTCAAATCTAGACTCATAAACGGGTGTCCCTGACAGGCAACAGACAACTTCAAATACTTAACTTTCTATCAGGACAGAATTGGAAAATTTTGATGAATGGATCAATTTATAGTAATTTCTGAAGGAACTGTAAGAAAATTAATTAGTATTCCAAAAGGAATGGTTGTACAAGGAACCACAGAGATTTTAAGATGGAACTTGATTAATTGATGATATTTGATACTTATCTGCTCTAGTAGGGGACTAAATTTAATGAAACACAAGAATTCCACATGGTCCTAGCTATAAGCTACAATTATTGCAAACATATGGGGTAAAAACTGATCACAAAAGCTAGAACAAACATCTGACAGCATAGAATCCAGATGGTAAACCCTTTCTGAATAAGTCTTTTGATCAGATTTCTATCCCAGCACATCAGAAGAGCAGCAAGAGTGAGAAACGTAAGTTAACACTTTCAGGTAGAAGTCAGACTGACCACACTCTCTGGCAACAGGACAGGAACCTCCACTGGGGCAGCAGGACTGACCTTCTGAAACAATGACCTTTGGCATACCCTAGCATCACCAGAAGACTCTGAATCTCAGAACTCTAGTATCGTTCTTCTCAATAAACCATGAGTATTCTAAAACAGGACACCCCCCNCCCCCCCCCCCCCCCCCCATAATTATTCAATAATTCAAAGCCAAACACTCATTCCAAGCACAGCCTTTTTTCCTCCTCAAATGAAATATCACAGATTATAAAAGAACCTTAGTAGCCTTCAATAAAGTATTTCACACAGAAGTATGAATTCCTTGGGTGGAAGGTTAAGCAATAAACAAATGATCTTGCAAACTTCCTCCCTCCCTACTGTGATGGCACAGCTGCTGGATAATGCCAAAGGAGCAGGAGGAAGTGACAAGGTTACATGAACAAGAGGCATGGGGAAATGGAAAGACTCACTTAAACCAGACTAAATAGATTGCTGCTGAATATAAAACTACAGCCCTCAACAGCACAGCAAAGGGAGCTAAAACCAGGTCATTAAAATAGTCAAAATAAAGGTATAGGCAATGTCATGTGAAAAAACACTGAACAGACATAGTACTAAAATGTCTGCAAATATACTCTGAAAGCAGCATGTTCTATAGAGAGTTTTTCATGATATTCAGCCTTATACAGACAAGTCACATAAGCAACACACAAGGCAGCTTTCCCTATTACACCATATTCTGCTACTTTTGGAAATCATTTTCATGTCTGATTTATCATTTATCATGTGAAATACAAATAAATGATTCCATTTGTCTTTCCAGACCTCCACGTGATACAGCCTAGAAACCCCAGACCTTTGCTCTCTCCAAAGATTTCTGTTACTTCTTCTAAACTGTGAGGAAGAGTTCACATCCTTAAAGAAGTGAAATGTAAAAAAAGTAAAGCAAGCAAACAGAAAAACCTCAGGCATTTACACACATTTACACACAATCACCAAACAAATGTCCCAAGAAAACCCTCAGTGCTGGATTTATAAAGCTGAGTGCAGATTCATCTATTAAACAGTACACCCTCTGAGCCTCTTCCATCAGTCTTATTTATCTACTTCATTTCAAACAAGAACATTCAGCTCTGAAACTGAGGGATGTGTGTGCATCTACTACCTCAGCATATGCTCGCACTGTGATGGAACCAAAGGATTCAACAAGAAAGAAATTACTGGGAGCAACACTCATCTCCCTTCACAGCCGTTTTACGCAGCTCATAAACAAACTGTTCCCCCAGTACTCATATTCTGCAGCCTCTCTTTCCTGTCCACTTTTGCCATGCTTTGATTTAAATTTGAAATAATCTCCTTGGATCATGCACCATGCTTTTAATTTTTCAGGCAAGAGCTATGCACAGCTTTTATCTGTTACTATTAACAGATTGCCCAAGGACATACACAATGAGTCATGGAAAGAGTAAGGATTTCCTGGCTCTTAATCCAATGCTCAGACAAGGGCTCTCATGTTTCCAATTTTTGGGGCCAGCAGGTGGGGGGGAAGAGAAAAAAGGAAAAAACAATTGACGCTTTTTTAGATAAGCAAAATAGACAACTAGAAAAAAAACCACACAAGTTCTTCCCCTTCTCAGTTTCAGATAACTGATGTCACAGTAATCACAAAATCTGCTGAAGAGCTTGTATCTGGTTCTTAAAAAATGCAATGGATAGAACAGAGGAAAAAATATTAATCGAGAGCAAACAGATGCAAAAAATCGATGTTTCTTAAAGCAGAAACAAAATAACAAGTTTGCTCCACAAGCCTGGAAACAGAACAGAAAGGAATTTCCACACCTTCAGGGCAAGGGCATTTCTGAACTTTGCTCCCAAATGGGAGGGTAGGTCGCAGCATTAGCATATACCCACCACAGAACCGGGAAAAAATCTGTTTGTGAACATGCAAGAAGGTGATGCGAATCACCTGAACACACTTCAGAAACACTCCGTGCTACACCAGTCTATTTAACCTAGGAAGCTGAATCCCTCAAGACCACCTATGAGAGAGATGAGGAACGTTCAAGAGACAAATATAGATCAGAGCAGAAGTGATGTATCAGCAGCCTGAAAATAATTAATATCCATCCTAATAATGCCACCTATTCCAAAAGACAATGCAACAGTTTGCAAGACCCATAATGTCACAAAAGAACAGGAAAACAGTATTTCATCCCCACTAAAGTAGGGCACCCATCATATTCTGGAAAAGGATTCAAGAAAAAAACAAACAAATGGATTTTGAGACAAGTTGTCCTCATTTATCACTGCAAAGCACAGCTCACACGTGTGCTTTGGCAGGACCCTGGATAACTGGCTGATATGACACCCATTTCAAAAGGAAATAGATGTTAAAACTCTGGTGCCAGTCAAAGACATTAACTGCACACAGGTATGGGATACTTAGGGACTGCTCATCTCAGTGGGCTGGGATAACGAGATTGTTTAGAGACTACTGTCAAACCAATATTTGCACTCCAAATCTAATCATCACTGAAGAGATCTTGAGTAACATTTAACAGGTACAGTCAATCCCCATACTGCAAAAACAGAGCTGGCTTCTTAGGGTCCCCACTCACCCTAATGAAACGATTAAACGCAAGGAGAGCCCTCACCATGAACAGCAATTACTTCAGCAGAGGATGAGAACCTGGTAAGCCAGGATGTGGTTCTTTCCAGATTCTCAATGAGAAAAAAGCAGTAAGTGGCACAGCATTAGCCTGCACATTGCCAGAGGCCCTGCTGACAAAGCACACTGAAAGGCCAAGGTACTCAATGCCCTCCTTGCCTCAGTCCTTACTGATATAATCACCCTGCAGGAACCCAAGAACGATGAGTGAGCAAGTCTGTAAGAAGACTTCCCCTTGGTGAAGGAGGACCAGGTAACAGAACATTTAAAGTGGACATGTATCTGCAGCAGGAGAAGTGTTGCTAGTAAGTTGAGGGAGGTGATCTTTCACCTCAACTCAGCACTGGTAAGGTCACATCTCGAGTGCTAGTACAAGCAAGATACTGACACTGAAATGAGGTAAAGGCTAAGAACAGGCCAAAAAGATGACTAAGGGATTGGACCAACTTTCATATGAGGTAAAGTTGAGAGCTGTGACTGTTCAGAAGGGAGGGAAGGCAAAGTGAGGCGAGGTGAGGAGAGATCCAGGGGGATCATACCAATGTGAAAAATACCTGATGGGAGGGAGTGCAGATGAGAGAGCCAGTACTGTCCACTAATAGGACAAGAGGCAATAAGGACAAATTACAGAGCATGAAATTCCTTCTCAACACTTTTTGACTATAAAGACAGTAGAACACTGGCACAGGTGTCCCAGGACGATTGTGGAGTCTCCATCCTTGGAGGTATTTAAACCTGGCTGGGCATGGTCCCAGACTGTGCTTTACTAGGGGGTTGCACTGGATGGTAGCAAGAGGTCACGTCCAACCTCAATGACTTTGTGACTCTGCAAATGTGTTTTTGTTGCACACATTTTCAAAGTGAATCAGCTAATTAGCAAAGTGGTAATTAGGGCATCCTTGAAAACAAATAATTCCAATGTTTTGTAAAACCTACAAACAGGACTTTTTCTACTCTGTTCTTTTTAGGTAGTTTAGATGCAGTGCAAATTTCACTTTCCCTCTTCATTGTGCTGACTAATTTTCCTTTTAAATACCAACTTCTTTCATTCACTTGAAAGATATTTTAGTCAAATACTGGACAGAAAATATTTCAGAATTAAATAGTATTTTGTAGTTTTGGTTGACTTGCCTTCTTTTCTCCTCTGCTCCTCTGCAATCTCTTTTCTTTATATTACAATATAGTATGAATCTGCCCTTCAGCTTGTAGTTCCGTGCAATCCGTATTATTCTCTTCAAGCTTCTTTTTTCCCCCTTTTTTATTTTGTCTGTTTTCCAGTGATAGAATACTTTCCAGTTTCAGATCAAAATAAGAATTAGGTCTTACTACTATGAGAACTTTTCTTGTACTGATAAAAATCTTATTACTCAAAACAAAGCATGATTTCTTTAACAATGACACTTTTATGTCAATTTTTAACTTCTTTTTAGAAAACATCAATGATCTACAAGGAGAATCAATTTTCTGGATTCTTTCAATTCTTTTTCTTCTTTTTTTAAGCCAATCTTGCCATCAAGGACAAGCATATATGAACAAAGTTTGCACTGGAGCTCCCTTGAGGTTTTATTCCAGATTATTGAAGTATAATTATTATAGTACATTGGTCTGCTGTAAGACTTTCCAAATACTGTTTAAAACTTCTTCCTTAGGGCAAGGCCACTAAAAAATGCGCTGTTGTAACACAGTAAATTACCTGCATTATAAAAAAAATGGCATTTGACAAAGTGAAAAGAATGAAAAATAGAAACATAGAAAAATGATAATCAAGAACAAGTTAGAAATGCACAAGATCCAAAGCTGAGAATCACAGCATGACCTTAAGGTCTGAATGATACAACCTGAAGTTGTTCAGAATTTTACAGGCTTTAGAAGGTAAATATTGAGAACTACCAAAGGCTGAAGCCAGGCACTTAACATTTATGCATGAAAACCTTTAATACAACTGTACCAAGTTAGTGAACAAAAGAAAACTGAAGAATTGTTTGCATCAAACTTAAAAACAATCATTCTGTTGGACTTCTCACACTAAACCCCTTACTGCTTGACACACAATATGAACAGATATTGTTTACTCACTTTGAACATTTGCTGCATTATTTTGCTCACTCTGTATACTGAATTTAAGCATTTTATACCAAAATCCTATTGTACTGCATACACAAATAAACTAAAAAGAAAAAAATCTCAAAAGATCCCCCAAACCTTCAGTTTCCTTAGCAAGCCAAATTAGCTGATCATGGTTGTTGGTAAGTGCAAGGATTACTTTTATAATGTGACTGATCCTACCTACCTTATGACTGATCCTACCTACCTAAAACTATTTAAAATAATTCATTTTTATCTTAGCTCACTTTTAAAAATTGGTTTTGTAGTCTTTAAATCTCAGAGATTGTTCCAAAACCCTCATTTTTTCAATTACATACATTTTATGCACAGTCGTAGATACATGTCCTCTGTGAATTACACAAAGTCCAACTAAAGAAAAAAAATGCTTTGCACTTTTCCCTTTCTTGTATCTCTGGGTGACTTTCTCTTCCCAACCATAAAACACAAACAAAACCTTTTTAAAACACAGAAAGACTTAAAGACAGAAGGTAAGGAAAGAAAAGCACAGACCTTGAACACCAGGAGTAAAATTAAATTAGTTAACTGCTGGAAGCATGAAGCATTAATGAAATAGAGAATTTTCCCCTTATGAGGAGCATTTATTCAGTTTTAATTAAATTCTTTTATTCCAAATCTATACTTACCCAAGTGTAAAAATATTACATCATATCAATAACTGCAGAGTATAAGCAAGTACTACACTTTAAGCATCTTTTCCCCACCTAGTGGAGTGAAACCTTTAAATCATTTATACTGATTGAAGTCTTCAAAGAAAGGACAAAAAACCCAAACAGAAAACCCTCTTCATGAACCAGCAGCCACAGTTATTAATTCACTTGTCTAACAAATAGCTACCAGAGATTAGCTTCAAGCATTTGCTTGCAAATTTCACATGCAATAATGTTAATGAGGAACTTTCAGAGAGTCTGCAATAATTATTTCTCTTCAATATATCCAGCTGGCTGGTTTATTCATTTACAGGCAAGTTCTGCACCACTGAAGCCAGGGAGAGTTTTGATATTAACTTCAATAGGTTCAAGTCCTTGCCTACAATGTTGAGCTATCACCACAAAGGCCTCAGGTGCATTTCTATAATACCACACAAACTAATTAAAGCAAACCAACAACTACTAAGGGACCATCACTGGCATTTTTAAGCTCACAAGATAAGAAAAAAGCCCCTAAATCTTCAGGTGGACACCCTAAATAATTGCCTAACTTTCAGAACGACTCAGTATTTGTTCATTTGAATGCGAACACTAGGTAATCCAAAGTACTGGCAATTTTTTATTGCAATGACTAAAAATGGACTGGCAAGTCATTTCTGCATAATCAGAGCAGCATGGGAGTTTAAGATAATGTCTTTACATGAAATTCTTTTTCCTGCAACTTGCATCTTCTTCAAGATGATTACCTTCTTGTAAAAAAATATTATGGGTTCTTTTGAGAATTATTTTGGAAGATTTAATCAGGCATTCAGCTGCACTGTAAATTATCTGAATGTAAGTTGGAAAAGTAGTATAATCCAACAGTGACATTGCACTTTAATATGTATCAGTACTTTAGGCAGTACCAATACTCTTGAAAAGAGTCCCACTTGACTTCTTCATTGTTTTGTATCAGGAATGCATGCTTTGCTTTTGCAGGAAAGTCTGAAATTAGCTAATTAGCTAATAAGCATCACCAGGGTTTTCTTCAGCTTCTGAGCTACGCTTAAAAATTCATAAACAGTGTCTCACTTCTGACAGTTCCTTTTAACTAAATTACAGGAACACAATCATTTCCAGGTGGAATTGGAGCTCTGCTTCATGTAAATCTGGTGTTGCAGATACAACCTTGTTGAATGCTAGAGTCCTCAGAAAATTATTCAAATATCAGGCAAATGGAAGAATGGTCTCCTTTCAAACTCCTCATACAGAAGTGGCTTTAAAAAAGTAGTGTTCTACTCAGTAGATTCAGTAGCTCTTTCAAAATCAGTCTTAGCATTAAGCCAAATAGCTCACCATTCTTATTCACATACATCAAAATTCCCTTTTGTTTCAAATCTTATCAAATCGTGGCCTCACCAGAATCCTGGCTCCTTCTAAGAGAGTTCAGAGCCTCAGGACGCTGCTAGGGCAGCGGAGTACTTCTCAAATTCCAGTTCTCCATTAGCAGCAGCACTTGAGCAGAGAAAACGTTACTTAAAATTAGTATATGTTTATATGTTTAAATTTCAGCCCCTGAGGATTTACTAGCTATGTGGGATGTCACATGGATTTCATTTTATTCGCTCTTGAATTTCTTCTCAAGGAACTCTAGGTTGGCTATTTCAAACTGAAAAATTACTTAACCTCCTTCACTGGTACCAGGATTAAGTCCAGATTTAAAACGAACACTATGTGAGAGAGCAAAAACATGTAGAAAATACAGAGTAGAGAAGTGGGTAAAAGCTCACAGAACAGAATACTGTAAGTTTTACAGACGCTATTTAGTTATACTCTACATCTCACCTTAAAATAGAAAAAGCAGTCACTTCATGGAATATATCCTCAGGATAATCATGGAGAATAGACACTTCTGATTAATTTAACTAGTCACTAGCTACTGCTCTATAAAAATACAGCTGAAAATGCACTTCCTATCTGTGGAAGCAGAGAATCCAACCTAAACTATGAAGGTTTCTGTGTGCTCAGCAGAACTTTTTTTTAAATTTAAGAAGTAAAGTTGCTTCTACTTTGTTACAAAGTAGAAAAGAAAGCCCAGTTGTTACCCTCCTAGCCTCAGTTGTCCTACCTTACACGAAAATAGGCAAATACAACAAGGCAACTGTAAGCATTAAAAGTTAGTTTCTAACCAGTGAAAAGGCGTGAGAACTACAGGGCTGTCTGCTCCTAAACGATAGGGAAACAAAGTAACTTTGTATCTAATAGAAATGAGACAGTAACACAGAAACTCATCAGTGCAGAAAACTCAAAGTTGTTAATAAAAACAAGACAATCCTAGAATTTAATTTCTAAAAATCTGGCAAATTATAAATGGAATAGACTTTGTATGAAAACATGAAATAAAAAGCAGCAAGCCCTCTGGTGTGTCAGCTAGTTACTCCCATTACACAACAATAGCCTTTTTGTTTAATTTGGTGGGACGTAAGAAAATCGAAAATGTATCAGACTGGAGCATCAACAGCAAGAAAAACTTCTATATATAACTGAATTATGCAGCATATAATTATTGATAAGAACCAAAATTAGGGTCAGTGGTACCAGTCACAGAAAACGAGAGTATCTGAACAGTACAATGTTCAGCAATTTTCAGGATCATATTCAGAAATTCCAGGCATTCTGGAAGAACTTGCAAGTGGACTGAACCAAAATAGTGAGATTAAAATAACATCTTCACATGTAAAAGTTTGCAAGCAAGATCATTTTCCATGTAGCCAAGGTGCTTAATACTTTTTTCCCCTTCTATTTTCCTTATAAAACTCAAGTTCACTAAAATCACCAGAAGGAATATAGTTCCCTGATCTGTTTCATCGATTCACAATGCCACAGCTCACAAATATAATGAAGACTGCGAACTGGTGTCTTAAAATAGTCTTTTTCTCTATATACCATGATTTTATAACTCACATTAGTGATATGGAAATTTTTTTTTAAAACTTTTTTTTTCCATAAGGCAGAATCACTTCCCATTTTACTTGTCAAGCTACTTGGAGACAGATAAAGAAACATTAACCAGAACCCCTGGCAAAATTCCAAACAGCACTCGCATTCTGCCCACCCAACACTCCTGTGATCTCACTCAGCTACAGCATCTTCAGATTCCTGTAAGTTTTTCCACATATTGCTAAATGGTTGCCAGGTTTCACCTCAAGGCATAACAGCTTTCTGTTGAAGCCTAAACAGTTTCCTTATTTCAGTAGGCTGTGGTAATGCTTATATACCCTTTTGACCTTCTCTGTCCTCCTCCCACAGGAGTATTACAAATCTTACCTCAGGAGCTCTATAAAACACAGGCTGAGATACCTCCTCACACTCCCATGTGTAGAAGAGCTTGTTTAATTCAGAAGTAGTGGAGCTATTACAAATTAATATTCACACAACTGAACTTTTTTAATGGTCAAAGCAGCAAGCAACTTAGAGATGATGGAAAAATTTTGTCCTCTTTATGGCCAGTCACAACTGTGCTGATGTATGCCAATGGCTACAGCATCAGCCTACCAAAGGGTAGTTTAGTTGGTCCATCCAAACTCTTACCTTCCCTTCAGGTCTTTTCCTGCCTCTGGACAGACAGTGATGTGACCTGTTTCTCCACGCCATGTTCCTGCCCATTCTAGCTTTCCTAAAATCCAAAACTAGCATTTCTTCCTTAAGAAGTAAGAGCTTTCAAGCTCTACCATTTGTCATCAGCCACCATTTCCAGAGCACAAACCTACGATTTAAGCACAGAGATTGAGAGCACACTGCTCTCTTTACTGACACTGCAACTGCATGATGGACTTCTACTTCTGAGGGAAGGCAAATTGTATGTTTCTCACTGGAGGCATTACTGACTACTTCACCAAAAGATCCATTCCAGATTCATTTTCAACTGACAATAAAAAGAAGAGAATTTAACAACGCTCTTCCTTTTCATCTACCAGGTACTTTATCATAGTCAACCCATTGATTCTATTATTATGCTCTGGCTTTGCAGGCTTCTGTATATTTGTCCATTTGTCTCCTTGAAGACATCATTATTGTTTCCAACTCTTTAACACATAACACTCCTGAGCTGCAATAAGTGCCTTGGCAAGCTGACCCATCTATCAATAAAAAGCTAGAATTTAGTGACATCCTCCTTCAGAATCCCTCAAAATTTTGTCATCTGTGAGAACATTATGCCTATTCCAGCCTACAGCTGAAATCTAACAAAGTTGGATTTACCCATTTTTAAAGCACTTTTAGACCTTCTAAGAAGCATCTTTATAAATACACCTGGTTTTATGCACAGCTTTCTTGACATCCTAAGTAGCTTCAAAGCTTCGATCCAGACTCTTAATGGAAACGAACGATGCTGTAGCTTTCCATAACAATACCCATTCACAAAACATCCAGCATAACAAAATGAAATTTTAAGATAAATTTCCATTATAGAATCATTGTTGTCCAGTAATTCAGTATTATTTTCAAAGCAACAGAGCTCTGTGTAGCTGATAACCTGATTTCTGTAAATTTTTAGATATGACATTGAAGCTTACACCTCACATAAGTCAAGCTATTAATTACAATCTGAATAGAGCTAAGACTAACTTAGAGATGCCAAGGTTTTGGAGGGAAGCAGCCCTATACAAACCATGTTGAATATATATTACAGTATTTGGTCGTGCACAGGGCTAAGTATATCTTTTGATCAGAGCTTGTTTCTCAGTCACAAAGGCAACAGCCTCAATTAATAAACATAAATGGATGTTCTACAAGTGTATCAGACCTCCCATAAGACTCTTCTTTATGTATATATTCAGGTACATAAAACACAAGTATTTGTATTTTCCGTAACACACTCACAAGGTGGTGCCTGTTGATAAAGAAGACAAACTCTCAGTTTGTGTTTAATAGTACATTCCCTTAATAACTACTCAATAATTAGTGCATAACAGCTACACTTCTACATTTCAAATTTACTTTGTAAAAGCAGACAGTTCATAATAGATGAAAACTGGAGGGGGAAAAAAAAAAGAGTGGCACCAATCAGGCATTTTCATTCCTAATTAGTTCTGTCTTCACTCCTTTCTAGCAGTTGATACATGGGCTACACCAGCCCAGATAAACTGGATTCCTGCAATTAACTGTAATTCACATCTAAATGCTAAATGACTGTATTGAGTTTGCACAGCAAGGTTTTGGTAGCAGGGGGCTACAGAGGTGGTTTCGGTGGGAAACTGCTACAATTTCCCCCTGGTCCAGCTGAGCAAATGCCAGCCGGCTCCAGTACAGGCACCAGTCACCAAGCCCAAGCCTACAAGCAGTGCTGGTAGTGTCTTTGGGATAAGATTTAAGCAGGGGAAGAAAAACCTGCTGTAGAACAGCAGCCAGAGAGAGAAATGAGGCTACATGAGAGCAACAACTCTGCAGACACCAAGATCAATGAAGAAGTGGGAGGAGGTGCTCCCAGAGATTCCTCTGCAGCCTGTGTTGAAGACAGTGGTGAGGCAGCTGTTCCCCTGCAGCCCACGGAAGGCCATGCTGGAGAAGATATTCACCTGCAGCCCATGGAGGAACCCAGGCCAGAGCAGGTGGACGCCTGAAGGATGCTGTGACCCTGTGGGCAGCCCACACTGGAGCAAGCTCCTGGCAGGACCTGTGGCCCTGTGGAGACAGGAGCCCACAGAAGCAGCTTTCCTGGCAGGACTTGTGACACCATGGGTGACCCACACTGGAGCAGCCTGTTCCTGAAGGACTGCACCCCATGGAAAGGAGTCACACTGAAGAACTGCAGCCTGTGAGACAGACCTATGTTGGAGAGTTTCATGGAGAACTGTTTTCCACGGGAGGGAACCCATACTGTGTCAGAGGAAAAGTCAGAGAGTCCTCTGTCTGAGGAGGAAGGAACAGCAGAGACATGTGATGGAACTGACCACAGCCTCCATTCCCTGTATCCCTGCACTGCTGGGAGGAGGTGGTAGAGAAATGAAAGTTAAACATGAGAAGGGAGGAGTGAGGGGCAAGTGTTTTTAAGATTTGGTTTCACTTCTCATTATCCTGCTCTGATTTGATTGTTAACAAATTCAATTAATTTCCCCATGTCAAATCTATTTTGCCATGACAGAAACTGGTGAATCCCTCCTTACTGTTTACCCATGAGCTGCTCATTGTATTTTCTCTCTCTTGTCCAGCTGAGAAGGGAAGTGATAGAGCAGCTTTGGTGGGCAGCTGGCATTCAGCCACGGTCATACTATTACAATGACATATTTGAGCTCCTTTTCTAAGAAAACTGCTTTGAAATGTATTACCAGATGCTTATATAACAGGTGGCTTTTGTTATATTCTAGGCAAAGGGAATTGCACACAAATGAGTTGTTCCTCTGGCAGATCTTCCCTCTCAAGCAGCAGGAGACTGTATTTCAAGAGGGGGCACTTGCCTGTGTGCTACATGTCCACTGCTTCCCATTTGGAGCTCATGTGTTTCTTGTAATTAAATCTACTTCTATTTCAGATATGCCCAGGTTCATTCTCTCTGATTTCTTTTCCGCTGGAGAACATGGAAGAAAAGAAGTATTTCTGTCTTCTGAGAAAATGATGAAAAATTTTGAAACTCAGTGTAGGGTCATTGCTGTCAGGTTCTGATTCTCCATCACTGAACACTGCAGTGATGACAAAATTTTGCATTTTCACAAGTAAGCTCAGCTTCCATTTTCCCCATTCATAGCTTCAGTTTAGGTCTGCACATGATTGATTTTGCTCTGTTTCAGGCCAATACAGATGGGCAGCTCCTTTCCATTTTCCATTTCCATGCCTCATATTAGGTGATGTAACATTTTCCCATCAGCATGTCCAAAGCAGCCCCAGACATTACAAACCCACAGCCTAGAAATGAAAGCCTGTGCTGCAGATATGGATGAGTCACACAGGGGCAGACAATGACCCATAGGTCATTGTTCAATAAGCTCCTGTATATGCAGAGCTGAACAGTTCTCAGCCAGGAGACACTACGCTTTAATAAAGTTTATGCAGAATCAGCATGTAATATTTTTGGTACAGGTTCAACAAAGACCTGAAAATAGTAACTATAGTTCAATAAAAAAATTGTTCCGTCTCAGTTTGAGGCCCCAAGAGTTAGTGCTAAAAGAAATGGATAGTCTCAAAGTCCAAGAAATATGCCTGAACACTCCAGAGATACTTTTAAAAGACAGCTTACAGTGAACACCAAGTAAGATAACCTGAATGACATAATATAAATCAATTTCATATTGGACAATTAAGCAGCAGACAAGAAAAACAATAATCTCTTAATTGAACATAGAAATCTCTATCATTCTGCAAAGAAATGCTCAGATTTGTCTTTGAAACACTAACTCAATATCATTTGCTCTTGTCAGCATTTGTTCAATAGAGTTTTATAATTTTTCCTAATTATTCAGCAGCGTTTCAATGGATTTATTATGGCTCCTAGCAAATGCAGACAAACATAAAAAACTTCCCAAGGATACATGTTATAACTTCTTTTACTTTCAATTCAATGAAATATTTGTATGCGTATTTTACAAAACTACATCTGCTTTCATACGCAAGGCTTGGGTACTTATTTCCAATTTAAAATAGATTGTTTTAAACTGAACTTAAAAACTTACACATAATGATCACAATTAAAACAGAAAATAAATCCTTCTATGTCATCCTGGCAACCTATCTGAGTTAGTCAAAATTGGAAAAAGCATGCAGCAGGGACTTTTATGCTAATCTGCAAAAATCAACACCTTTATTTTGGGGGAAATAGGAACAGCCAAAAGAGCCTGACACTAACTACACTGGGTTTGCTCACTGTAGTTTGTATTACGTAAACCCCAGCAGTTAAGGGAGAAAAAAATTACTGTATTTCAACAGAGACTGAAATATACTTGCAGTGGTTGCTCCATATTACTGCCAGTGTTCGTTCAGAATTTTCAGAGACATAAGCACTCACAAGCTCCAGAGAAATATTTTAAAAGTCCTTTTAACTGTCAAAAAAACCCCAATAGTATTTAGGAAGCCATCTTTTGTCTGTGAAATATTTCAGAAGATACATATTAAGATCTATAATTCATTTTGAGGCAGATCCTTAGTATGTAAGTAATGGCATGTGATTTTAAAAATGTTTAAAAAGATAAGAAGCAATTGTACTGCAGAAATTTACTTATTTATTTTTCTATTCTGGGATGGTTTAATAAAAGACACAATATTTCAAAAGCCATTCCTTCACTCCTGATATTTTCATTCTTATATGACTATGGCACAAATAATTTTGAACCAGAGTAGATCTCTATCCTGTCTTTGTTGTGGTTTGACAGTGCTCAAAGAGAGTGGAGTCCAGCTTAAAAGAATCTGTGCATCTTCTCCAGCTTCAAATGCCCGCAACAAATGGAGGAGTTGGGCTCAGCAGATTTTTCTAACTTTTACTCAGCTGTTTGCTTCAAAAAGGGTTGTCAGAAAACACAGGTGCATCTGCAAGTGTCCTCTATCTTCAGCTAACTTCTTCTGATAAACAATCCTGAAAGTGCTTTTTATATATATAGACACACATAAAAAATAAAATATCAATGCTAAAAAACACTGAACGTCAAGGGACATTTTAGTTTGAACCATGCATAGACCTGAGAGACAGCAGTAATTTTACAATTCACTTTCCATGAGTCTTTGGAAACTCATACCCTAGAGCCATTAAACTATAATGAATACTGCCTTTGTTCATTCTTATGTTTTCTGAGAAACTTGTGCTCTGTATCACTAAACCTGTTGCCTTTAGCAAGCTTTCTGTACTTTATTAAGAGACTTTAAATGACAGAGAACTAAAATGACATAGAACACGCTGTTCTATGAGAAACATTTTTTTTCTCATTTTTTTGAAAGCAAAATAACTGCAAATGAGCTTTTCTTTCAAAGACACCACTAGGAATTCTTACTGCAATGGTAGAATGAACATTTTTTTGGGTTTTTTTTTAAACACTGGCTTCACTTCTCCTAATCAAAGCAGACAGTGTGCTGAAAACTACCAGTGGCACTGGGTGCAGCTCCAAAGACTATCAAGAGCTACTTGAAATAAACTTTTGAAACGGCTTAGAAGTTCTTAATCACAATCTTCTTTCAATTTCATGCAACTGTAAAAGTAAAAATAAAACTATGATCTGTTTAACTGTGAAAATTGTTGTTACAGTCTGTGGCCTTATGAATAGTGCCTTGAGAGGGGAAGTAAAATGCCTGGTTTCCCACAATAACAACAGCACGAGAAAATGTGCCCAACAGCCCCATAAATCATCATAAGAATTCAATATCCAGGACATTTTCTGTTCACTGTGCCTGAATTCAGAGAAAGATGAGATAAGGTTAGAAAAACACAGCAGAGATTACTTGTCACTTTAAAGCATTTCCCTGTGTTAACTGTTTTGTGCTGTAGGCTCTAAAAGACCAAAACCTCCTCCCAGACTGCGCTGAGAAGTAGCAGCTGAGCAGTTCTGTGATAAAGTACATGGTAACTCAAGTGGGTGCTGTCTACAAGTGTTTGCAAGTATTAAGAATAGTACAGTAAGTAAAGCTCAACCATTCCTAAAGCAAAGGGCTGACAGCTCAGGTGGGTGGAGAGTCAGAGAGATTAAGAGTGTAATAAAGTAACACAGCTTTCTGTGCAGTCTAATGGAGCTGAAGAGAAAGTGGCAAAACAATGCTCAGAGCAAAAGCAACCTAAAGCAAAATTAATCTTCTAGTAGCAAACTCCACTCTCCCTTCTTACTGCTTTTTTCATTGCTCCAGGATAAGTATCAAGTGCTTCAGTCAATCCTATTCCCTTGCCCCATGACATCCTTAGTATAGGTGAGGGATTACAAGCCTGGGATGGTGCAAGTCAAGGCTGAAAAAACATGTTCTCCAGTAAACCTGGGGGCAGGCCATCAACCAGCAAGAAGTGGTCTACCCACTTTGATCCCCCAATTTCCAGGCTCAGGCTTCCTAAGACTTAACTCTCCAAAGTCCACCAGAAAAATATCAATACAATTGCACAGGTAAAACGAGAGGTGAGCAAAAGAAAATCTAGTAAGTAAGATCAACAGTCTGGTGAGCTTAAAAGCAGGCTGTAGTGAGCACCTTAAACTCAGCAGAGTGCTACGTAACATACTCTTCTCCTGCTCCTCTCTTCCAGGCTCCTCCAGCAACATAAATCACACTGAAAGATCTTTCCAGAGTCAAAACAGAATTGAAAAGTGATTTCAAATATTATGTTACTAAGCAGTAGCACACCATTGGAAAATAAAATGTAATTTATGTCTCAGCACAGATAAGGAGTCTGCTAAGCTAGTCCCAGAGAGCACTTCTAGAGCACAAGGCAGAACAGAGTTCATTACAGATTATTAGCAACTAAGGACATTTCCTTTGTGTGCTTTTTACAGCCTAAACATCATCCAATGCATACATATACCAACTAAAATTTTGGCTTGTCAACACTGCAGTACTGTAACATAGTTGGGAGAGAGGGTAAATACATTCTCAGAAAACATGGGTGTGGGCAAGATAATTTTTGGTTACTTAATTTAAAATAACATGCTTTTTAAAAGCTATACTGACATGGTATGAGGTGTTAAACTGTAACTTTCTGATCAGTACATATATAGCTGCAAGTCCTGTAACCAAATATTGTATTAAAACATAAAGAAAAGCACCAGTAGAAGGTAATGGACTATTTAGCTCCTCACCACATGTCAAACAGTGGAAACACTTATGAAAGGACAAAACTCTGGTATATTCTGGGGTCCTTTTTCCTCCTAACTCCTGCAGCATTCAGTTGTGAGAGCCTGGCCCCCTGTTGAACCAGATTTCCATGTGTCATGCCAGGAAACTCTGCATTATTTTCAGTTCAAATAATTTTATTGTAATTACAAGAATTACAATGTTTTAATTTTTTTCTAACTACTGTCAGATATATGTCTACCACAAAATAAAACAAAACTAGTTTTTGTCATTTTGCCATTACTCCACTAAGACACATAAATTACAAGTTTTCAGTTAGTGCCCTTTTCTTATTCCCTGTTTGACTTAAAATCTTCAGTATTTTGGATAAAGCAAGACCTTATGCTCAGGAAAAGCACAATTTAATATCATTATTTGAGGTCTCTACAGACCTTTCCAACTTTTCCCAAGCAGAATGCAGAAAAACTAGGACACATCATTCTAATATTTTCTATACAGAAAGTAAACATGAGTAGAAAGAAACAAACCAGGAAAAAAAAGAAATTGTAAGACTGACAAACGATTGTAAAGTGTAAGTGAAAAGCTTGGGCAAACTTTGTTTCTGCTTCATGGATTCATTGAGATCCAAACAAGGTTTGCAAGGACAAAAATAAATAAAACAATACTTCCCTGGACAGCATCTGCCCTCTAGGACAAACACTTGGTGATATTGACTGTCTGGCAAAGTGACAGATGGAGGCATAGAAGTCTATCAAAAAAACCATTTTCCTTTCCTTCCACTTGGCAAAATATGGCATTATCTTATCAGAGCAGGTTTCAGAACTTTCACAAGCTGGGAGTGAGCCAGCACAGAAACAATACAGGAAATACAGCCCCAGCATACAAAAGAAGAGACTCCTATTTAATCTATCATGTGTAAAACAGAGAAGATTTTACCACAGATTACTGGCAATGTAATCAATGAGGAATATATCCTACTGGATTATACAACCAAAATGTTCACTTCTTAATAGGAAACATATGGACCATTCAGCTGCATGGATAACTAGTATTGGACAATTCTTGAGATTTCTAATTGTTGAGATCTCACTCTGCTGGTATCTAGGAGACTCTTCAATAGCCTCTGAAAGTACAACAGAGTAATAATTCTGACCTGAAAATAATATGTTGAAATGACCAATGGCTGCCACCGTACCCAAGTGTTTACCATACACAGATACCCTGTTTCCAAGATCACAAGATGCACAGCGAGCAGACAACGCTGGTGCTTACTCATTTCCTAATATTTAGAGGAGTTTTCAGCAGTTGTACATGACTTTAACTCTATTAAAATCTAATACTTGATTTTGGCTTATGATCATGTTCCTTCTGGCTCTGAAGTTCTACAATAAGATTATTTTTCAGTAAACATAACTCAGCAACACTAATAAAACAGGCCTTAAGTACAAACAGGAAGTATGGCCAAATAGAAATTACCTGATTTCATATTACAAACTGTTTAGGACACTCAGGTCCACTAAGACGATGATTATTCTATAGCTGTGAGAATAAACACAGATTCAGGTATGATTACTGCTCAACAGCTGCCCACTTTAGATTTACATCAATACACAGCTGATGGACTAGGTAACTAAAAGAGAAGACAAGCATCATAAAAAGGTTGAGTTGCTCTGTCACATCATCAAGAATCCAGTTGTCTGCGTATTGCATTTGTAAAAATCCTAGTCTCCAGACACATGACAAATATAAATCACAATTTAACGTGCCTGCAACAATGTTTTTTTAGGAAAACTTGTATGACTGCTGAAAACTTCCACAGTAACATACAGAGGAACACTGGAGAAAACTGAATGCTTCACTCCAAATTTTAAAGGTTTTCACCACTTTCTGTTTTGCTGAGGATTTTATTTTTCTTAAGCCAACAAGATTTTATATAATGATCTCACTACTCCAGCCTAAGTTGGATGACATTTCTTTAAACACCTAATTTAATTTAAACAGCGATTGACTGTTTAAAAATCCAATGATATTTCCTGCCTTGATCTACATTTAATACAATTGAAAGAAACTGAGCACTACAAGAAGTTATTCGTTGCTTTATTTAATAAATTGGAGAATCATGCAAGTATAGGATATAAACCTTTACTCTGAAAGGGTTTATGGGCCTCAGGAGTCTCCCTTTTTCCTAAAAGTAACACCTTTATACTGAAATTGCAGCTGTTCCTTACCTGGAAAGACTTCATGCATCGAAGTGAAGGTGGAAGAGATGCGGTACTCAAGCCCAGTATCAGCAGTAATTCCAAACATGTTTCCAATGGAAACTTTAAAGGGTGAACTCCCATATCATTTTCCCATTCATCAGCAAGTCTATAAAGTTAAAAAAGGAGTTTTTCATTTTCTTAAAATATATCTAAACCAAAAGGATCAAGTAAGTATTAGAATTTATTGTGTTATTATGAAAAAAAATACCTTCAACATTTTCTTTGTAAAAGTCACAGTTTTACCAGAAAGACAAGGTGAATTTAGATAGAGTACCTTAACCATATCACCAATCTTTCATAAAGGTACATAATGTGAATGGAAAACTTAGGATACATGAGAGGAAATCACATTTCTAATGCAAAGTTTCATTCCTTCCAAACAAAATTTCATCTGTCACTGGCAATTTCCCAAACATGTTTATGATGCTCACTCTGGAAACTTACTACCAGTCAATAGCAAGCAAAAACTCAGTCTCAGGTCATTTTATACAGTTTTCTGCTTTAGATGTATGAAAAGAGTAAAGATTTCTAGAGCTTTGAGAATTAGGATTTATAAAGTATGTTCCTATAATCTGTTCCTGCTGCCCCATGCTGAAGAGCAAGATTAGTTCAACAAGACTTACTCAAAACACAAGATCATTCCATTTCCTATTCTTCAGGCTTATTTCTTCCATAATGTACAAACTGACAGACTGATCATTGATTCAGTTACTTTAATAGTTTTGTCTGAGCAGTTTAAGTATCAGGTACTTCAGAGTAAGATGGACACCAATTATTCTCAGCGGATCTGAGAGCATCACTGTGGAGGACAACGCCTGCTAGTCTTCCATGTCCAAAACTTCAAAATTGCAATAAATAATTTTAGCACTGCTTTCACTTCTAAATTCCTGCAGCTCTTCTAACTGAACAGCTGCTTGTGAATATATTAACTTATTGTAATGTACTATCTAGAAGGAGCTGCATTTTTAAAAGGCCCTGAAAAGCATTAAGGACCCCAATATTCAGCATGGTGAAAACCAACCAAATACTGTCTTCACACTATCAGTGTCCTTCTGGATGGTTCTCATTCTCTCAAGTCTCCCAAATCCAACAATTCTCTGTAAAGTCCTGCTTCTTACATATAGGCTTGCATATACACTTCTTGTACACAACACCTTCTTACCTCTTCTAGAAGCCAATCCTGCTTAGCTTAATTTACATATCTTTCTTCAAAGAGTGGGTGTATTTTCACTTTCTTACCTCCATTTGTCTGCAAGTGGTCTTCTGAATTTCAACTCTTTGTTTTTTCTTTCCTAATATTTACATTTTTGCCTCCTTCCTCACTTATCTACAGGTATGCAAGAACACAGTTCTATATTCAATATATAGAAGTGAGACCTATAATGTACTCAAAGGGGTTTCCATCTCCCTAAAAAAAGAACTGCTTTCTCTCACTCTTTTTTTTAATCCCCAATAAAAGACAATCATATCACATCTAGACTACCAAATACACCATGTCTTCCCTCAAACCTCACCAAAGTGGGTCATCTGACAAAAGTAGGTCTGAACTTTACATGGTAAGGAGAAGGAGGAAGCCAGTCTGGTCTAGGCACCCTCTGGCTCTTCTAACAGCAGTGCATCACTTAAGGTCTCCACACGTGTCTGAGCCACTGCCAAAGGACAGAGACATTAACAGCCTTTATAATATGTGGACACTTATACTGTGTCACACAGACATGGAAAAGTTGTTTAAAGCTACCGCAAAAAAACCCCTGACTGTCTGCTAGGACTGCAAAGTGAAATGTTTAGAAGACACTCTGGAGTATTTTCACTATTGAAAGACACAAGCTTTCAGTTAAGTCCCAAATCCTATGTCTATATGGAAAGGAAGAAGGATTCTTTTAAAAAACTACACAAGTGGCCAAGCCCAGAAGAGGCAGCACTGGTCCAGAGAACCAAATTGGCTGGGGCTTTGAGCAACCTGGTCTCATGGAAGGTGTCCCTGCCCACTGCAGGGGGATTGGAACTAGATGATCTTAAGGTCCTTTCCAACCCAAACCATTGTATGATCTATGATTATAAAAATGTTCCAGAAGAAACACTTAATGTTCAATGATGAACACTGAGTAGCCAGTAACCAAGGACTCTTGTTAACTGTAATCCAGAACTGAGTTTTTATTTCAATATCACTTTGTAATTTCACTTCCACACATAGTTAGAAACTTACCTTTATATATGCCTTACTCAGTCTTTGTTCTATATTTTTTACAATCTGGTGATATAGGCAAATTTAGGTGAAGCTGGCAAAATTGGGGCTTTCCATTTCTCAGAAATCAGTAAGTCTAAACAAAGCACTGTGCAGTCACCTTCAAACACAGCTAGAGAATTCGGAGGCTGGAGGTGATATGTTACGGTTCTGGGTCTTAGGAAGGTGTTTCCACAGATCAACACCATCTCTGCAAAGAAACTTTTCAGAACTCCAAGCAACATTCAAAACATCACAACTTACTTTAGTACCCTGATCCTAGTCTATCCTTCAGCAAACATTCACCTTTTCCACAATGCAAAGAAGCCTTGAGATTCTGGACTTCACAGTCTGACAAAAAAAAATTATGACCCTCGGTATCAAACAAAATTCACAAATTCTACAAAAATTCCCTAAGTCATTGCAGGGCGCAAGACTGCATCTACTTTGGACCAATTTTATGACAAGTAAAACCTCACCAATACTTTGACCTTGACAACATTTGAGGGAGATGTGAGTCAGCTTTAGAAACAGGCTTTAAAACAATAAGTTGTAGTAAAACTTACTCAGTAAAATTGTCCAAACTAAGAGCATGCTCTGAGTTAAGAAAAGGACATGTCAGAGTGAATTTTTTCACAGGACATTAAATCCACCTCTGTAAATTACTACCATCATCCAGTTTTGTCTGTCAGTGATCTCAGCTAACAGGAAAACACAAATAATTATAAGCATTTTTTCTGTCACTCCATTCTTTAAATTTTCTCCCTCTATTCTTTATCCCACTCTTCCCCCAAACTTGTATTAGCCCTCTTCTCTTATTTCAACCAAATTTTCTTTAAAAAAGATCACATATAAATTAAGTCTGGGGAATTTTCATATTTTCCTGAAAATCAGACTCTGAGTAGTGAAAAGAAATGCACATTAGTTACTCCACATTAAAAAAGCTGCTGATGGAATGCAGCTGGCTAATCAAGTGATGTTTACCTGTGAGAACATTAGCATAAAGTCAATAATATGACATTTCTATCTAACAAAACCAACTACTATAAGCAAAGTAAGCATGTTCTTCACTGCCCATTCCCTAATGATTAAGCCAAACTGAGAGACTTGGTGCTTTTACTTAAGTGCACTCAATTTTGTGGGTTCAGGACAACTGTGAAAAAAAAACCAGCTTAAGTTTTGAGGCAGGAAGAAAGATTGGTGACAATGGAATTGATCCCTAGTAAGAACAAGAGGTAGAGCTGTTCCCAGTGTTAACAAAACTTGAGATGCTGCCTCTCCAGATTAAAGCAAAACCTCAAACCCACTCCTTCCGTTCCATCTAAGAGATATCTATTAGTCACACCCACAAAAACACAACAAACAAACTTAAAAGATACAATTAGAACCTTCATATAACTTTAATTTTAGAAAGACAGAATCATGTATAATGAATGCTAATAAAACCTTAGTTTATTTCTGGCAAACTTTTCAGAACTGAACTAAAGCAGTACAGAAAGTGAAGAAGTAAAACTCCTCTCAAGAGAGAGATACGTGGCTACTGTGCCAGATGTTGATGTGAAAGAACTATGTGCTATGTGCTAAACTGTCAGACAAGAGCATTCAAAACAAGTAAGAAATAAAGATGACAGGCTGAGACTCTCTCCCCCCTCATCCTTTTCAATGGTTTCTCTAAGGAATGGGTCATTTGAAGGACAAATTTAGAATATGATATGATAGTCACATTCCCATAACCAGTCAAAGAAATACAGCTAGGAAAGTAAAATTCCTATAATAATATGTATAAAATATTTTAAAATGAAGTGGTATTTTCAAAGCTGTTTAGCTAATAAGAATGGGAAATTCTGATTTCTTTAAAAAATAAGAAGAAATCAGCAAATGCTATCTGAAATTTAACCAATTAATTCTGACAGCAGAGATGAGCAAAACTTGAATACAACTACTCAGAGTAAAGATAAGACAGTTACCTCTCCAGCAGAAATAACTAATCACAATGTTTTAAGATGTTTTACATTTGACTCACCATGCATCACAGAATGATATTTCTCCACTGTTCACTATGGAATTGATACCAGTGAATTGCCTACATAACTCAGAGCAACATTTCAAAACTGTGTCCTTAAAAGGAATATTGAAATACTTCTATTTATAATCCCTTGATATAAGAACTAGCAAGCAAATACAGTCATCCATAAGGTTGTGGAACCCACCCACAATGTACGAACTTTTCACAAAACCCCACAATATTCATGGTATGTCAATTAATCAAATTCAAAAGA
This sequence comes from Sakesphorus luctuosus, assembly GCA_013396695.1. Taxonomy (NCBI): domain Eukaryota; kingdom Metazoa; phylum Chordata; class Aves; order Passeriformes; family Thamnophilidae; genus Sakesphorus; species Sakesphorus luctuosus. Next base: position 1,885,733 of record VWZD01007179.1, on the reverse strand, counting down.
ATTTTTTGTATTTCAAAATGAGGAAACAATGACAAGGACTCTCACAAGATTTTGAAAAACTGGACCAAACTTCTAATTAGATTGCTCCTGTGATTTTTTTCAAAACAAAAGTGCTAAAAGGCATTCATCAGTACTAATCACCCTATATCGTGCATGAGATTCATTCAAAATGCAACTGAACTGTCTTACCAAAAGGCAAAATAAGTCTGCTTTTGGACAGGAACAGTGCACCCACATCACCACCTCTGACTGAGCAGGCTGCTTACATAAATACATTGACCCAGGGTAGTTTACAGAGGTCAGAACTGGCAAATGAAAGAGCTCTTACTCAGTGCACTACTCAGTGTTGCTGAGGCACTGCATTAACTTGACTTGATTTGTATGATCTACGTAAATGTGCTCTGCATTTTGGGGTCCAAATGCTGTGAAACCCTTGAAGGAGATTACTATGGTAGCTACAGATTCAGTGCTTTGCTGAATCAAGCCCATGCTAGAGAATGCAATATAAAAGGTGCTAGAAGCCCAGCCCTCACTCTCTGAGTTCACTGAATGTTGTTAAAGCTGTCCACAAGCTACAGTTCTGATAGAAATGACAGATGACTTTACTGAACCAAAGGACAAACCTGCTAAATGAAATAGCTATTTGTAAAAATCATTTAATCTAAAAACAATTGTAAATTATGGTTGATGATGTGACTATATACTTAATGTACCAGGTGGCTAAAGTATTTATAATTATCCTTTCAGTGATCTAAAAATGACAAAAAATCAATGCTCATTAGCTACTAAACTCATGCCAAAATTTAAATAATATGGAACACTAGGAAGTGTGGTACTTTCACAGCCTACAGCAAATTCCTTTGATAAAAACCTTGCTTTACAGAATTACTTCTTCCCGCCTAAAACAAACACCTGTGGTCATGTTCTACTACAGTTCATTACTCACTCTCAACACCCAGCAGTGTCAAGTGTGATTTTTGAGCTGGGATCTTTATTAGTTACATGGTATCCCAAACCATCAGTTATTAAAACTCATACGGGGCAAAAGAGGGAAGAACAGAAATTAACCCCACCAGTGTCCTTGCAAGCCAATGAGCAAGAGAAGAGCAACATATGTAAAGAAGCAAGACAGAGAGCACATCTTTTTACATTTTTTGCAATGGACTTCAGTGGTCAACAGCAGAAGCTCCATCTCTAAGTTTTAAACCTTTTCTTTTATTTAGTTTATCACTAGAGAGACAGGATTTCATTTAACTCAATTTTTGTACTTTAAAGAAGTCTTAAATACTCTCTCCTGGAAAGCATTCTTATAAGAAAGTTAATGATATATAATCCTTTTAATAAAGTGCACCATAGATATAGTATACAGTACATACAATTTAATATATCTCAGTTATATATACATTAACCATATTAATATAAAATTATGCATAATTCTATAAATTAATGTGAATAGATACAATAGCTGTATATACAAGAACACAATCATTATTATTCTATCTTTTTTCTGAGCAACGCATATTTTGAATGGAAAAACTATGCAATTTCGGAGTCTAGTCAAAAAGAAGTTAGCTAGAAATCCACTACAAAAACAATGTCGAAGGTTTAAAATATCTTACCCTATAAAATATAATTCCTTCTTGAACTTTCAATGTGTCACCATTTGAAAAGGGCAAGTTATTTAATACTAATAAGAAAGCCTTATAATGGGAATTAAAATTTAACCTCACCAGAGTACCACTGCCACAGTATTTTTCAGAAGGGCTGACATGAGGAGTATCAAATGGTCTTGTGATATTTCAAAGATCCTTTTAAGTAAAATTATGTTATTTGCTCTGATGAATGTTTTTGTGATTTAAAATCGATATTCCACACACACCACACTTTTCTCATTTCTAACTCAAATACATAGCCTAGATTAAATAACTCATACTAAAAGGTACACTAAAAGACAGTGGATTAAATTATTTTGTTTCCATTAAACAACTACATATGAATCTCAAGGACACTAATTTTATGGATGTATTTTAAATATTTTACAACTCCTTGACATGATTTGATCATTTTAAGCTATTTAAGGGAAGTCAGAAAGTAAAAGCTGCCTGTCCCAACTTGTAAAGCACAGCCCAAATAATTTTTTTTCATTTCACACCAACTAACATTTTTATTAAACTCAATTGCCCTATATTAGCTTCAATATTACACTGGGTTTGGTACAGTTATTAAAAAGTGTTATTAGCACAAATAAAGCCTCTGAATAGTCCACAGAATTCAATCCTTCTTTTGTTAAAGTGGTAAAGGGCAAAACCAGAAGACCAAAAACTGCATTAGTATATCGTGCCAAGACAGATAAGGTTGTTTACAAGTAGATTATTCCTCTGAAGCACAAAAAAACTATCACAACATACTGCAACCTTTTGCATAGCAACAAATCTCCAGATTTCAATCCTGTCCAGGAGTAACTTTGCCTTGGAGAACATATTTTCAAAGTAATGTGCAACATACTTCTCCAGTCTAAAGTTTTTTGGGTGTCCACCAGCTGCTTATCTACATTGTCTTCCCTCCCCCAGCTGGCTGCTGATGCCTAAGAATTTAATGTAATTTTAGAAGGTTTTAGAATCATATAGTCTCTGCTGAGTTACTCTGATTTTAAGTGTGCATATTAAGTGCCTTTCTCACGAGTTTAGGAGCTGCTTTCAGGCTTTGTCAAGGCCAAATGCTTTTGAGCAGACACCTGCAAGATAACAGAAGACAAACAACAGGAGAAGGCCCAACTGTCCCTCAATGATGAAGGGGGTAGATTGACAGACCTTTTGGGTGGGCATTTAAGAGAAATGAGAGTCCTGATTGGATGTTAATAAGGGGTATAAAACCTGCAAACTTCCTGTTCTCGGGGTCAAACCCCTCTGGGTTTGATCTGGGAAGCTTCCAATAATAAAACCCTGAATCTTTCTCCATTAACTTATCTTCAGTGTGTCTCTATTCACAGGGATATGCGAGATGAGGCATCACTGCTATGCAATTTCAAAAGCATTAATTTTAAGTTGTAAACTCTAACACCCACAAAATATTTTCATTCCATTGCAAACCAGCACCAACTGAACAGTCTCTGCTGAAGACAAAACAAAATTTCAGCTACAAGAATCACTGAAATAAAGCTTAAACATCACAGAAGGATTAGCAGGTGTTCATCTACTCTGCAACCTTTAAGTTGAAGATTCATAGTATCTAAAATGAATGCATGAAAACCTAAATCAAGCAGCAGTGTCTAAAGCAGACTTATGTTCAGTGGGGCACCTAGATGCGTGGGCCCATGAACAGTTGCAAATGTACTAAATTTAAAATTTGTGACAGTACTCAAAGCATGCACAGATGGCCAGCAAGTATAACTTACACATTATCATCTTTATTTAGTTTGAGTACCAGGTAAGCAAAAATAGGCTCATCAAAGAATGAAGAGAGAATGTGATTTCAGTTTTGTGGGAACTGACCTTGGATATAAAATTGCAAACCTGCTGGCCACATCCCAGGGTATGTCCTACCAGCAAAACCACAGTCCATAAAGGTACAGCAGCAGCAGCTTTACTCACAGAGCCAACCCACAGGAAAAACTGTCTATGGAGAGACATTCTTTCTCCTTTCATCTACAAGATCAAGAGTTTATTGCAAGAGATAAAGCTGCAAAAGCAGAAAACTGCAGGAAATTTTCATCAATGACAATGAAGTTCTGCTTTAGAGCGTCTGACTGAGGAATACAGGTTCATGGAGAAAACAGCTCCTGATGGGCTTGTGATGTCAGACATTTCTAGACATAATAGGAAGAAAACATAGCAGACAGAATTCAAGAGATTCACAATAAATTTTCTTGAAACCACTTTTTAACAACTCCTACATAATTTTTGCCTAGCTGGGTGCAAGAGTAGAATCCCCATGTTCATTTAGAAGTTCTCCTACAAAACCAAGGAAAGCACAGGAGTTTAGCTCTTGCTGGGCATTGCCTACAGTCTGCTGTGACTGCTCTTGAACGTTCAAACTATGCAGAATTGCTGGTGCAGCTCCAAAGTACAATGTAATTGCTGACTTCTCAGCAGCAAAGAAACACGGTCCCACTAAAAGAAGCAGCAAATTACTCTCGTAAAAACTGCATGGCCAATGCTTTAGAATGTGTTTCTTCACTTTAATGGTTAAGGCTTTAAGCTCTGTTTTTTTTCATGTCTCACTGCATCCCAGGTGAAAAGAATTAAAAAACTTCTCTGAAAACAGACCACTGTAACCAGATCACTGCTGATAACTCACCCTTGTGGAGGATGGCAGTGCTGCTGGTCATCACCATCTGGATTAACAACAGCTATACTATGAGTCCAGACTGCAGTTTTCTTGAACATGCCTACAGCTCAGAATGAAGGGATTGCTTTGTATGCTCCTTAAAATACTTTTTTTTCACCTTAAACACCTTCTTGATTCCTTCCTGGATACATCTTGGTCTAAATTAGAACAGATGGCTAGTAATTTCCCTAGTGTATGGCAATAACTGTAGACTACTGTGCTTGGGATGGATGCAGAGGACACAGAACAGCACGCTATTGACCTATGCTAGCAGCCTAACCAGTGCCATCTTACCTGCAGGGAACGTCAAACATGAGCAGCAACACTATCAACTTAAAGAGCCTTTCTTCCCAGCATGTATCAACCAAGTACTTGAATTCTAAGGTTACATCTCTTTTTTTATTTGTTGTGGTTTTTTCACCTTTCAACACTTCATGTATATAGAAAAATAAGGGCCACTGCTCCAGCAAATGGGAGTATGCCTCTTCTAATAACGCTCATTTCCTGAAGGGTAGAAGTGCACAGCAGGGCTGTAGAAAACAAAGTACTACGTAAAAGCTCCTCCCTCCATGGCAGCTGCTGACATCAATGTGGTTACCCTAAAGTAAATGCAAAGTAATTCCAGACAGCTTGCCTTTGAAAGACTCATTCAGTTTTAAGGAAGCCTGCTCATGGGACTAGTGATGTCTGTTGGATGGGCTGCCTCCCCCAGCAGAATCTTCTTGGAACCGTCATTTTCAACCTATAGTTTTTCCTCAGCAGAGTCATTAACAAGGATGTAGTTCTCGATATAGACATTTGTTTTACAGATAGTGTAGGGAAAAGGATCATTCAGAATGTTTATCTCCCAAATTTTCCAAATAAAACAAACATGTTTAAAAGTCAAGGCAGGAGGAGGGGGTGAGGGTACCTGGCAAGGCAGACAGAAAGTATAAAATCATAGAATCATAAATGTCTGCCAACAAATATTGGCATACCTTGATTTTTGAACACCTTTATGCTACCAGTAACACTACTCTCCTGATGTGCCTTTACACCTCTCCATGAAAGTATAACCTTTATTTAAAATTCATCAAAATGAAGTGTTATATTGGTGAATATAAAACACATGGTGTCAAGTATTCCATCACAAACACAAGGGCCCTTTACTTCACAGAAAGTTTTCCTGTGTACAAACACTGTGTTCAGTATCTGAGAATAATTTTGCACTATGTAAAATGTGAAAGGTTGATAAAGAGCCAACCAAAAGTCCAAATCCATCATTGAAAACAGTGGCAAGGCAGATCAAATATGAAAATTAAATTTTTTAACTACTTCAGTATAAAAGGTTCCAAAACCCTCACAAGCAATATGCCCAGCCCCACTGAGGGTCAGACACTTAAGAAAGAGAAGACGGCATTTGAAATGGCATTTCATTCATTTTAGTTCACCCAATCAATTCTCAGTTGAGCAAATTATTCAAAGAGCAATTGCATTAAAAAAGCTTAAAGCTGGAGACAGTAAAGATAACTTAATTTTCAAAGAGAAGTAGAAATTCTCATAATGAAAATAGGGGCAGTGAACCAAGCTGTACCAACTTAGCAAGGAATTTTATTAGTATATCTATTTCAAAAGAAATTGGTGTACAACGTCCAAGTTTAAAAATGACTATACATATCATTTGTTACCTCTTATAATAATTCTAAGCACCACAAATACAAGGACAAGAATTATTTCAAGTTATTTCAGCTCCTTATTTGAGATGTGATTGACTTGTTTTCCAGTTTCATCTGTTTGAAGTCCTCCTTTGCTCGCTGAGACATTACTGAAGTCAGTCCAAAAATATCTGGTTTGCTTCCCCAAAACAGCTACCAGATGATTTCCAAATTGGCAAATCTGATTGAAATATCTACAGAGTAGCAGCAACTGTGTGGTGTATGCCCAATTTCACCACCCATTACTGACAAAATCTCAAGTCTCACAGATGCTGCAGAAAAAAGCAAAAAAATCTGCAACAGCAAAACAATTCAAGAGATGAAAGATAATGCTTAGGTGTTTCACCAGTTTGAAAGATTATTTTACCAATTCTGCACCCATAAAAGCAAGAATTTCATATCCAAACTAAATCATTCTGAATTTAGCAAGGTGAATACAATGACATTCCAAGACAATGTTTCCATCACTTATTGAGACAAAATCTCATTATTATCTGGGGCATACGAGAGATTACAAATTCCTGTTGTACCTACACAGTGTAAAAACACATGCACATGCTGCTTAAAGATCAGCACCTGTAGCGTAATCAGTAATCCAAAACATCTATGTGTCTTGCATCCTTTCATACAATATTCAGTGTCACTGAGTGTAGAAATGGTAATACCAGCCCCAGCTACATACAGCCTTGCATTTTTATTCAAGGTTCCTGGGACTGCACAGTTCACTCAACCTGCAGACTGCCCTGTATGGATCGCCAGTGAATGTAAATTATTTCAGAGGAACCCCACTGAACTGCTTTTCACACCTAGCTATCAGAAAGCCTTGATAAATGGGGACCTTCACAAAGAAGAGGAAGTATATTTTCCTAGTTACAAATAAGGTTTCTGATATTAATGACATAAAATTTACCTTTACTAGGGTAACTTACACCCTTAAGGCATTACAGCAAATATGCAGAGTTACAAATTCTTGTTGTGGTATGTGGAAATTTAAGGCTGAGGACAGAATACTCTACACAATAGGATCTGGACATGTCCATAGAAGCAGTCAACTCAGTTTCGTGAGATTACAACATCACTGAGTCCAATGCTCCAGCTGTGTCTCTGAATGATCTAGAGAACAGAAATCACTTACTAACTCTGAAATACTGGCAGAGGAGCACTCTTACCAATTTGGTAAAAGGAAGTCAGAATCAAAGCTAATCCAAAACAACAAACATTGAAAATTAAAACAGCAGAAACTTACACAAAGGAAAATAGTGTAGGAATGTATCAATGTGTAACTCTCACAAAGAGAGAAAGCCTAATTCTTGAGAGAGACAAAGAATGGGTTTAAGTTTCTGGATACACAGATTGCTCAGATTTACAAAAGGAGTGAAAATATCTAAAGCAGTTCTGGTGCTTTGAAAGTGCAGAACTTAAAAACTTTCTACCAACTGCATTATGGCCTCTTATAAAATATCTTCCCTGAAAATATTAGGTTCAACTTTTATAATTTAATTAAAAGGTCTAATTTCACATCAGAAGTTTAATTTCCAACCCTGTGGAATCAGTTTCATTTCCTAATTACTGAAAACAAGAGGGAGTTGAACACAAAGTATCTCATGAAATACATTCCACGTCATTCTTCTTCTAGAGCTTCCTTGGAGAAAGAAGTAGGGGAAGCCTAAACTGAGGTCCCAACAGTGGCATACATGAGTAAAAATTACCTCTCGGAGAAAGAAGAGAGATTTGGGTGCTGAAGAATGAGACTAAGAAACCAGATTAATTGTACAGGAGAATTAATCCTCCTACTAGGGAATGAGGCATATCTTTTTCATCTTCTGCTTTTTCTCTGGTATTGCAAGTAGTTTTCTCCTAACAATGTTAAGTTTTTCACTGCTGGTTCCTAGGATAGTGAAATGGCCTTAAAATTCAAGAGGTGCTATCACTCCATTTTACTTTTTACATTAGTATGTCATAGTAACTATGGCTTTGTAGTAAAAGAATTCTGAGAGAAGATCCCTCATACTTTTCTCCATTATTTCAGTTCTATGTTTATCAAATTCTCTTAGTTTTTGAAGTGCACTGGACTGTCTGAAGAGCAGCTTTGCTCCGCATGGCTAAACATAGAAGAGTTCTTGTCTTCAATAAGGGCTTAAATAAATAATCCCAAATCCCAGTGGGCCTTGTTAAAGCAACATTGTAACTTTTTCATGCTTCTTTGTGAGTTTGGGGAAAAAAAATTGTCTACACATCAGTCTGAGCTTATACTGACTAATGTGGCCTTAGGGAAGGGTCTGTTGAAATTCATGCATCTAGCTATTAGAAATGGATTTATAAATGTAATTATGATACATCAGCCTAGGTTTATTAAGTAATGATTACTTTTTTAAAAAAGTAGTAGTTACAGGTGAAAATAGAAGACATTCAGTTCAGAGCCAATGCTTAAATGCTGTAAAGCTGGTGTGATCTGCTGTTTCTGTGCACTGTGAGCACACTGGGAGGTATTCACATGACTCAGTTTTAGGTACTCAGTGACCTGACGGATGAGCAGTGATGAGATAGCTGATGAAGCTACTGGTCTCAGCTGTTGACCCTGCCTGGACATCTGAACTGCTCATCACTCATTTCCTAAACTGCCATGGTTCACTGTGCAGTGTCTTTAAACAATTCAAAATTGGCAACAATTTACCTTCAATCATATGCTTTAAACTGCAGCAGTTGAGGACTTGACTGTCAAGTGGCTCAGATGCCTGTGATGCAAAAGCAGGACAAACAATTGGTGCAGTAACGTCACCTAAGACCATGACTGAAAAGCAGGGTTTGCTTCAGTGAGACAATCTGGCTAAGTTTCTCATCTAGGAAGTGCATAGGGGGCATCAGAAGGTGGTACACCCCAGGGGCAAGCAGGAAACCCAGTCAATAATGTGGTATCCCCAGTCTTGTTACTCATGGTCACACCACAATCGCCAGTAAAGGCTTTAACCACAAACCAAGCACATCAGGCACCATGTAGAAAACATAGCCCATAACTTCTAGGTAAATTACGTGAACAGTATTCATGTTAGATGCCAGTACCCTCCCATCAGACCTCTCCAACTGCCTACCTCTCACTGCTGTTCACTACTGCTTCCACACCAACCAGCAGCCTCAGCACTGGCACCTGGCTCCAGAGGGACAGTGTCTTTGACACCTTGTGCTAACAGGGTCTCAGAAGTATTGAAACAGGTGTGCCTTCAGACCCATAGACTAGCAACAAATAGTAACATAACACTTCTTTCATCACAATAAACCAGGCAAGTGGCAGGGGAAAATTATTTAAGAAAAAAAAATCAAATTAAATCAAAGTTGAATGAATGGTCTGTATGATCAGTAACAGGACAGCACTGCTGTTACTCTGTACCCAAAGCCCCAGATTCCCTAGTCATCTAGTATAAATCACTTCCCTCAGTGTTCTCATGGAGATTATTCCTACCAGCTGTGCCACATGAAGATTTGCACATGCTCCATAAATTTTAATTCCCTTTTTAAGTCCTATTAGACCAAACAGGGGGCTATTTCTGAAGTTTAAATGGATTTTCAGAAGAATATAAAGATGAAAATGTTTTCTGGCCTCTGATTTTTAAACCTTTGGGTAAAATTAAATCTCTTCCACAGTGCAGCTGATATTCCATATAAAAGTATTCACAAATACCAGGCACTCCAGAACATTATGTCTGAATCTAAAGGGAGAAGTTATCCTGCTGTACAAAAAAAAAAGCTGTAATCACTGTTCAAAAATCTCTCAGCTTGCTGCTTTAAAGTTGGCTTTTTCCTAATGTACCAACTTCAGAAGAGAAGGAAATTCAGTATTTCAGGATGCAATTACCCACAGCAAAGTAAGGAACACCACAAATCACAGAATTTTTTTCTGACAGCAAAACGTATTATTTCTACTCATTCAATCCAAACCTTTGCCAAACAAAATGACTGAAGTTAGAACATCACGCCATATTTTTCCTTTCACACTGAAACCGCAATTTTACTAGAAGAGTTTATTTTTATCATCATTTTCCCTTTCACAAAAAAATTGTACCTCTGGCAAAAATTGCAAGCTCGCTCTATGCAGGTTTTAACACAACACTGAGACTGTGGTATCTGATGTGGCTACAAGTCAAATTTAACAAGCAATTAAAACCTAAATAAATAAAATAGCAGTCAAGAACACAGAGTCCTCTCCTAAGAATAAAATTCATGCTAATTCAAAATCATAAACTGGTATAGAAACATTTTTACAGATTTTACTACATTCCACAGCTCACTTTGGAAACTCACAGTAGACTGATGGCCAGTCTGGAAAGATTAACTTTCCACTAGCCCCTTTTCCCTGTCCTCTGCCAGTATGTCCTCACATGTCTATCAGATTTCCCCTGTGCAGGGAAATACTCTTCCATAAATACCCCCTCCACCCTTCACAAAACTGTTCCTAGTTTTAACACCTCCTCTCCTCAGAGCTAATTCCCAAGTTTTCCCTTTAGACTACTCTGAAGCTTTCCCCTTCTGTTATGGCAGAGATTTAACAGTGCCTGTATTATCCACACTGATGCTGCTGATAGTGCCCTTCACGGAACTTTTGCAGAGCTGTCCAGAGTCCTGCTGTCCTGCTGCAGACATGAAGCAGAGCTGGAGGAATCACACAGGCCACACACCACCATGTGGGGCTGCACTGCGCACACTCATACCTCGACACAGTCAGATTAGTGAATGCAGATTATTTTGGCTCTTCAGTTTAGTTTTATGAGCTTAAAATTTTACGGATCAAGAGAAAGGGAAAGCTAGTCTCAGCTTAGAAGTGTGAGAAACAGGAAAAGGGAGACATTCAACCTGGCAGCTGAGTTCTGGACATGAGCAAGAGCAAAAGAAGAAAAAAGGAAGAGAAAACGGATTTAGAAGGAAGAATAAATCTAAGTTTAAACCAAGTCAACACTGATGCAGGAGATGGTGTTACGGACAGACTAAAACACAGTTTTGATGAAAGGACAAAAAGCAGGCATGGAAAGACTGAGTCACAGACACCAGCTCAATGAGAAGAGAAGCCTTTGAGTAGATGACCTCCTTCAAAGAGGAGATGCAACAGCCTAAAGTAAGACAGCTGCTGATAAAGTATTATAAATCTTTTCCATAGTTCATTAGAATGGACTTTGGGAGTCAGAGAACACACCATATGTAAAGAAATAATGCCACACTTGACAATTAATTGCTGAATAACAGTCCAGCCAAGACTGTGGTACCAGTGTGGCTCTCTATGCAAAGACATCACTCTAAAGAGCTTCCAGAGTGCAAAAGACATATGCTGAAGGTGAACTTAAAAGTCTTTTTGGCAGGTCAGGACAGAGCTGGAAAACTAAACTAGAAGGCATCTCCCAGCCAAACTGTTCACCTCCCTGCAAGAACAGGTATTGTGCTGAAGCATTCCTTTTTCCCAGTTTTATCATGCTTCACCTTAAAAGTGTGTGACAATCTGCACACTGCAGTTTGGGGAGTCTTCCTCAGTGGAGATATTCAAGAACCATCTAGACACAGTTCTGTGCAGTGTGCTCTATAATGACCCTGCTTGAGCAGGGAAGTTGGACCAGATGACTCCACCAGTGGTCCCTTCAACCTTATCCATTCTGTGATAGGTATCATTTACTATGTCTATTACTCATACAAATTATTCAATCTATAGCTTAAAGCCAGAATTCAGAGCAGCAAGCAGAAGAATTACTAGTTCTGTTTTGATGCTACCAGACATAAAATAAGCAACTAACACCAATATGCTATTGCTGCTCCACACACACACACAAATGGAAATATCCTGACCAGCTGCACCAATTAGCCTTCCTTGGTCTCAAGTAATACACTCCCCATTTGCTTTAGCCCTACTGATTTAAAAAGCATTTCAATTAAAACTGGCAGTATTTTTTTTATCTAAGTATTGTTAGTTTATACAGCCTGTCATGGAGAAATACAATGGAAACAACAAATGGTAACTAATTTAAAACAGACCAAGATCCCAAAACTCAATAAATCAAGTTTTGAGGTTTAAATATTTCTTGTCAGCAACCTGTCCAATAGGCCTTTTTATAAGCTTCATTTTTTCACTCTTGGCTCATTATTTGATTGGTGCCTGCTCAAATAAATCCTATCATTTAAAAGGCATTATAGAAGTTGAGTACTTAAAGTTCCCAATTGAACCAAACAGTCTTTATAAGTCTGTGAGAAACAAACTGTAAGCCTCTAAGTGGAAATCTGCTATAGTTTGATGTACAATTACAAAATTATCCCCAAGGGATCATCACTATCACAGTTAGGCTATCTGGCTTTCAAAAAAGCAGTGTTACAAGGAAAGAAAATGAATTTAACAGAGATATAAATATACACAGTACAATTTGAATAGATGTGAAGTCGATTTCCTTCCAGCAAACTGGCTAGTAAATCTAAGCCCTAAATGTAATCAGCAAAACCACTGGATGCTGTAGCTTAGGATCCCCATGTCCATTTAGCTGGTAAGAATGCAGAACTGTTGTTCACTAAATCCCCACTCCTAGATCTAGCAGGACATCAATTCAGAATTAAAAGAGTACTTCACATCAGCAGTAAACTTCTGAAACTTACTCTTAGAGGAGAGTGTGGAGGCAGACAGCAACAGTAAGGTCAAGAAGTATTTATCCAAACAGATGGTCAGAAGACGATAGATAGTAAAGAAAATAGTGAGGGCTGTACCCTCTAACATCCTTAATACAATTACAGACCAGAGAGTACAAGAAGTGCTGGGGCTCACATACTCCAAAGAATATCTCTGGATGTCAGGGGGGTGATACTGGGCTAGATGTTACACTGCTATGACCTAGCATGGCATTTCTTACATTTCTATCATCATATAAAAGTGGAATTAACTATCTGGAAATGCAGTTGTTTCAGACTACCCATTTTAAATCAGTTTCAGATAATCTTGCTGCTTTTAATTTACATTTTTTCCCATCCAACTTGATATTTCTCTTGTTACCAATCCTAAGATTCCCAAAAGAGTTGAACTACAGCAATATGAATGAAAGAGGCATGAAAACTATCAAAATTCTGCTTACCTGAATTGTAGTGTTTCACAAATAAATATGAAAAATATGGAAAACATATGTAAGCCTGAATTGTATTTTTTGTTGTACTATATTACAGAGCCACAAATGCTAATTCAAAAGTATATTAAATGTGACAGGATATCTTTATAGCATATTTATCTATTTTTTTCTAAAAAAAAAAATAGACCATAAGAAGTAGCTAAGCAATAGCACTTAGAAATAAATTTCTGACTTTTGCTTTGGCAATCACTGCGTATATAGCATTGAACACTTTTAATGCAGCATGCAACAGCAGTACCCTGCAAGATGAGTAGTGACACATCAGCATCTTTCATGCTACACAAGAAGAGAGGCAAGGTCAGATTACTAACAAACACTAAGTGACTTGGGATTGGGAACTCACTTTTTAAAAACCAGTCAGAATCCTTCCTCCTTTGACTTCAATTTTAATTTCAAAAGCTGAGCAAAAACTCAGCTGGAATGATAACATGAGCAAAATTTTGGAGCAAAAATATGAGAACCTATTTGGTAGACAAGGGGTTTATTCCAACATTTTTGTCTACTTCAATGAGTACTTCTAACACTATTTATAATTTGAAATATTAGATACCAAAAAAATGACAGCTTAGAAGAGCTGGGAAGATATACCAGACCTGTGTTTAGAAATAAGAATTAAGTTCCTACATAACTACCATAGAAAGATACTGCACATGTAGGTCTAGTTTCAATAAACAAGAAAATCAGGATATTTCTCCTGAAAGTTATACTTAAAAGTTGCATGCATCTTTTCCTAGAGGTGGGAAAGGATGTTAACACAACTGAAGAGCACTTTGTTGCCCAAGCATTCAAAGTTCATGAGGTTTATAATTTCCACATGTCTACCTGACTCTGAACACTACTTTTTTATCTTCCTGTCCCAAAACCGTGACTGGCATTAGACTGCATCTCTCAAACATTTCTGCTTGGCTACTCAGTCAGCTCTATTAAGGCAACCTCCTCGCTCGCTCTGTGGTATCAGTTCTCTTAATTCAATACCAGGAAATAATTCAAGAAGGAAATAGAAAAAAATTATGTGAAACATAATTTACAACCACACCCACTTATTTAATCCTTCCAGACATACAGAAAACAGCTTAAAGAGAGATTAAACAGTGCAACATTGGTCACTCCTCAATTAACTCTTGATCTGTGTGCTCCCATGAGCTTTCTACAGGCAAGAGTCAATGAAACACTAGGAAAAAGCATTTTATTTGAGACATACAAAAATCAGTGAAATAGGACACAGTTTGATGTTTTTATGAGAGGTGAATTTCTCTAGAGTCATATACAGAATGAAAGTCATTCTTGGGACAAAAAAGCAACATTCTGCACTATATCAATAATAGCTTCATAAAGAGCTCACTAAACATGAACTTTAATAAAAGCACTGGGACTCAAAACCTCCAGGTTTTTAGCCACAAACTCAATTTTCAAGCTTGTTCTTGTCCCTCTAAAGCTAATAAAATGAACAATTTCTGGAAGTAATTTTTCAACTCTTGAATTATAAACAGCAAATTCTTACATAGAAGAAGGCTTCTGCAAAAGCTGTAAACCATTTAGATAGACTCTAGATGCATATGAGATACAAAAAGCTCTCAATGACCTTTTGACAAAGCTCTGTCTAGCACACTACTATAAAGAGAAAAGCACAATTTTCCTCTAACTGTATCTTCACATATATTTTCTGACATCAAGTTATGGTTGAATTGCCATGTAACTGTATTTTCAATTTTCTTTCTACATTTTTACAGCACTCTCACTTTAGCAGCATTTACCATTACCACTCCCAGCAGACAAGATTGTTTGCATAAGGTGATTTTTGCCACGAACCTGTTACTTGAAAGGAAGACCTCTTTTGCCTGCACAGCAGATCTGTAGGTGGAGAAAAGGAGACTTGCAAAGAGAAAAGTAGAGGGAACCAACGTAATCACATACACATGATCCATAAATATCTATGCAAGGATGGAGCAGAAAATGCATCAGGCATCCTTCTCTAATGGGACTCAACAACATTCATAAGATACTTTTTTTCACAGGTCATAAGAAGAAATGACAGCATGCAAGTTCAACTAATTTACTGTAGGATTGTCATAAAGCTCCCCCAAAGGCTGAAAGCCTAACTGCAGACAGACCTACCCAGAACTTGTGTTATCACACATAACACACATCTCAATGTTTTCTAGCCCTGCTTAACCACTGAAGGAGTGACACAAATTACTACAACCCTTAAAGGCTACCCTCAGGAAGATCAGAGGAATACAGCTCTGCAAGGAGAAATGCCAAGAACCACACCATAAATAGCATGTATGGATATACCTAACCATATTTTGACTTCACAATGCCTTAAAAGTTACTGATGTTCTTAAGCAACACAGTCTAACATACAGAGAACACCCAGAGCACAACTGTTAAGAATTCATTGCCAAAAAGAAGGTATATGGAGAGGGGCTGTACATGACACGTTCTTAGTTTGCTCCTAACCCATATCTCAGTCACCCTCCCAGAGACTGGAACACAAGAGATGTTTTTTTCTTCCACAGACAACACGGAGCTGTGAAAGACCACCATTAGGCCACATGTTAGAAACAAAAAAAGGCCACAGCCAAGACAGAAAAAGGTTCTGAACAAAATTAGGATGTAACTGGCAAAAGACACCTGCAACAACAGAAAGAGGAAGGCTGCTTATTAGACTGAAATGCACTGGAAAGGATCTGATGGTCAATACAGATCAACAAACTGAACATGAAATTAGCATGTTGTTGATGCCATACATGGGGTAATCACCTCTGAGCAACATTCAGACTAACTCTGATGACAGTTTTCTTACAGGCACCTCTAATCAGCTATCATTCCACATGAGTAATTACCACTCAGCAGCCAGTAAAAAACCATGGACATTTATCCTACTCAAATGTTTGGTTTTTTTACATTGTTAACATTTAGAGTAATACTGAATGTAAGGTACAGGGATAAATATCCCAGTGATTTACTGGAGGAAAGAGAGTTCTGTTGCTCACTGAAGCAGTGTTCTTCACAGGTCATAATTTCTAGTTCAAGGGAAAAAAAACACTTCTGTATCTGAGGAACAGACATAAGCATTAATTATGAAGAATTGCAAAACTGTGCTCTAAATCAAGGCAGAATAAAATGAGTTTTGGAGTGAGACAATAAATTTCTTCTGACATCCCAGAAGTCTTGAAAAGAAAGATCACACATAAAAGCTACTACACTCACACAAAAGAAATCTTCAAGTAAATCCCCAGGAATCTGAGTCTAAGGGTTGCTTCAAAAAAGCATGCCTGAATGTGAATTACTAGGCAATCCCAGTCAGACTCTCTTTAGCAGGGCAGTTTGCCAAGGGAGACTTTCACAAATCCTGAGATCTCAACTGCTACCATGGAACCATGTATTTATCTCCGAGTAAGTAGATTTATGCTTGTGTGACTAGACTAAGTACAGACTTTGTTTCATTTCTTTACCCACATTTTAAAAATATGTGATTATGCCATTATATTTAGATATTACAAACAACGCTTTTACTTCTAGCTTACCCTGTCTTAACCTATGGCCCAGCTAACCTGCACAGACATTGCAGTGTCCCCAACTAAGAAAGGTGTTTTCTTTTCCTCTCACTACACAGTTCAGATTCTGGCTCTGCAGGAATCAGACAGGACCCAAGTGTACCCAAGGACTCGCAGCAACTGAAGGGGCTCTGTGCTGTGCAATAGATTACCAGAGTATATGCTTATCCCTTTTAGCTACTGGAGTCTGCTGGGGTCTGGGTCACACACGGACTTCCTGCTGACAGCTTCCTGCACAGGAGGTGTCCTTGTGTACCCCCCACTCAAGGAGAGCAGGCCACGAGCTCTCAAATATTTGCATTATTTCAAAGGCAGGTGTATGCAGAAGCAAGCAAGGTAATATTATTATTATTATCTAAAATATTCAGAACTTGCACTATTCAAGGAATCAGACACTTTGTTCAAAATTCATGAAATAATATTTGAGATCTAAATACAAACACATTGCAATAAATAAATTGTACTAGTTTGTGTATTTTTCCTTTCACTGTGTTTATATTCCTGTTAAATACACAAAGACTTCAGTCTTATTGCACAGGTCCAGGTAGTACTGCCAGTCTTCACTAAGATATATAAAAATGGGAAAGCAATATTAAAACAACAGTTACTTTAGTTTTTGAACCTTAAAAAGAATCCTCTGTTTTTTCTCTTATGTTGTTGCATTTGTCCAGGGACTGGACAGGGGAAAATGTCAATTACTGTCAGAGGAGAATTAAAACATCAGATGAGCCGTATGCTCACTGCAAAATCCCAAAGATAAATACAAAGCAGTCTTCAGAAAAAAAGTGATTTGTAACAAGAGTATCTAGGGAAATGGAAAGAACTGGATATAATCTCACAGTAAAATTCTACTGAGAACTCCATTCAAGAAAAGCAATTGTGAATGCTAGGTACATGACTAAGATATGACTTTTATCTCATAACATGTCAGAGTAATTGAATGTGTGTTAAGGTAATTAAATCATCTCAGTGATACAGAACTGAAACTTGAAAAGCAAAACTATAAGTTACATTTCTGTAAGACTTAAGAGTGGTTAGTGAAATATCTTTCATTTTAGAGCAGGTGGTGGTTTCTACAATATCTCCTATTCTCAGAATGAGTACTTTAAGTGACAATACTTTAGAAAGCATTTTGGATCACTAAATAACATTTGGATCACAGAGGTTTTCCAATGACAGCTTCAGAAGATATTACATTAATAAAGTTATTTTTTCTTACATGAATAACATTAACAATATAGAATGACCTTTTCTCTAATTATTAGAATCTTGCATTCTTTCCCTATGTCAGTTTATTTCTGCTATTCAGTACTGGATCTCTTTGAAAAATGAAAAGGTGTAGTGGTTTTAGCTAGGCCTCAAATTAGCAGGCTCAGAGAATCTATGTGGATTGGTAGAGACAGCTATCACCTGACTGGGTAACCAAGGAAATATTTCATACCAGATGACGCAAACCTAAGATATGATGCAGCAGTGGGAGTTCAGTTCCACCATGCCTGAAGTACAGAGAAGGACATGCTACAGCTCTTCTACTATCCTAGGCCTTGCTCCTGCTGCTGCTGCTTGCATTTTGTTTGAGTTTCAGAGAAGTAGAAACATTTTGTTTTTACTCTTTCTGTTTCTTGCTAAGAGTCTTTTAGAGTACTTATAGATCTAGAGTAACAGACTTTATATTAACTGGGGAGTGGGAGGTTATTTCTTGTTACATATAACTCGTGTGTGTGTGTGTTATATTGTAATTTTCTCTTTTCTGTATCAATACATATAGTTTCAGCACAAACCTAGTTTGGAGGCTTTTTCCCTCTCCCTCTTCCCTTTTCACTCTGTCTTGGACAGTTGGCATTTTGCCAGCTTTACCGGAGACAAAGGATACACTAGCATACCAGTTATAGCAGCTAGGACCAGTTTATCACTGTGTGAGTGTAACCAAAACTGTGTATTCTACACCCTCTGTCATTTCTCATGAACTGTTAATAAAGGATCGTTTGCAGCAGCTGCCCAGGGAACACCTGACCCCTCAGGCTACAAGCTGGGTGTTAAAGAACACTGAGAGGCACAAGAAGGTTTCTGTCTTCACACCACAGACTCAGTTGTGACAACTCCCCTCCGGGGAGGCATTAGCACCTTCACACCCAGCCTGAGGGGTCCTGTCTGCTAATGGGCCGTTAGGGACTGGCACAACAGGCAGTTGCAATGACTTAGACCATCAAAGATTCCAAAAATATGCCATGACTCACAGAGTAAATCACTCATTGTGAAACTCCTCACCCTGGGAGAGGTACTGGGCATTTCCACCTGAACCTGAGCATACATAATCTTCAAGTTTTGGAACTTGGAGTACCACTTGTTGGATCCAGAGAAGGACCAGAACCTCAACAGGACTGCACCTGCCACTCTTGACCAGACTGTGACCTTCATCCTCAACAACAGGTTTTTCCTTTCCTTTTACTTTGTCCTGAGGGGGGCCACGTGGCACTCAGTACAGAGGCTGATGAACACCATTCTGTACGTGCCCCAGGGTGCTGGGTTATGCATCTGTATTTTCTGGGTTAAAACCAATTTTCTCTCTGTATCATTGTATTTATTGTAATCTTTTTAAGTAAATTGTAACTCTGACTTGTAATCTCTCTTGAGTGGGGTTATTCCTCCTGTCGGTTTACCTTTAAGCCAACACAACTAGGCAACATTGCAGATAAACACACTATGATGAATTACACATGCTTGTAAGGTGTATGCTTCTCCTACAAAAATGTTTAAATTCATACACATGTTTGATTATCTGTGTGAGATAAGATTTTTGTTGTATTTTTACGAAGTCTTGGGCTATAAATTAGCTGTGTATTGACTGAATATGGAGGGATTGTATTCTAAATTTTAAATACATTCATACCTATTTAAAGTTTAAAGAAAACAATATCAAATCATTATTTGTGACATATAAAATCAATACTTTCCTTTCTATCACTGCAAAAACAAAAGCAGAAAATTATGTTAAATCATACTCCATCACCTGCAAACATTGAGACCACTGCTTAATCAATATTCTCTTATCTTTGCTCTCTAACAGATAAAGGCTTTAACATGTTAGGCAGTCTGTGTTTTTCATAATGTTGAATTCAAAGCTTGCTGAAATGTTTCATTTATGAGGGCTCCAGCAGACTTGAACACATCCAAGTAAAACATTTATATGACATTGTACTCAACTACCTTCCTCTTCTTTTCTCTTTCCCATTTTTTCAGGGCCCTGCTTCTTTTTGAAATAATGTCACCACTGAGCTGAAAGCAAATTAAATTTAAACACTAATATCTAAGTTACCAACATGTGCTCTTAGAAACAACATATCTCTTTGGTCCATATTTTAATATCACAGTGCAAAAATTTAACAATCAGATTCTCTCTGGCTATAATAGAAACCAAAAACTACTCTTCTGGCATTTTGCTTAAACGGATATTTTAAAAAAAGAACATCAAAGAAATACTAATGCAAAACAAACCAAATATCAGAACCTGAGTTCAGACAAGGTTGTACTTACTCTTTATTCCTGCATTTAATACATGGCTGGTAAAGGACTTTGACAGCATCCCAGCTCCCCACTTGTCCAGAGCTAGGCATGAAAATATCTCCAAACAGTGTAAGAACACTGAGAGAGGAGGAACTTCCTAAAGACTCCACCAGCAATGTGTCAGAATTTAAAAGCCATATCTGTAAATGAAGAAATAATTTATTTAACTGTAGATTATATCGATTTCATTTTGTTGTTTTACTCTAACCCTAAATCAGCTGATACTAAAGCACATTCCTACAAAGTTTCTAATGAAGTATTAACAGACATAAACTGACATTTTATTAGTAGTATAATCTGCACAGATTCTAGTGGAGAAAAAAGGGTTAATACAATAAACTGATGCCTAATTTATCACAGTCACTCTTAAGACCTTTTCTGTGAAGCTGCCTCTTTTAGTGACTACAGCACACTCCCTTTGATAGCAACAAAAGAAACAGTCCCAAGTCATCTCTTTCAATACCAGATGGATTATTACTCCAATTTCATTTTCTTTTTTTGAGTTAGCCAAGCATTTGGTGTTGAGCAATTGAGGGCTAAAGACAGGGAACTGAAAGACTGCTCCCTGGAAGTGCCAAAAATGGAGAGTTTTTAGAAGTGATAGTTATGACTGCATGGAGCTAGGACACGCAAGGAAGAGGACAGCAACTCACATTGTCTAAAAGGAATGCTGGGATTTACAAACAGTCGTAACAGGCCCTTACCTGAAAAATGTATCTTTATCAAATTTCATAACAGGTCTAGCATTCTTCAGCACTATTTGCTAACAGCAATTCAAGGGATATTTACTGGTTAGAGTTTTGAGAAATCTGAACTTTTTGCATCACTTTAAGGAACTTATTTAATCTTTGTGTGATTGGGCATCAGTGTTCCAACTTGGATTCAGGGCTTTCATGCTAAACACCGTACATGAAAAGTCAGGCTTTTCCTTTATTAACAGCCTGCAGTAGTGAAGTGATACCAGTTAACAATGGAAATCAATTTTTGGAAGTCCTGAGCCTGTATGAAGTGTTTATATATGAAATATTTATCATAGAAAATAGGATTTATGCAGTGCTGCTCACTAGAGAGCAATCTTCTGCTTCTCATGATCTAATCAGCTTCGAGTAAAACAAGTTACATGATGTTAGGCAGCAGACACATGATATCCCCCGGTGGAGGGAGAAAGCCACCATTAACAGGACACATAGTATATGTTGTAATTGAATGTGACAGTCACAATTTATCACAGCCCAAGGCTCAGAACATTACAGTGGAAGCTTCATAAAGGAGGAATGAGATATATTGATAAAATATCTTGGGAGGGATGGGAGGAGTAGAATCACTTTAGCATATGCACATAAATGATGACAAGCAACTGCACTTGGCTTAGCAAGTGGCTGTTCATCAGTTTTGCTCTGACAACTCACTGTACACATTTATAGCCTAAACTGCAAAATATACCTCATTAGCTGGGACCATTGCACAAGGTGCTTTAAGCCAAGTGTTGGAGAAAACGGTGAAAAAAAGAGAAGTGTCCTAAACACACAGGCCACTGCAAACACTTTTAACTAAACAGAGTTTCTTGCTTTGGAAATTACTAACAATTCCCTGTGAAGGAGCTTCTTGGGATGCTTTTCAGAAGAGGAACATCCTTTAAACTAGTCTAGGGAACAATGCAGCATTAGCTGTCTGCTCCTTTCAGAATACCTTCTGCAATGTGCCTTAGAGAAAGCAATCAAAGCATTTCAATTGCAACATGGTCCATCTGACTTCTTTCTACCGCAAATGTTGACATGTGGCATCTGACAATCATGCTCTACCAATTGTTCAGAGTATGTCTTTGTCGCAACAGCACGCAACAGATCTGTATTAATAATTTAGCACACAATACAGAGAAAGAAAAATGAATCTTTGGGGGTGGCAAGGCTCCTGGCGATGAGAAAATCAACTTCTGAACTACATATACTTCTTTAGGCAGTATTTTCATTCTTTTCCTCATGCATGAACTATTTTTTGATCTTGCTTTTGGTCTGAATGAACAAGCAGTCATCCATACTTGGTTTGTTGACTCAAAGCAGTTTATATGTTGTTTCTGACTAACACGGTTTCATATTTTGATCGGTGCTTTCAATTAAATTACTCACAATCTGCAACTTTCCTTCCTCTCAACCACTTTGTACAGCAGAGCTTGCACAAACAACTTCCTTTCACATTAACTCCAGTAAGAAAAGAACCATTACAGAAAGATAGATAAAGTTTAGAATTCATTCATAGTGTGATTGATGACCTTTTCTGAAATGACAGCATCAGAAGAAAGTATCTGGGTTTTGTTGGTCTTTTTTGTCGTTTTCTTTTTTTTTAATCACTTTATCAACAGACTTCAAAGATGTTCTTAGGAGAAAAGCTGCAACAAACCTATCTCAGTTATAGTTGTGAGACTTGATCCAAGTAGGTGAAATACTATAATTTTGTGCATAATCAGGCATCAATTCAGACTTTACATGGGTAAAAAAAAAGCTTTTACTTTTCCTTGCTAGTACTTTCTTAGTTATTGCAGGCATTACTATTACTTTTATCATAACCCAGGATGCCACTAATGCAAACACCTCTCTGTACAGCTACTTTGTCCTCAAAGTCAGACTGTTCAGGTAAAGATGTGGTTTCCACATATTTCACAAAGAATAAAGGCCTTTTAGAGAACTGGGTAGCTAAATCTCAACAAGGTTCTCATTATCTCACTTCTTGATCACAGCATCATCCAACCCTTCCCCAATCTTAACAAATGCAAACTTGTTCTGCACGTGCCCTTCAAGGCATGGTCCAATAATCAGTATCTGACTGACAGGTCTCTCCCATTTGTTACATATTAATTTTCTTGGGATATCTTCCCAGTCCCTCTCCACTCACTCCTGAAATACAAGCTGCCTTACTTTCAAGGCACTTTACAGCCTAATCCCACTCAAAAAACATCTTCCATTCAGTACTGAAAGACAGGAGATAGTACTCAAAACACACCTTTTTATTTTCATAGATGTATCTTTTTGGGTGTTGTCAGGTTGATCCCACCCATGATATGAATTCCCTGTACCTATCCAGAAAACTACTTATTTACCTCTTTCAAAGCTACACTTTTTTACAGTACAGAAACAAATATACATTTATTAAGAGGCTGCTATCCTGACCAGTAATGTACCATGTTGCTCATGTTCCCCTATGTTTGCTGTCCTCCTCTTACTCTTAGCTTGTAAGTCATGCATCCAATGGAAGAGAACCCTTCAAAGTGGAGCAAAGAGAGGAGGCAAGTGATTCACCTTTTATAGAATGCAAAGAGGGCAGAGATGTAGCTAGGTTTAATAAGGAAATCTGTATGTACCACTTTTTTTTTCCTGAGACAGAGACTTTTATTTATTGACAGCCTTAAAAAAACAAAAAACAAGTAGTATATAGCTTGAACAGAGTAAGTGTAACTTAAACAACATAAACTTGTATTATGATATCACAACTGGCAACATTAAGTGATACATACAGAGGATATAAGTAAAATGAGTATACATAATATTTGTGGTTTAAAAAAAAAGAAAAATACTTGTGAGAAAACTTAACCTTAACTATCACATATACAGCCTAAGCTGTGGGCATTCATGTATGTAAGCACAAACACTATGAACTGGAATCTTTGGCTCATTATCAAAACAAACAAGTGGGACAGCTGGTTCATGATGCATCAGTGATGAGACTCTTTGTGTAACTTGGCTGTGGACTCACAGCCTCAAGCACCTACATTTTTTACTGTTTAGCTGTTGACAATCATTAATATAAATAGTGCTTAAATTATACTTGTGTCCACAAGGCCTCTGAGCCCTAAGACTTAACCCGTGGCTCCAGAACACCTGTTGATGTGTATACCGTTGCCAGAACCTCACTCTGGACATGAACACAAAAACAACCCCCAAAAAACTAGTAACTAACTAATAAAAAAGGAAGAGATGTCAATCAGAAAGCAGCCCCTATCTAATTCAGCTTGCTCTTCTACATTGGCAAATAATGCAACTCAGAGCTAAGAGTAATGGCAATCTATTGAACAAAGTGATAATAACCAGTTTGTTCTATGTAAACTACTAGACTTAAGCAGCAGAAGTTGAGGTAACTTGGAAACACAAGCCACAGGGGAAAAATTTTTAATGACTCCTCTATTAAATAATACATAGTGACAACTACAGGTCTGCTCATGAAACCTTAACTTTGCCATCACAAAAGACGTATTTCTCAATGGATGTACAAATGTTATCTTGGCATTAAAATTTATTTAAAATTAGATTGTCTGCCTCAAGAACATGAATTAAGATAATTCTGATCCATCTTAAAAGTTTGAGGAATCTAGCTGTCACTATTTAAATATCAAGCTTAACCAAGTTCAGTAGCATTAGGACATTAAGTATAACAGGCAATTTTACTTTTGTTTTCACTTCACTTTGCAATGCAATGTACTGACTACATTAGTAGTCCCTGCTGACTTAAGACAATCCATGTGAAAGATGCTATGCACTTGATTGACTTCTGGTGATTTAAGATAAGAAGCACTGAAGCAAGAAGATGAGATACATATTAAAAAGTCAAAATTTAAACTTTCCATCTTTTTTGATACAAACCAGTGTTACTTCTCTGTTACTTGTAATGCATCTGTAGTACCTTCATTAATGTAACAAGAGAAAATTTCTATACACATCTACTTGTATTAAAAAACTTAGAGATTTCTTACTTAAACAGAACTCTTCAGAACTACTTCAAGAATTTGAATTTTTAAATTTTCTTTAAATATACAATTATGAACAGCATAAACAACAGATTTTAGGATCTGAGATACATGGGTTAAACTTCTTCAGCAGGATGAAGATTAAAAATCTTACCAGAATATAGGTTTTTCCATCATCCCCTTTTATGGTGAATCTAAATGTGCTTTTAGCAGAGGATAATTCCAAAAGACATTGAGCAACCATGCTCTGCACAAATTGAGACCTGTTTAAGAATGAATCACATATTATATGTTTTCATAACAACTACATGGGCAAAGTCATTCATATCAATGCACTATTGATATGTATCTCCATATTGTCAATTCCACTACATCCTACAATTTTCTGTTTCCTGCAACAGGAATGTTTTTTAACAGAGCAGCATTCTGAATTGCTTCACATCCTTTAATTTGGCTGACATCAAATGTCAAATGCTGAATAAAAGCTTTTCCCTATTACATTTTACACATATGAACACGAAGCTCAGAATGATGCACATTTCAAATACAATTACAAAAGAAAGAACTGTGACTAATGCATAATACATGACACAAGATAGCTAGACCATGTTTCTGTGTCATCTTAGTCTTAATTTCAAACTGAATTGCTAGAAAATTCAAAAACCTCACTTCCAATTAAATATTTCAAGCTTTACTTAATTTAACTTTACATGATGTAACCTTACATCTCCATAATTAGTCAGCAGACATCATACAAGCTTAAATAGTTCAAAAGGTAAGTATTTCATTTTGGTTTATCACCTGAATAGTGAGACACTGTGACAAACTATACATAATCTCTCTCCTCCATCACACACAAAGATGAGCAAGCCAAACTGTATGTAAGTGAACTCAAATTACATTACCTTTACAATGCTTAATTCCGTGATGATTACATAAAATCGCACTGTTATTATATGTAATTATTCAAGAAATTACAACATTAGAGCATTTATAGGATCCTTTCTAAAACATATTTGTGAGCAAATTAGCTGATATTTTTGTTACCTTGGTGTTGGGCTGAAACATCCCTCAGATGGTTGAATAATCACCTCGGTGACGTAATACTTAATAGTATCTAAAATGACAAAAACATTTTTCAAATACAATAGATCACTTCTATGACATAACATCTAATGGTATCTAAAATGACAAAAATATTTTTCAAGTATAATAGAATAACCAACTTGTTAAGATTAGACTATAAGTCACCCTATCACTACTAATTAAACATTTGTTCAGTACTCCATTAAGGGGTGCAGCAGATAGTCAAAGTCTGCTTTGCTTTGTAGGAGGTGAAGCAACCATAACAAAAAACCTACATTGCCTGAAGAAAACTGCTCTGAGCTAATTACATGATCAGCAATTTCTCATTCATATTGATCTTTGTTTAATGCTGGGAACAATCCTCTTGAAACAAAGCAAGAGCTGAAGCCAAACCCGAAAGATGAATTGAAAGAACTTTCCTAAAGCACTGAGATCAGCATAGCTTACATAAGTATTTTAGAACCCTCTACTGCTCAGTAATGCTGCAGTGAATCACAAGAGACAGTTTTAATAACAGCACACACAGGGGAATAATTTTCTTCTTTGCTCAAAGAGCAGAATGGAACTTCTTTCCAAAAATCACACTTACTCAACACTAGTACTGCATACATTCTGAGTTTCAATGTAACTGCTCACCAAAAGCTTCACTAAGACAGCCTTTAACACTTAATGTAAGTGTTTGAGGACATAATTTAATCCTTATCAATAAGGTTAGGTCAAAGATGATCATATTGAAGATCTGGGTCTATGCTGCAAACATAGCCTAACCAGAGGCCCAGCAAAACAGGTTAAGTACAGAGAGTAATAAATTCATTCTACTAAGCCTTAGCATGTGAACAACTGGAAGATTCATCAGTCCCATGAATTTTAAGGGTGGAAGGGATTGTCTCATCTGATCTCTGTCCACACATTCCATTAAAACTGGATGAAAGTCAGCATTTCAGGAAGTCAATCTGTTTTGAAGACTCCAAAGGCTTGGTAATCCAACCCCTTCTCCAGATAAGTACTATACTTTTTAAGTTATCTTCACTGTTAGGAAAATATATTTAACCTCTAAGTGTAATTTAGTCTGCTCCATGCTGTGTTGACCCTGGGATACAGGAGGAAAAGATAGTTCAGTCCTTCAAGTTCCTCAGCCATTACCCTGACTAAGGAATTGTTGCTACTTCTACAACGGTATTGGGAATTCAGGAGACATTTGTTTGCAGAGAGCAAGGTGTGATTTCCTGAGAAAAAAATCATAAAGTGCATGTGGGTAGAGCTGGGGGAAGAATAGCAAATGAGAGGAACTTCAAATCCAAATCTGGCTTTCACAGCTACACCACTCTAATCCTGCTTTATCTTCAAGGCACTGATAGCTGCTCATGAGGAAGCACCAAACCATGACAGACAAGTTTGCTCTCTAGTTTCTTTTCACAGACTTGGTTCTGTCTAGACTTATACCATACATCTCTGGTTAGTTTGTCTGTTCTTTGAACTCTACATAGATTTCCTGCAATAGTGAAGAAACATGGTCAAAACAATGGATATGCTATCCAACTTCAGCTGTGTGCAGAGTCCATACCAAATGCATGCACATCTGTATAGTGTTTGCCTTTCCCCATTCCCACTGATCATATCAATTACTGGGTGCTGCAATCATCTGAAGGCCTAGTTTAAAGCATCGATTACTCATGACCTTACTATTCATGCTCTTTTCCAAGCACTCCTTTCCCAAGGTCATATCCTGCTTTGTGGGCTTTCGAACATTGTAGCTTAAATTTGGTTTTATTAAAGTCTGTATTGTTCAGATCCCTGTACAGGACAATCAGAATGTTCTGTAACAGAAGACCTTCTGTCTTGCATCACCTCATGACTTACTTCTTAAACAGGCTTTGCAGTTTAGGAGAATATATATTCACCAGATCTCTGAACTGAAACAGGCTCACGCTGGCTGATGCAGTGGAGTAGAGGGAGAATGAAAGAATGAACTCTGCTACCGACAGTTTTATCATTGCTTCTCTCCTGTAAATAGCTGTATTTTAAAAACTACTTCTGGTAAACTCTGCTGAATCAATATAATTGCAGGTTTTAAACTATTATCTCATCATCAAATGTGGATGGGACATAACCTGTTTCTTTGACATGGCTTCCTTCCCATGAAACCAGGATGGCTGTTAGCAATCATGTTTTCTAGTTCTGTGTTGATCAAGTTCTGAATGAAGTGACAGGAAAATAAACAATCTGTAATTTCTCAAGTCTCCTTTTTCACTGGGATTCCTAGTAAACTGGAATCATGTACTAAGTCTTCCAAAGCTTTAAAATTAGCCAAACATACCACAGAAACAAGGATGAGGAATATCCCTGCTGAAAGTCGCTTTCAAGATCTAACAGTGGAAGAAACAAACTCATCTGTTCCAGAAGGGAATGAGATGAACATGTAGGAATCAGCCCTGCCCATCACTGATAAAACTACTTTCTTGCAGTGCTCAATGGCTGATGCAGTCTAGTTTTGTTTGTATATCTCATACCTGGTGATACTGTTTCTCCCAGCATTGTCTTGCAGCGCTTACAAATTATTCTGGTATTTTCCTTTGATTTCTGTAGGACAAAGAAGTATCATTTAAATGTCAGTCAGACATTCTGAAAAAGGAGTGCACAATCATATCAAAATCTACAGAGTGGATAGTAAAATTTGTACTTGTTTCTATTGTCTCTGTGTTTACATGCAAACATATTTGTCTTCACTACTTCAGCTGTCTACAACTGGACCTGTCTGCAAGATCCACACTAGTTTTAAAATCTGATAATATATCCTGACCTCACAGCAAAACAATGCATGTGAAATGAAGCATTCCATAATATACACAAAAAAATAGAACGTTGTAATGTGACTACCATTACTCAGTAAAAAGTTCTAACCACTGTGGACAGTTTTATAGGAGTTGAATATCTATTCAGTGTTCAGCAGAGAGCAGAAAATGTCCACAGACTATTTTGAGTTACTAGGAAACAGCTGAATAACACAATATAGCACAATATTCCAGAAAGGTGCAATGTATTCAGTTCTTGAATCAACCTTCTCCCTCAATTCAAGCAGAAACAGAAAAGATATTGACAAAGAATAATTATCAGAGGTGCAAAACACCTTCCATATGTGGAAAGAAAATACATATAACAGGAGGAAGCGCAGAAGACAGAAATCTGAGGTGTATCACTGAGATACATAAAGTCAAAACTGGTTAGGAAAAGCTGAACAGAAAAAATCCCTATTTGCTCTCATAGCCCACACTATGAAATTATAGAATCACAGAATCAACTAGGTCAGAAAAGATCTCTTGAGATCATTAAACTTTGTTTGTATCAAAGAAAAGCATTTGTCACACAAAGCATAATATAGTTTGGCACTCCCTATAGGAAAGTATTTTTCATAGTAAAAGTATGCACAAGTTCAAAAAATTTTCGTAAATTCAGAGAAAGCAATGTTCATCAAGTGCTTATTAAAAGAAAATGTGGGTAACAATATCTAGTTCAAGGAGTCTCTACAATCTCCAAAATACTACTCAATACTTGCCTTACTCTAATGTATCCATTACTGCTCTTTGAAAAAGATCTCATTTTGGCATGAAATCTGCCCTATAACACTTCTACTAATCACAGTGTTAATATTCAAATTCAGTATCACACAAGTAAGCACAATCCCTACTTTAATCCAAAGTCTAAACTCCAGAACTGGTTCTGCGTGGGCTTATTAACCTGGATGTAGCACACTAGAGCTTTGGTTTGAGAGCAGTACCTATATATAACCTCAATGATGGTTACAAAGGAGGAATCAAAACTAAATGGCCCAGGGAGAGCCCAAGAGCTGACTACATTTGAACTACAGCCCCCTCATTACAGGAAAAACGTATGCCATTACCCCCTTTCCCAATTCCAACCTTGCTGCTCCTCTCAAACATACATAGTAAAATTCCTTGCTTGATGTGAAAAGCGAGGATAAGTAAGACAAGGTTTTGTGAAACCCAGTATTTGAGGCTGGTACAAATGGTGCGCAGTACAAGTATGGAATATACTGCACTTCCTTGAAAGCTACAACTTGAGTATTTTTCCTGACTACAGTTACAAGTACTGGCTGAGAATTGTGCAGTACGGTACCTAAAAAACACCACTACCTCATTGTATCACGCTTCAATGGAAAAAGCAATAGTTCTAGCTCAACTAATTAAATCAATATATCTATTTGACAACTTGCAGCTGCTGGTAATCTGCAGGTGGAGGTGGATCACAAGCCTAATATTTTCTGTTTCTATTCCTAAGGATTCCTGATACAGTGTCAGGGAAAAATAGTTTCCCCAAGAGATACTATTAGGATGCTGCAAGACCATGTGACATTTAAAAACTGTGTTACTCTGGAAGACTAATACATGTGAAAAATATGTTTGCAGTGGACGGATGCTGTCTTGGTCCCACTGGAGTCTCGAAAAGATTGTTTAAGCATCTCTGGTACATTCCTGCTACTATTTTGGTCATAGGCAAACACTTTCCAAAGAACCGCAATGCAATTAAAAAAAGAACTTTCATACTGGGGCAGACTGCAACAAAATTCTCTGAAATGAGAACATTTATGCCAATAGTAATCTGTCTTGCCTGTAACTTTCTATTACTCATATTATGGAAGAATTCTCTGCTTCAGTATAATGGGTTTTTTCCTTATTAGTCCAGTTTCTGCTGGATCTTAGTTTTGCTCATTTGCTTGGCAACTGAGTGATGCTGGATATAAGCAAAGACAGAAATGAGAATTCATTGCTAGTAAGAGAGATGCAGAAAGAGGGATTTGACACAAACAAGGAACAAATTCTCAACTTTTTTTTTTTTTTAGCTTTAGAAAGACTGGAAAAATCAGAATGTGTTTTGGGTTCAGAGGTGGCTGTCTCACATTCTTAGGACATAACAGTAAGGAAATTGAGTCTGTTTGACTGTTCTGTCTAGAAGAGAGGACCTGCCATCCTACACTGTATCTCTTCATGTTGATGTTTCTGAGGTGTTTAAGGAAGCAAACATGAAAATTTATTACACTAAACTACTGTCGTATGGCTCTGCCATAAGAGAGCCTCCTCCTTCATTCAAAAGTTCTACTGTTATCCGGGTTTGTCCCACATCTCTGTAACATCTTTGTTTCACATTCTTTTATTATGTGTTTGTCTCAAAATCAATCCTTTGCTGCCAAACATTGTTTTTGATTGATGAAGGAAGGTGCAATATTGAACTCCATGCACCCTGTCTCCTCCCATATTTGTTCCCACTGTTCTAAGATCTCTTTTAAGACTGCGGAAATGTGAGAATTCTTTTTGGGGACCTCTGGCAGAAAGCACTGCCCTCTTGGAAATTCATAATCTTTTATTCCACCTCCTTCTTAAGGAAAATTAGAAGAAACAACTCCAATTGTCACAGACTTAATCCAAATTAATCTTCTTCTCCCATGCTGATATCCTTTCAGGGTATCAGTCCCTTATTTCCCCCTCTCCATATTCTGCTTTTCAAAGAACAATGGAACAACAAACCACAGGGACCACAGCAGCAAGAGCTGGAGATATGGATAGAACTGTTCCCCAGGCATTGCACCAGCAACCACGGAATTGTGAAAATACTGGGGAATTTACTGGGGATAATACAAATCTCTAATAAGCAGCAGCAGATAGAAATCATGGTCTCTGGTGTCAGTTCTCAACAGATTAAAAGTTTCATGCTGGGAATATGGACATAGTAAGTCATCAGTTTTTACAGACACAAATTGCCAAGGTAGCAATAGTTCCCATAACTGCTGAAGGATTTCAATAATTAGGTTTAATACTTGGTATTTGGAGAAAATATGGCATCTTCAGGCCCAACCTTTGTCAACACAAATTCAGAAAAGCAGTAGATTGACAGAAAATTTTAAAGGAAATGGAGGCTTCGGAGAACTAAATTCCTGGATGTTCTTCTGGCAGAAGAAAAGATTACTGCTTTAAGTTGAATACAAGTGCTATATGTCCAAGTTGAATTTTCTTTCTTCATGGGTTTTATCCCACCATTGCAACATCAACATCCCTAAAAATGTTTTTTCCCTGGCAACAACAAATTTTCACATTTCTAAGCCAAATGATAGCCTTCTTCCTAGAGATTAAGTTGATGAATATATCCCCCCCCGAACACCTCAGAAACATGAAGAGCTATAACGTGAAATGGCAGGTTCTCCTCGCTAGAAAGAACAAACAAACACGATTTCCTTACTATGGTCAAAGAAGTAAGACAGCCACATCTGAAGCCAAAACACATTCTGATTTCTCCAAGTCATTCTAAAGCAAAGAAAAAAAATAAAAAAAAGAAGAAAAAAATCCCACATTTCTTTGATCATATTTATGGTTATGCATCCCGTCATAGTTTGAGAAGAAAAATTATTGTTACTCCAGTTTCCTCCTCATTCTTTGCTCCACTATCCTTTGACAAACACCTAAGCCATTACAGTTATTTTCTTACTAAACTTTTATGTCCTTCTGTCCTTCACTCACGATAATTTCTGGGGAAAACTTTTGGGTTTAGAACTACATAAATAAATAGCTTCAAATTCAGTTTATAGGACAAAGTTCTTCTTGCATATCTAGATCAATATCAAGACATAGCTTAGAATAGTGTCCAGCTTCTGTACAACTGAGTGTCAAGAACTCACTCTGACCTTCAAAATAGCTCTGTAACACATAGACGTTAAACAAGCCAGGAAACAAAAGAAGTAGTTTACAATTAAAAAAGTCCAAATACAGTCACTTGAGAATTTTTTGAAGAAAACACTTTACCAAGTTGGAGCCACTCTGGGAAACATGGTGTCCAGCCTCTGAGTAGCCCACAGGAGACTCAGGCACATGTGATTCATTTCCTGAATTCAACAAGAAAAAGGTGTCTCCAAGAAAACAGTCATCACGCCGAGGATGCAAAGCATTTTTGGCAAAGGGGTTAGGGTGACAACACCACTCTTCAACTAAATCACTCCAGTTTTCACTTGGTAGAGGAAGAACTCTAAGAAATTTCCTATGAGGGAAGGAGAAAAAAATATTTCAATATATTGTAATTCTTTTTTAATCCTAAAAGAGAGCTTATACTCCTTACAAAGGAGGGTGGGGGTGGAAGTATGGTGTTTTGTCAAAAGGAAGTACTTGACTCTCTTTTCAGTCAAAGGCACTTT
Organism: Sakesphorus luctuosus; assembly: GCA_013396695.1. Classification (NCBI taxonomy): domain Eukaryota; kingdom Metazoa; phylum Chordata; class Aves; order Passeriformes; family Thamnophilidae; genus Sakesphorus; species Sakesphorus luctuosus. The sequence continues at coordinate 1,852,434 of VWZD01007179.1, read as the reverse complement.
CTTTGGATGAATTATGTGAAAGCCATGGCTGAATGTTTCCTGCCAAGTTTGTGATGAAGCATTTCCCAAGGGTGAATGTCCAGTGATAATAAGGCAGACTTTGGCATAATCATCTCTTGAAACAAATCATATCAAAAAAATTCTACCCAACTAAGAAAAAGATAACAATGGGCATTTTGCAATTACAATTACTATTTTCTTGTAAAGTTCCCTTGCACTGACTGTTGATATAAACCCAACAGAAACAGACTCATGCCACAGCAAGATTCAGCATGTACTGTGAAGCCCTTCAAAGTCAGACACCAGTCTTTGAAAAAGCTAAATTCTGACAAAAATACGACAGTGCATCTTCATTAAAAAAAAACCAAACCAAACCAAACAACAAACAAAGGATAATGCAATCTTTATTCAGATTCAGATACTCACAGCCAGCTTTCAGAAGTCACACACAAAAAACCCCCAAATCCCTTTCTCCTGGGTAGCTGTATGGACCAAGGACGCTGCTTCAGGACATACCAGACTTTGCTTTCATTATCAGTTATATTGGGTTTGCATTTTCTGCTCTCTGCCTAGTTTCCTTGGAACACTTTCGTCTGTTTCTTCTGCTGTCACCTGAAAACTTTATACAGAGTTTCTTGATTCTACTCCTTACTTAAAACTTGGAAATACAACTTATGGTACTACTCTGCAAACAAAAATACAGCTGCTAAGTCAACAGTTAGACATCTTCCCCTTCTTGCAGATCCCAAACTAATATCTTCTGAAGATATCAGTTCTTTCCATTGTAGTTTTTTGTCCCTTTTGATTTGTTCCATCGGTGACAGTACAGTCTTATACCAAAAAATCCTTCCTTCCAGATCTACAATACATTTTAAACTGTGCTTGCCCCACCTGCAGATGAAAGTTGGAATAACTCGTCCTCTGACCCAGCTCTACCACAACTAAGACAACCCCTCAGCACCACCTGTATCTGTCTTCACCTTCTGTGGTCTTATGAATTGCCTGAGACACAATCCCATACTGCCAAAGCAAGTTGGAAATCATAATTTAATTGCAAATTTCATTCTGGTGCTGGCCTAATGACTCATTCTGCACCAGCCTTCACGATTAGTTCCAATGCGTGGACTCACAGTGTAAATAAAGAAGTATGTATTGCTCTTTACACTAAAGCAACAAAAAGCTGGTATTGCTCAGCAATGTTTTTACAAGTGTTACACACCAGAAAAAAAAAAGACAGAGATTACCTTAAGCTGAATACTAAAGCTGTCCCATTTCACTACAGGACCCTTTCTTTATTCTCACTGTCTAGAGCACCAAGAGCTTCACTTTATTTCCAACAAAAGTAATTGATCCAACCAGTAGAAATCTCCTAAACAGACTTCTCTTAATGTTTAGCTATACCAAAAATACAGCATTTCCCCTGTATTTCAGGCTTTCACCACCCATAGGTGGGAAGCCATATCCTGGATCACCACAACTAGAAAAGATGTTAACACTAATAAAAATGTAGTTTTTTCAGAAAACAAACAAAAACAACTTGAGGTTCACAGCATTAAATTGAGGCTGCTAAACACAGTGATAAAACCTAGACAGACAGGGGGACTTTTCTCCCCAGATTTGCTCACAATAAAAACTTGCATTAGGGACCAGAGTAGTGTTTAGGGCCCTGTCGTATTTACGATTTCCATGGTGGTGTTTGTCAGTGTGGTATGAGAAAATACTGCACAGTTTCACTGTGGAAAACTCCACCTTAGAGAAAGAAACATTAGTGTAACATCGAAATGCTGAGAACTTCACTTTTAACAAAGGAACAATAAAGAATAGAGACACCGCTAGCCTGGAGACAGTATCTTAAGCTGTTGCAACCTCAGCTGGTGCACTGTCTACACACAGGCTGATGCTGCAGCTGGCAAAATTTCACTCCAGAGAGGAGATATAAGGTGTGGGCCTGAGCTGAGGGGATGAACAGGACCTGATGCGCATCGTTTTGATCCAGGGGATGCCCTGAAAGTGCACTGCCTACCTACCCCTCCCACCAAGTACCATGGTCCACCTCCTCCTCCTGCTCAGCAGCTTGTTAAGATTCCAGGGGCTGGTATGTATTGTTTTCTATCACAAGTAACAGGATACATTTGCTTTATTTACTCATAAATTTGCTTTGCTACCTCAGTTGTGTTTTAGCATCTTTTTTTGTGCTTGGGAATCCTCCTGAACCCGTAACACAACTGAGTTTCTAACAGAAAAGAGCCCCCTAGGCTGCCTTCAAGGTCAAAGTAACAAACAATTCTTAGGTTAGGATCTTTCCCTCCCCTGTCCAGCTGAGGAGGAGAGTGATAAAGCAGCTGTGGTGAGCACCTGGCAACCACCCACCACAAGCCTTTAAGAATTTCATCATAACAGAAATAAAGCCTTAAAGAATTGTTTTACATATTTAGCGCAATTGGAAGGAGAGGAAAATAGCCTGAAAGCATCATAAATGCTTTGCAGCTCTTACACCGTGGAAGAAAAAAGAAATCTAATCACTTCCTCTAACATGGGTAATGTGAGAGTAATGCAGAAGAATGAGAGACATGACCCTAACCTCTGAAGAGCAATCACATTCACAGAAAGAAACAGACTGAGCCAGAGGATTTCAGAAAATGTAGTCAATTTTCTTGCACCAAGGAAGGATTACACACATTTAAATCATTCCTAATGTATTTCTCTAATCCAACCTTTAAAATGATGGCTTCCTATGCAGTCTCTAACAGTAAAAAAATAAGCTTTAGAATAGGTTTGTGGTGGGTTTGGGTTTTGTTTTTCATTTTAACCCAAATTCTTCAGGATTCAACCAAAGATATTGCCACCTTCTTTGCATCAACTTCTTAGATATTGGAAGAGTCTTATGTCGTCTCCACAACCTTACCTAAACTAAATTCCATTTATTTCAATTTCTTCTTAAAAATACCATTTTCTAGATCTTGGGTTTTTCTTATTACAGACCATTTCCTAGCAATTCACACTTTGGTAATTTCTTCTTCACACCGTTCTGTAATTTCAATCCCTCCACCTGTGCTGCGACTGTTATAGTTAACTGTTCCTGGAGAGATGAACGCATGAATTCCGTAGCTAAAAGTTCTGCCTATACTTCTCTCTTCCTTTTGGAAATGCTGAGACAGAATTTGTTGGAAACACTGGCAGCTTCCCTTTCCTACCCTTGTCTTAGTCTTTTTAGTGGCAACATTCAAGGAGCCCAGAGGTTCCCTGCAAGAAGAAATGCCAAGTGAAGAGCCATGAACATGTGCTTTTTTTTCTTTCTCAAAAATTCTGCTTGCATCATGTTACAGGATTTCGAACCAAAAATATTTAAACTGTATGCACAGGAAGTTGATGTGCTGAAATTTAGACAAACACCCACTGAGAAACAAAAACATAAAAGTGCAGTATGTTTTGAAAGCAAATGTAACTGAATAGAAATTAGAAGTTTCACTACTCTACAAATGTATCAAATAAGAGTTATTACTAGACTTTTTGATTTCAGAAGATAAAGCAAAAAATCTTCATTCAGTTACATTCAGGTTAGCCACAAGAAAGTAACAGGAGTTGTGACATATATGACCAGAAAGTAACAGGAGTTTACAGAACGTAACATGTTTGTATTACCATTCGGAATATGGTAATATGGTCATACAGATCACAAAAGGCTGTAAGCACATCTCTAACAATTCTTATATATCCAGCTGAAGCTGCCAAAATTGTTCATCAGAAGAGCCAGATAATACATCAGCTTTTTATTGAATCTCTCATTCACTCTGCAGGCTTTGTAAGGAACAAGTCACACAGCTAAGACATAGCTCCTGTGTTTCCCAAATTCAGCACCCCTGAACTATATGGAGGTAGACTTTGCTTAACAGATAAAAGGGAGCTGTGGTCAATATCCCCATTCTGAGCAGCCACTCTATAATTACAGCACGATGACTGAAGGAAGTTTATGATACTGAACAGAACTGAAGAGGATGCTTGAAGTGCAGAGGAAGAAAGTAATCAAGAATTGAATGAATACACAGTTAAACACTGCTTCAGGTAACTTTGCTTTTTGTCATCTGTAGCGCTTCAAGTGTGTTCTTGTCTATCAGTTTCAAAATACATAACTTTTAGCTGTCTCTAAGTATACAAAATAATATAAATACCAATAACTACGGCATTTATTGCTATAAATACAAGACACTGTAGTACTCACCGGTCTTTTACTATGATGTCACCACAGGACTGACAGTAAAAGATGTATTTCTTGTGCGGTTTCAGGCTTTCCCTCAAATCAAAAATCAGATCTATAGATGGAAGGAAACATATTAATCTTCAAAATTGTGTAAAATTTTCAGTCACTTGTACAGAAAAATCGTGCCAAATACTTCAAACCAAAAAAAGATAACTCTAAGGGAAAATGCAAGATGCTGACATTTTAAACACAACCTTATTTTATTTACCCATAGAAACAAGTATTTGGTTTCAGGAAAAACTTGCCATCTCTACCTTATGCTCCATATTGCTAAATAGGAACTGTCTATATTAATAATTATTTTCAAAGTGCAAATCCTCTCCACAGGGAGAGTTGAGGTATCAGTATCCTTACAGAGGTTGTATAAATCAAATTCAGTGCCACTCATTTGAAATGATATTTCTGACAATCAGTGTCTCTGCAACACGAGGACACACCCCAACATGTAACACAAAATAGTCAGGACAGGGAGTGGAGGGAGGCAGCAGTTTTAAATTTTCAGGCAGATATGAGCTCAGCCACTGTGGTACCACTCAAGGAAAAGATGGTGAGCAACGGCCTCTGCAGGCCAGCAAAGCAAAAACAGTCGCACAAAAGCCTGCTCAGACAACTTTTCCAAATTAAAAAAGAAGCCATAAAAGCCTCCCCAAATTATCCAACAATATCAAGAGGAAGAAAAGTAAAACTTTAAGCCTAGCTCTGTGTATGAATATGCTCTGCATCACCCACTTCCCCAAGTTTAAGAATTAAAGTATAGTCTCAGTACTGGCATTCAGTATTTAAAATTTAGGCTTCAATTACAAGAGAAAAGGTTCCAGAATTTCATGTAAGAGACAACTAGTTTTGCATAATAATATGCAAAAAATAATATGCAACATTAAGTTAACTAAGATTATATAATATATACATCGATTATCATCTGGTTCACATATATGTTTTTCACTAGTATGAATTTCCAAGGTAAATTTTTAAAACTTCATCATTCCTGAAGCATGCCTTATTAAATAGGACACACTAAATAATTTCACTATAATTGAATTGTATAAACACATGTATAATTACAGATTAACGTACAGATGCAACCTCAGCATATCCTAAAATCAACACCTTATTCCAATGCATTTCTGGGGCTGAAATCGTTACTGTATACCACAGAATGTCAATTTTTTGTTACTTATCTTTTTGTGTTACATGCTAAGAAATGAATCTAAAGACACTGAGTATCCATTCCAGGATGAAGAAAGTACCAGCTATACTACCATTTATTGCCAACATAACCTTGAGCTGAATTAGCACCACGGAAAGAATGGAGGTAACTTTGCAGATGTCACCTGTGACATTAACCTATGCAAACCCCAGCTGTGAGAACAATGAGCCCCACCACGAACCCACAGCCCTTCGTGATTAATTACTCAGAGATGTAAAGCCTTAGCCTGACAGCCTGGATGAGTCAGATTGCTGCCTTTTTGTGGTGACAGGACAAGGAGTAGTGGGTACAAATTGAAAGAGGGGAAATTTAGGTTAAATATTAAGAAAAAATTCTTTACTGTGGGACCCCCAGAGGGGGTTGCCAAGGAGTGCTGTGGAAGCCCATCCCTGGCAGTGTCCAAGGACAGGATGGATGAAGCCTCCAGCAACCTTATCTGGTGGGAGTTGCTGCCCATGGCAGGGGCATTGGGACCACATGATCTTACAGGTGTCTTCCCACCCCTTAACATTCTATGACTCTCAGATTTTTGGCTACCAAACACAAAACAGGAGAGAAGGAAAATCAGTTTGGAGTGCTACATGGAAGTGGCAGTTAAATGCCACCCTGACATCAGATCTTGGATGCTGAGTAGGGTCAGCCCCAGTTAGTTCTTGGATGGGAGCCCTCCTGGCAATACCGGGGGCTGTAGGTTCTAGTCCCGAGGACTTCACTGTCACCATCCAAGCTCGCTCGGCCGTGGCAGATGAACCTTAGGGGTTAAACGGTGGGGCCAGTTCTGCACATGATGTGCCCACCTAAAAAATCCGCTGCGCAGGCTGGAAGGGCACACCCACGTGGGGAGAGCCCTGCCCAAATCTGCCTTCACGAAGCAATACATGCATACACCGTGGGAAAGCACGGGGGGGACGAACTGAGAGCAGCTCTCAACATTGCCACGACGCCCCACGTTTCCCTTTCAGTAGGTAATTTTAACTGCGCTTTGAGAGAGAGTAATTAGGCATGGGAATGGCCTGCCCAGAGAGGTGGTGGATTCACCTTCCCTGGAGGTTTCTAAGCTGAGACTGGACGTGGCACTGAGTGCCATGATCTAGTAAATGGATTAGAGTTGGACCAGGGGTTGGACTTGATGATCTCGGAGGTCCTTTCCAACCCAATCGATTCTGTGATTCTGTGATATTTTTAAAGGGCCAATTCCACTAAAATGGGCAAATTCCATTCAAACGTTCTCAGCTCCCATTTACAGCTCCAGTTCACAGCCAGAAGTGACCCCGCGCGCGCTCCCGCCCCCCCGAGCGCGCCCCCGCACTCACCGGCGGGGGGCGGCGGGCGGCGCAGGCGCACGCGCAGGTGCAGCCCGTCCCCGCGCAGGCGCCGCAGCGCGCGGCAGGTGGGCGGTGCCAGCCTGACCCCTGGCGGTAGCGCCGCCGCTGCGCAGGTCCCGGCGCGCCGCAGCTCCAGCGAGTCCGCCCTCACCGACAGCTCCTCCGCCGCGCCGGGGTGCTCCGCTGCCGCTCTGCCGAGAGAAAGGGAGCGGCGTTTGCCTCGGGAAAGGGGCCGCCGGGGCGAGCTGCTGCTGCTGCTTCACGCAGCCCGGCCAGCAGCTCCCCCGCGCCCCGCACCGGCATCTCTCCTGAGGGCGAGGAGCAACCCAGAGGAATAAACCACTGCTCTCAGGAAGCGTTTATTTGCACAGTAGCCCGCGCTGTGCCGAGCCGCACGAGCAGGGAAGCGCAGGCGGAGGCAGCGCCCGTCCCCAGTCCGCTCCCGGCTCTGGACGCCGCCCCCGCACCCCCCCGCACGGCCCGAGGGCGGCGGCGGCAGCGCCCCCGCACTACCGGATAACCAGCAACGCGCTCTGCGTCCCGCGCCTGATCTCCATGAGGAACCCGCCCTCCATGCCGGCGGCTCCGGGCACCCCGCAGGAAGCGCCGGTCTGCTCTCCCACCCGCGGCCGGCGCAGGCGCGGGGCCCGCCCGGCACAGCGCCTCCTGCGCAGAGCTGCGGGGTCGTGCTGTCATGGAATCATTGGGCTGGAAGAGACCTGTGTAAGATCATTCAGCCCAAACGTCTGCCCGGCACTACCACTGAAAGCCCTACACCACTAAACCGTATCACCTGCGCTAGATCCAGATGCCTCATAAATGATCCCAGGGATGGTGACTCCACTACTTCCCTGGGCAATGTACTCCAACACCTGACCACACTAACAGTGAATTTTTTTTCTAATGTCTGGATCTCCCCTGTCTCAGCTTAAGACCATTCCTCGTGTGCTTTTACTGAAGACACGGTAGACGAGACTGGTGGCCCCCACAATCCCCTTTCAGGGAGTTGTAGAGAGCAATGAGGTCACCCCGAGCCTCCTTGAGACTGAGCAGTCCCGGCTCCATCAGCCGTTCCTCATAGGACATGTTTTCTAGAGCCTTCACTGTCCTTGTGGCTCTTCTTTGGACACGCTGCAGCACCTCGATGTCCTTTTTAAAGTGAGGGGCCCAGAACCGAATGCAGAGCTCGAGGTGCAGCCTCACCAGTGCTGAGTGCAGGGTGAGGATCACTTGCCTTGCCTTGCTGGCTACACCTGGGCACTGCTTTCTCATGCTGAGCTGGCTATCAACAAGCACCCCAAGTGCCTTTCTGCTGAACAGCTGCAGCACAGTGTGCATGCTGTCAGGGCCTCCTCAGTGGCTCACTCTGAACCTCCCAGCAAGTAGGGTGCAGGTGGGCAATAGGCTGGGGCAGAGGGAAAGGTAGGACAGCTGACTTGAATTGACCAGTGATATTCCATAGCATGTAATGTCAGGCTTGGCAGTCAAAACTGGGGGTGTAATCTTTCCAAAGTAGCCATAGCTTGGAGACTGGCTGGGCATCCTCAGTCTAGTTGTGGGAGTGATTGTTTGTATATTTGGTTTGGGGTTTTTTTCACCCCCTCTTCCCGTTCCTTACTAAACCATCTTTATCTCAACCCGCAACTCTTCTCGCTTTTGCTCTTCTGGTTCTACCTCTGTGCAGCAGAGAGCTAATAGCTGGCTGGGCTCACCCCACCACGGTTCAGTCTGAGCAGAGGCCTCTGCTGAGCCAAGGGCAAGCTTCCCAGTCAGCGCTGGGGACTGTGTGCTGTGGCATCTCACTGAACAACCATTTATCTGCTGCCTTGTGAACAAATCCCTCTCTGCCATTCCTTGCAACTTTACAAATTCCTCCCAATCCACATTCACCTAGATTTTGAATGCTATAACATGGCACTCATAACAAATGGACCCTTAGCACAGGCAGCTGCTGCTCTGAGGGGAGACTTCCTACTGCCTCTCATGAGGCCTTTTGTCAAGACACTGTAAACCCACCTTGACACCCCTGTCAGGGTGTCCTTAGCTTATGAGCACTGGCACCGCTGCACACTTCATCCAGCATTCCTCCTTCACAGGATATAGGACACCAAGGAAAGAAGCCTTGGGAAAAAAGCAGTCTTTCCTCAACGTTAACTGCTTGTTTTTTATGAAAGTTACCAGACCTTCTGCTGTTGTAGTTAGTTGGAAACATGATATGCCAAACTTCAAGAAAAAGGCAAATTGGCATGTGCTGATTTTCTAGTAATTTACTATTGAAGACATGATTACTTTGAACTAACCTTAGTCATTGGAGTTATCAAAACCAATAGGAGAGTTCCAAAGAAGCAGATGGAATAAGATTGGATTTTTTGGGAAGATTACAGTAGGAAATAGTTAACTTGCAGCTCTCAACCAACTTGTTTCGTTGTTTTGTTGGATTTTTTTTACGAAGCATGGATTTATTTATTCTAAAATGCAGATTTTACTGTTTACATGCTATGCTGCATGTGGTGTTCAGGGATTTTGTTGTTGTTGTTTGTTTCCTTTTTTAAGGAAGAAAAAAATTGTTTTCCATGTTGTGGCTTTATTTCCAATTACTTCACAAACATAATTATTACAGGTAAAATTGTTTGGAGCAAGTAGGTCATACTTCAAACATAAAATCCATGTAATTATTGGAGAATTAACTCCTAGTATTAGTAGAAGAGCCTTGGTCCCTGACTTCACAAAGGCTTACACAAGCCTACAAAGTTATGAATAATATGAAGTATTTGCAGAGTGTGAGCTTCATTTATTCCAAATTGTTTATTATAGGTTTCCCACCATTTCTGCCATGAAATAATTACACAGAAAGGAAGGTAAATATCCTACAGAGTGAGCACACCTAGCATCAGTGGTGCATCCAGAGCAGTATTTTGATTCCAGTGCCAGTAAAAGGAGAAACTATTAAGAAAGAGCTCCATAGTATGGTCACTTCCCGGTACTTCCCCTATGTCTCTCACTGTATTAGGGATTCTGGCAGGTACATCCCTGACTAATTCCTTCAGTGTTCACGTATGGATGTGTTTGTCATCAATATGAATAATGCTTCTTTGGACCTACAGATAGTGTCAAATTCCCCAGCCCCTGGTGCAATATGTTTTAGAAGTTCACAAGCTGCTTTGCAGAAAAGCATTTCCTGTGCCTCCTCATTCTCATACTGAGGGTTTTGGTTAACAACTCTGTTACCTTTCATGATTTTGTAGATTTTGATCAATTCTCTCCCCTGCCTTCTTTCTTTTCACCAAGGACTCCCAGTTGTTATTGCTCTTGGTGTAAGACAGCATCAACATCTCTCTGCTGTGCCTTTCCCAACTTCTCAACATCCCTCTTGAGCCTTGATGATAAGAATTGATACAGTAATCAATCCAAGACTGTGCCAGCCTTTTATGTAGGAACCAAACAACTGCTTCTGTCTTGTTCTCAATATCCTTCCCAACAACGTGCAATGTTTTGTGGGATGTTTTTGATTGCCACTGCACATAAAGTCCATGAGACAATTTCAAAGAATTGTTTGTGAGCTCTGAACTGTAACTGCCACTACTAAATTCAGCACAAGGGAAGCTGAGAGATCCAGCCGCTCTGCAGTGCAGCAGCATGTGAATGGCCGTGCTCAGCTATTGACAGTGCCTTCCCCTCAGTGAAGTTCACCACTGTTAAATAGCTCCAAAAGCACCACCAACCCCAGTTACCAATTACATCTCAATGCATTTGTAAGTCTCTTCAAAGAAAAATAAATTTAAATGCACCGTTTTAATTAGAAAGACGTGATGCCTAGAGTCATACTCAATGCCTCAGAAAACCAGTGGGAATTGTCAGCTTTCCAAAAAGTAACTGTTTCTCATCTCCCGATTCCTGGTATAGCTTAATGAGATAAGCAATTGCATCTCCTCTTTACTATTATCCCATGTCTGGAGAATAAAATTAGACTTTGTAAAATGTTGGGTGACAAACATAAGTCAGCAAGTGGAAGATTTTTAAGTATTATGAGATTTTCCCTGGAAATATTTTAGACTTGTGCTCACAAAAAGTGGAAAATATTTATCATGTAAGCAGAATACTTTTGGTTTTTTTTCCAGTTACTGAAGTAATTTATAACCGAAGTAATTTATAAGAACTGTTTGCTACTATGAAGCCTGCTTGAACTTGAGAATCACAATGATGACTTTGAAACTAAGATTGCAATCTAAGAACTGTACCCTTTATTCTGTGGAACTGGTCCTTTGAAAATCGCTCTTTCTTGCAGTAAAAAATTCCTTCTAATAACATCCATGTGGGCATCATACACCTTTTGTGTGTAGTAAGGACCCAAGCATTCAAATCACAACAAATTTTAGAAAAGACATAATACCACCACTGAGAATATAAGTGTAGAATCACATCAGCATCACAGACTGGTTTGAGTTGGAACGGACCACGTGCGGGTCAGCCTCTTCCCCCAGGCAACTAGTGACAGGATGAGCACACACAGTCTTTAGCTGAGCCAGAGGAGGTTAAGTTTGGTCATTAAAAGGAATTTCTTCACAGAAAGGGTGATTAGACATTGGAATGGACTGCCCAGGCAGGTGGTGAAGTCACCATCGCTGGAGGTGTTTAAGGATAGACTGGACGTGGCACTCACTGCCATGGTGTAGTTGACAGGATGGAGTATGGGCAAGGGTTGGACTCGATGATCTTCCAAGTCTTTTCCAACCTAATTGATTCTGTGAGCTTAAAGGTCATTTCATTCCAATCCTCTGGCCACGTGTAGGGACACCTCCCACTAGACCAGACTGCTCAGGGCCCCATCCAGCCTGGCCTTGAACACCCAGAGGTTCCCTGGCAACCTGTAGTATATTTTGTAAATTACCATCTGTTTTCTATTTTCATCTCCACTGTATTTGGTGAACTGTGTGAAGACTGGGCAAACTAAACACACACACACATATTCATACCTTACCCGTGTCCATACCCACATCCACGTCCATACCTTACCCTTGTCCATACCCATGTGAGATATAAAATAACACGGTCTTATTACAAGCAAGATTAGTTGAGTTAGAATAAGAGCTCTTTCCTTTATTTAGGGTTTCTTTTTATACTGCTGTGATTGTATAGGAAATTTATAGGCATACTGCAAAGATTGTAAGGTACCAGGTACTGTCAGGACCTGGCACCAAGGGCCTTTTACTATGGGGGAGGGAAAATACCAAGCACTTAAAATAAACACGCAGAGGCCCCTGTGCACAAAGGCTTCTTTGCTACGTGGTGGTCTCTGTGAACAAAGGAGACCCTTCAACCAATAAAGGAGAAGATGACACCCCCCTCTCCCTTTGGAGAAGACACCTCTTACAGCAAGACCAGCAAGCTGATGAATATGCATTATCTGACAAAAAACAGGCAGGACTTCATAAATTACAAAAAGTGTGAAGTTTGAACGTAAGGTGTGCTTCCAGACCCCCTGTGGTTTGAGGCACACAGCATGTGCTGAAAATAAAACTTTCCTCTTTGTTATACTTCAGTTCATAGGTTATTGCCATCTTCTAAATTTAAGAGGAGAATTTTCCTACACCCACATCCATGTCCATACCATACCCATGCCCATACTCATATCCATGTCCACACCAACATCCACACCCCCAGTCATGTCCACACCCCCACCCATGCCCACTCCCCCATCCCTGTCCCCTCCCGCAGCCGCTCCCGCATCTCCCCCC
>VWZD01007179.1:1667622-1837934 GCA_013396695.1 Sakesphorus luctuosus | reverse complement strand
TCCCTCCCTCCCTGTCGTCGCGCGGGTGTCGGGGAGGGTCCGCCCCTGGAGTGGAGTCGAGCCGAGCCGACCTGAGCCGGCCCTCTGCTCTGCTCTGCCCTGTTCTGCCCTGCCCTCCTCTGCTCTCCCCTGCTCTCCCTCGCCTCCCCTCCTCTTCTCTCCTTTCCTCTCCTCTCCGCGGGCGCTGCCGGGCCGGACCAGAGCGGGCGCCGAGGAGGGTGGGCAGAGCAGTTGTTCCTGTTAATTGCGCTGCAGTAATTAACCCGTGGCACCTGCCCGGCCCCCGCCGCTGTCCCCCCGCCGGGTTTCGGGGTGCAGAGCATCGCCCCGCGCCCCCACCCCGCCACCGGGGCCTGGCGTCGCCCTCCATGCAGGGGCTTCCTCGGGGCACCTCTTCCCACCTGGGGACGAGCTCGGCGTTGCGCTGCCAGCGCCGTCCTGCTTTGACCTTGAGGGCTGTGGGGGCCTCTTTTGGGTCTGACCCGACTGCTGGAGCTGTTGCGTGTGGTGTTTGGCAGGATACAGCGGGTGTAGGGCTGTCCCTGGTTTGTGTGGTGGTGCAGGGTTAAGTGTCATCTGTTGATGCAGGGGTGGCCTTAAACCTTGTGACGCCCGTTTGAAAAGTACAAATTTGTGACAGCTTCTGGTGTTATATGATTTTTAGAGATAATATTTTCATACCTGTGGTGATAACCAGAAAAGCCTAAACAATTTATCTCTTTAAGTGACCTAAAATATTAGATATGAGGTGCAGGTTTTGATGAGCTTATTCTGGGTGACTCAACCGTTGTGTTTTCATCGCTGATTGCAGGAACCCTTTCACTCCTGGGTCGTCTTTTGATCTGCAGCAATACTGAAAGTGTTATGGTTCTTGGGTTAACTGCACAATGTGATACCTGAATTCCAGCTGTAGGAGTGTGAAGTGGTGGAAAAACTATATCTAAATAGTAACAGGCTAGATGCTTGCAGGTAATAAGAGGGCACAGTATGAGGTTGAAGATCCTAATCTTTCATTTTGCTGCCAAAGCTTGATCTGTCTGTGTTAAATTCATAGGCAGGCCTGACTGTCAGATTTGCTCTTTAGGTTTAATTTTCTTTAAAGTGTTGGTACCTTTTCAAAACCAGGCTGAAATACAGTAGGTCTTTTGCAGGTCTAATAGTGTGGTGTCTAAATATTGTGATTACCCAAAATGTACAGTCATTTTCAATATGGCATGTATGAGTGTCATGAGGGGGGGGAACAGGTGGAATGTTTATAGCATAATTCCTGGTTTTGTTTTCTTTGAAATGAGAATCAGCACTTTTGGAAACCAAATCAGCCTGTAAATGAGATGGGGAGAGACTACATTTCTAATTTACTGAACGTCTTGCTTTCCCAACTTGTTGGTAGCACCTGTGACAGGAGGTGTTTAAACAGCATCTTGCAAAGACATGTTATCTTACATCTTCCATTAGAGGAGCAGCTGTGCATTTGAGTGGATGATTAGATTCACAAGTTAGACCATGTTCATACTGATAGTGCTTTTCTTGTGTAAAAACGATGGCACACTGCACTGACCATTAAAAATACTCATTGCAGGCACAGCAAGCTGTGTGGGTAAGATTGCAGTCTGTCTGGTTGATGTGGTTTAACCCCAGCCAGCAGCCAAGCCCCACACAGCTGCTCACTGTGGGATCTGAGATCCCACCCACGGGATCTGAGAGAAAATCAGGAGGGTAAAAGCTGGAAAACTTATGGGTTGAGACAAAGACAGTTTGATTGGAAAAACAAAGGCTGTGCATGCAAGCAAAGCAAAACAAGGAACTAATTTCCTGCTTCCCATGGGCAGGCAGGTGTTCAGCCATCTCCAGGAGAGCAGGGCCCATCACCTGTAATGGTGACTTGGGAAGACAAACACCATCACTCCAAACATCCTTCCCTTCCTCCTTCTTCCCCTCAGCTTTACATACAGAACATGATGTCACATGGTATGGAATATCATTTTGATCAGTTGGGATCACCTGTCCTGACTGTGTCTCCTCCCATGCACCCCTTGGCCAGCATGGAAGTATGAAGAGCAGAAAAGGCCTTGGTTCTGTGTAAGCCCTGCTCAGCAATAACAAAAACATCTCTTTGTTATTATCACTGTGTTCAGTACAAATTTGAAACAGCCCCATACCAGCCATGGTGAAGAAAATTAGCTGTACTGCAGCCCAGCCCAGCACACTGGTGTCAGCGTGCTCAGCCTGTCTTCTCCTGCCATTGTTCTCTGTTCAAATAAGGAGAGAATGCTTCCATGTGTTTGTTGTTGGCTCTGTTCTCTTCGCTAGAGTTATTGTTGTCCACCTTTAGTGTCTTTTTACTTAACCAGGAATGACTTGGACTTGGGGCTCAGTTTAAGGTGAGCTGGCTGAAAATGGTTTTTACTTTGGTGGAGCTGTATTTCATTTGGTGGAGCTGAGGGAGCTGGAGTTGTTTAGTCTGGAGAAGAAGAGGCTTAGAGGTGACCTCATCACTCTCTGTAACTACCTGAAGGGAAGTTCTAGCCAGGTGGGGGTTGGTCTCTTCTCCCAGGCACTCAGCAATAGGACAAGGGGGCACGGGCTCAAGCTCTGCCAGGGGAAATTGAAGATGGAGATCAGAAAAAAATTCTTTCCAGAGAGAGTGCTCAGGCATTGGAATGGGCTGCCCAGAGAGGTGGTGGATTCACCGTCCCTGAAGGTTTTTAAACACAGATTGGACATGGCACTGAGTGCCATGATCTAGTAAAGGGACTGGAGTTGGACCAAGGGTTGGACTTTATGATCTCAGAGGTCTTTTCCAACCCAATTGATTCTATGATTAAACAGGCAGTGTGTAGAAGAGAACCAAGAAGAGGTATGAAGTATGTTGTAAAAAAACCTGTTTTGAAAATGGTTGAGAAAATAGGAGAAAAGAGACTAAACTAAATGATACCTGCTAAAGCATGAAATAGGAAAAGGGAAGTAATTTGTGTGCACATAAATTGTCTTTCAGATTAATAGTCAGGTTGTCCTGACTTGCAGCTGAAAAGAAGTTGAATGATAAATAGAAACGGTAAGTGATATATTTCCCTCTGACAGGTTGGGGAGAAGAAACGCTGCAGGATCAATGGTTTCCCCCACCAGTAAATGAAACAAAATGAGAGGAAAGCACCAAAGATGGTTTCACTAGTAAACACATTCCTATTTTATCAGAAACTTGTACTTCAATATGAGCATAAAAAAATGTCAAAAGTCAAGGAATGGTGCTTTGCCTGATTTGGTTTCTAGTATCATTTGTAGAAATCAAAGGGAGTTTAACCTTTTACTTAAGTCTTTTCTGGCTTACTTCTGAGGCTAAGGAGTGTGAATGAGTTTTGGTCCAGCCCCTGTTTTCAGAATAGTCAGAAAAGGATTCTGCTGTACAAATTCCTTTGAAATCCACCTGCAGAACTGTGAAATCAGATGCAATGCAAAATGTAAACACAGTCAGGATAATGTATAGGTATATGTTTGGCATATGACACTATTTCAGAATTAAAATCAGAATAAAATTATAGAAATTGATTGAAATCTGAAATTAATGAATTGCTGGTATTGTACACCTCAGGGTATAATAAAACAGGAAGTTGGACAGAGTCTTTCCTGAATGCATTGTATTTTGTCACTCAAGTAAGACAGTAATAAGGATATGAGAACTTCTGACATGCCTTTGTGAAAAGAAATATCAGACTTGTTTGGAGACAGAATGTTAAACTCACCTGAAGCTACATATTATTAGAACAATGGGTATGGATAAATGAAAGGTTTGTCTGAGTCTTCAGTTTTTAAAGTTATTATATTCTGTGTTAAACTGCATGTCAGAACCTTTAAAGAAAAGTCGCAATATGAAGGCACAGCAGAAGACGGCAAATGCTCCTTTAAAACAAAGTGTAGTACAAATATATCTTTAAATGTAGTCATACTGGTTTCATTCCATTGTTATATTTCCTATGGATTTTATTGGGTTTTTTTTATTTAACTATATTACTATATTAATTGGACTCACTGCTTTGATAAGAGTAAAAACAAATAAAGAAAAATAAGACCTCAAGGTAAGTCTTCCATCAGTATATGATTGGGAAAGGTCAGAAGAGGAAAGCTAGCTAGTTAAAAATGAATTGTTTTCAGAGAGGGTATTGATGCAAGAAAGGTTTTTAATTTTTTGATTTTTTTCATTTTTATAGATTTTAGAAGTTCTTGGTAACCATAAAATGTAGATTTAGTGTGCTAATATTTCTCGCAGCTTAAGTTCAATGTTTATGCATGCCAATCTCTGCCATTTATCAATAGCTCAAATTCTTTTAGTTATTTAGACTCTCTTCAAGGCAGAAAACTGAAGACTGTCAGAAAGGCCTGCAGAATGAGACATAAACATGAGCCAACAACCTTGGGTCTAAGAACACTGGAAGTGCTCCAAGAGCCCTATGTGTGCTGAGGAGGAAGAAAATGATGGAGAGAGACCCCTGACTCAAATTCTGAGGAGGTGTGACCAGGGGCAGGACGGGGCTGGACTGAGATATTTGTGAACTGGGGATTAGGTGGACCATATTATAAACCCCATAGAAACCAGTGTTCGGGTATGTGTCAATATGTATTCCTGTGGGCCCTAGGCCTGATATTAAAGGATTTTCACTCTTTATCTTATTCCACACCAACTTGGCTCAGAGTCCTGCTTTGCTGGGGTCTCTCAAGGCATCAGTGTAGTGACCATTTGAAGGCACAAGGCTGAAATGCATAAAAGTGAAAATAAGTTGCAGTTTATTTTAGGAAGCTTGTCCTCTTGCTGTGCCCAGGCAGCTGGAGAGAAGATAACCATTTGAAGTCGTGTACTTACCAAGCATCGCTGGACAGAGCAGGCAGCATCCCCCAGGTGCAGCTGGTGCGTGTGAGAGCCGGGCAGTGTGTGCGGGACGGCACAAGGACAAAGCTCCGGGTGCTGGCAGGGGGTGCGGGAGCCGCGGGAAGGGCGGGGCTGCACTCCTGTTACACAGAATCACACACAGACTATTCTGAGCTGGAAGGGACCCACGAGGATCATCGAGTCCAACTCTTAAGGCAATGGCCCACATAGGGGATTGAATCCATGACCTTGGCATTATTACAACCAAGTTTTAACCAACTGAGCTAACTCGTTTTCTCTTTGATAAGGGTTTTTCCAACCCACCGAATTTGTGTGGTCACCATGGATTTAGCTATGTCAGGTAAAGGTCTTCCATATCCTGTTTAGAGCAATCCAAACAGCCTTATTTCTGATATGCACTCTCAGGATCATTTTATGAAGGTGGGGAAGCTGCTGACACAGTGTGATGCTTTAGGTGTGGTTGTGGAGCACTGAAAAGACCCTTACCAAGGCAGGGTGCAAGCCAACCTTTTTTCAGCATGGCAACTGTTGCTTTTGGTCCAGGAAACAGTAGTTGATACACTGTATACAATGTTAACACTTAACTTCTGAGTAAGGATTTTGTGTTTCTGTGTGACTGAGCATTGTCAAAGTGACTGATGGCTCCAGGAGGTTCCATTTCATTGTAGTGGACAATGCCCGTGTCAGGGGTTTTGGAACTAGATTCTTTTTAAGGTCCTTTCCAACCCAAACCATTCTATGATTAAAAAAGCCAAACAAATCCACATCTTAAATATTATGTTCTGCTTTTAGTATAGCTAGGATGTCAGCTAGGAGAATGAAATGAAGATTATTTTTTAAATCCCTTAATCCAAATTCTTTACGTTTATTTGATGGATGCATTGCTGCTAAAATTTAAAATTTAAGTTATGCACAAAGATGGTAACTCTGTGAGCTGAGATGAAATAAAGCTTCAGGAGGAAACCCTCTGCAAATGTGTCAAATGAGTGCAGGTTAAATACTAGGGTTTGTGGTTTGGTCTTTTTTTTCTTCAAATGTGTAATTGAATATGAGGGACCAGTTCTAGATTTAGATTGAAATATTGGTTGTGCAAATACAGTGGTCAACAAAGGGGGAAAGGGGACAAAAAAAAGTACTTGAATGTGAGCATTGAAGGATAACCACAAATTCAAGGAAGCATTTCACCATTTTTCTTTATGGTGTGTTACTTTGACTTAAGTTACCATCTGGTTTTTTGTAAGGCATGATGGATGTTTTGCATAATGTAGAATAGTAACTGTGGCTATCTGGAGCTTTATTGATTTTTAAATGTAAAATACATGTTGATTAAGCTATAATATATTACATAGATAACTCAGCAATCATCTGTTGCAAGAAAGGAAAAGACATGGGAAAATGTTATTCTAGGAAGAAGAAACTATTTTCAGGTAGTGATTGACCTGAGTTGTAACAAAGATGCAAATCATTATCTCTCATTTACTGAGTGACATAAGTTCAGATCTGTGAAATACGAATGTTTAAGTTGATCTCAAGATGAGCATGATATTATAGAAGTAAAAATTTTAGCGTAAGATTCTGGTGTTCATGACACGGAAAAGTACATAACTCTGGAAAAGATGGAGTCTGCTATACTTTGCCAGAAACAGTAGGGTAATGCTGAGCAGTATGCAGGCACAGTGCTCAAGGGCTGAAAGAAAAGGGATCAGTAGTGTTCTCTTGGCTGGTCTGGAATCAAAATTTCAGTCCAGTATGTCATACTGTTTTGTTATCTGTTGAGAAGGTGTAATAAAATAGAATTGAGTAGAGGGATTAAAATGTCACTCTAAACTCAGTATTTAAGAGGCAATGGGAAGAGACATGGATTTGCCAGTGAGGCTGAGAAGTGTTTGATCTCTTTCTTTGCCCCCCTGACAAACAGATAGACATAGATTTGATGCTTTTTATTTGTGAAAAATGATGCTCTAAAGCAAATTCACTTGGGGTTTGTTTATAATTATGAATTTGTTTTCTTAAACAGTGAAAGAGAAGTTGAATCCTGAGAAGGCTTGTTGTACATTCCTTATGCATTTTTAAGCTTGTTACTTGTTCCTGTTTATGTGAACTCATGTCTAGTGTAAGCCATAATGTGGAATACCATAGGACAGTCATAGCAGAACATTTTGCATACCTTGTGTACTTCCATCAGACTATGCTCAGTGCCAGACTTAGTTTTATTTCAGTCTCTTTTTATCTGTGATGAATATGCCAAAGAAGGAAAAATGTACTCAGTTTCTTTTAACTGAAAATTTGGTTTTCTGTGTAATAATAAATAATAATCAAGTTTTGTAGATTCCTAAGTGAGGAGGGAGCACATCGAGTTGGGGACCTAATCCAACCTCTGTAGTACAAGCCATAGGTTTTCTCTCATTTAATTCTTGTTTGATATGAGAATAACTCTCAGAAAAACACCTTGTGTTGATTTAGAAGTTACCAGTATGGGTAATGCACAGATTGTTATGCTGATTTGATTTAATTTAATTTTGTTGTGGAAAGAAATTTGAACACCTAAAGCAGTGCTGGTTTTTCTGTGGAAAAATACAACACGCTGTTTCCACTTGTGAATATGACTAGGTAGAAAAGTGTACTGGAAAGTTACTAATCATAATATTTAGTCTTTTTAAGTGATGTAGACTGTTGCAGGATACTAATGAGATCATGGCTAATTATAGTTAATAATACTGTCTGGTGGGGTTCTTTTGGTTTGTTTATTTGTGTAATAGGAGGCGATTTCTTCTTCCATTACTGTACTGAAAGCAGTTGGCCAAAATAACAAGCTCAAATGGTTCTTATTCTTCAGAGGGCACTAGAGATTCCTTTTTGAAAAATTCTGAAATGGGGACTCTGTGGTCAGTCTAGAAATAGAGTAATTAACTGTAATTGGAAAATCTTTATCTCTGGTTGGAGAAGAATAAATGTGTTTCCAACATTTGAATTTTATCTGAGGAGTCTAGCCTGGGATTTGCAGTACTTATTTTGCTATTCATGTTGTTAAATGCTTCTGAAGAGAAGCAAAGCATAATAAATTACCAAATGACAAGGCTTCTGTTTTCCCTGTATTCAAATTTGTGTTTGTATTAAGGTATTAAGTCTAAATAAAAACGTGTTTCTGCAGTTTCCAGCTTAGTATGTGGGCACTATACAAAGTTTAAAAAATAATAGCTCAGTACCGTGAAATTAGAAATTTTTCTCATCTGCTTTTTAATTATCTGCAAGCTCTTCTGCTGTAGCCATGCTTGAAATGGTAAACAATTTCATAAATGCCTTGAAATATTGCATTGCAAAGCTGCAACTCTGAGCAATTCAAAGGGAGCAAGCTTGTGAGCTCAGGTTCTTGCAGGAGTTGGAACAAATCTTGAGAATTCTTGAAGTGACATGATGTATGCAGGTTTGTGCTCCACAGCGATCTGCCCCTGGACCTGTACCAGAATGCGACCATTTCAGTATTGCAGGTTGGTGTGAAGCTGACAAATAGAGCAATTATGTGAGGCTTGAAAAATATAAGAGTGGAACAGAGCAAATCAAACCTGAAGAGGAGCTTTGGCATACACAGATAATGGAGAGCTTATCAATCAATGGGAAGTCTTATAACATTGTGATTAAATCAAGAGTCTAGATGAAAGCTGCTTTTATTGAATTGATTTGATGAAGCTGTTCTTCTCCAAGTTTTTAGCTTCTGTGTAAACCATTTAGAGCCTCTTAGACACGTGAATAGCTTGTGTTGATGTGAGACAGGAGGCTCTTAGGTACATAAGGTATGAAGGATGAGCATTTGCTGTGTAAAACACAACTGCAGCAGCATCTTTTTAACATGACTTGGATGAAAAGCAATAACACCTCATGGATGAAGGGAATTGAAGGCTGCTCTGTGAACACACCACACACAACCTCTGAAAAAAGAAAATCCACATCCCCAGGCAATTGCTTTCCTTGTCAAGGTCGTATGCTAAGATTCCACAGGCATCCAGGCATATCCAGAATTGTGTGGTGTCTCTATTTTAATACTCCTGAGAAGATGAAATAGAAGGTAGTAAGCATGAAGACATGCAATCACTTGTGTTTTAGATATAGTTATGTGCATTTATTTGCAAGTGTATAGCACTACTTAGGTGGTTTCTCCCTTACTTTACTGATCTTTCTGCTCAAGCACTCCCATTCACTTTTTGATATCCACTAAAAAAGGCATGGCCATCTCACAGGTCAGAGATTGCCTCTGTCCAGACTCATGAGAGTGGCTAACCTTCAGTCTGAAAAGCTTGGCTCATCTCATCGAATGTGCAAAAAGGGAAAAAAACCACAAACAATTGCAAAACAGGATTGAGCTCTTTACACCTTTGTTTTGAAAGAGAAACAAATAAAGAGCATTCCTTGGAAGGTTGGCCTTTACGCTAAATGGTGATTGTGTAATGGCAAGATAAATGCTTTGTCCTGTGGACTGTTTGGTGGTGTACCAGAAATTGCTATTTTACTTTGTTTTTTCCACCAATCTATCAGATTTTATTATTTACCTCATTTTACAAAGTAGTGAACCACAATAAAATAAGGGTGGGATACTTATAAGGAGATAGATATTACCAAGCTTTAACATTGTATTGAAATATCAGCTGTAAAATTAAATGTCATTAAATGCAGTTTTATTACAGATGAAGAGAATAGAAAAATACTGATAAGAGTACATGATAGAAACAAGAAAAAATTAAAACCTACATTTTGGACTATCTTCACTCTAAACCAAAAGTAAACCCTATAGGACAAGTGTATTCTTATGTATGAGAACTAATAAAAATGAGCATTTCTGTAGTTTCAATGATTGTAGAATAAAACAGTCCCAGGTTTATAAAAATANAAAGCAGAGTATGTTTTTTCTTCTCTCTACAAAACTTAATTTTGCACAGCCAGTGTGTGATAGACTTGTCTAAAATTGTAGTTATTCAATCAAAGTTGTTAATGTATTTTAAAACAAAGAGATTGTTCTCTGAAAACCCCCCTACCTGTTTAACCCTGTCTTCTACCTGGTTTCTTTAACCTTTGATAGTCCTGAGTAAGTCCATTCTCAGCTTTCAGGTTCTTCAAGCACTTGAGGAAGACAGTGTTACACTTAGCCATGAGTGGTTGCATTTATGCTTTAGCTGGATTAAAAAAATGCTGATGTTTTCACTCAGAAAGCATTATTTGATGTGTCTAGTTCTTTCTCCATCCTTTGTGCCTGGAAAAATTAGAATTGTGCTGCTTTTGTATGTTAGGTCTTTCTTCTTTTCAATTAATAACATTTTTACTTGTGGACATCAGACATTGGTGGTTTTGCAACTGTC
Organism: Sakesphorus luctuosus; assembly: GCA_013396695.1. Classification (NCBI taxonomy): domain Eukaryota; kingdom Metazoa; phylum Chordata; class Aves; order Passeriformes; family Thamnophilidae; genus Sakesphorus; species Sakesphorus luctuosus. Next base: position 1,827,704 of record VWZD01007179.1, on the reverse strand, counting down.
TCTGAGAAGTCTGTTGGCATTTTACAGCTTTTTCAAAGCAACCTTGATCTTTCTCTGGACTTAATCCAAAGATGGTTACTAGAAAATGAAACCATATGAAATGGTTGAGGGTTTTTTTTAAATAAAAAGTGTGATCTCAGTGTTCTATGCCAGTGGGGTGTAGTGAATTCCATCAATGTGACGCCCAGAATTTGGTTTTAAGTAATGTTTTGCATTTCTGTTCTACCTTGGATACAGTCTGTCATTACTAGTCTGACATCAGGATCAAAAGTGCAGAAAGTTTCTGATTCTTGGCCTTTTTATTCACTCCTGCCATCCAGGTATTTTTCTTTCATTTTATCTGTTCCTTTCTTGTTTTACTTTGTTCTTGCAACTTTCTTTGTCATACCTCATAGACAGTCTGATGAATGCAGCTTCTTTATACTCGTTCCATGGTTTGTTTTTTCTCTGTCATGCATCAGCCTTCACTTCTGCATGAAAATTTCTTCCCATTTTCCTTTAATCAAGACAGAAGAGAGTAGCATTTGCTAAGTGTTGTCTCTTGTGAAGCCAAGAATCAAAAGGATTCCAAAAGGTCTCCCACAAGACCCCTAAAGGCGAAATCTGCCTTTTTGCACAGATGTGCAGCAACAGGATTTCCCACTGAGTTGTATTTGCTTGAGGTGAAAGTAGCCTTAAAAACTCATTTCCTTGAAAAAATTATTGAATCTCTACTAAAATAAGTAGTCCATGACCTGTAAAAGGGTGCAGTGGTGTTTCTGGAACTAGAATATCTTAATTACTTGGTATAGACTGCCATGTGATGAAAATGTATTGAGCAAACTGCAAAAGCCTATGATTACAGAACACTGGTAAACATGTACTCTTGTTGTGCATGGATGACAATAGTATAAAAGCAAAGCAGAGTTGCATTGCTGGATTAGAAAAGCAGGTCTTGTAAAAGGAAGTGTTGATGCACAGAAGTGCTCTTGAATAGTGTGTAACTATTGTAGCTACCCTTCATTCATGTCTTTGCCTGAAAGTGATTCAGAAAGATTGGGGTCTTCTGTTTGCAGAAAGACTGGTTCTTTTAAAGGTGGGTGTTTCTGGTGGTGGACGCAGAGGAACTAAAAAAGAAAATGAAAAATCCTTTTGTTGCATTGTTTTGAACAGGCAGTGTTTTTTGGGATTGACAGGGCATTAATTTTGTAGAGGTTTTTGTTTGGTTTGTGGTGTTGTGGCTTTTTAATTATTTGTTTGGTTTTCTAATAGGACTTGATTTTGAGCACGTGTTAAATATTTGTTTGCAACATGTTAACTTTTATTTAGAGTTTGTTGTGAACTGATTGTGGATTAATATTTTTAAATGTCTTTAAGGAAAATAGAGTGCTTTTTATATAGAATTACTTCAACAATGTGCCTCTGGGAACAGTGGTTTCAGTTTTTTTTTTATTTTATATTTTAAACAGGTAATGTCTGTACATGAATTGCAAGCTAGTCTCTAGTGGGGACACCGTGGGAGGATGAACACGGAGGAGCTGGAGCTGCTGACTGATTCCAAGTACAGAAACTATGTAGCAGCTGTTGACAAAGCACTGAAGAACTTTGAATATTCAAGTGAATGGGCAGATTTAATATCAGCGCTTGGGAAACTAAACAAGGTATGCCTGGCAGGTGCTCTTGGAACAGATTCAGGAATTGACAAAGGGTACTGTAAGAGGGGTGTAACAGTACAGAAGTGCAAGGTTCCAGATATTTAATACTCTTGCAAATATTTTAGCAGTCTGACAAATGTTGGGTGTGTGCAAGGAGCAAACAAATCAAACAAATGGCCTTTTAAGAGTTAGAGTTGAACTCTTTGTAAGTAAAGGGAGAAGTTATTTACATTTCTAGTGGAAATAAATGCAACATCTCTTTTATTACAAGCATTCACGTCTAATGTCATTCAATGGCATAGAAATAGTGTAAAAAATAGTAGCCAGTATAAGCGTTGGCAATATTTTTAAGAAGCATGATTAAATGGGGCTCAAATTATTTGTTGCTCAGAGAATGTTATCGTTCAGATTTGTTCTGGCAGTAAGTTGAATGTGTAATATCATTGCAATCTTTAATAGCAATTTACAAATAAATATCCATAAAAATCTTACTTTAATCAGTTGTTTGTGTTTCTAGGGAGCTTCACTCAGGAGAATGACACTGCACTTGGCAATGGCATAATGTTTTTGCTTAAACTCTCATTTCTTTCATTTTTTGGATTATAACAGTTCTTGCTGTATAGTTATGCAAAGTCAAGGCTATGATATTAGGAAAGAAAATCCTAAAGATGTAAATGCGTCTGTGTTCCAGTCCTGACGTGACAACATGGTGTCAGGCAGCGGGTGAAGTTTTGCATGTTGTCTCACTCCACGGTATTTTCTTAAGTTATCCCAGACTCACCTCCCACAGTTTTATAGTCCTCTTTCACCTACTGGGAATGGATTTCATGAAATGCAAATAGCAATTCTTGTCCTCAAAAGGATAAGTAAAATGAAATGGACAAGATGTAGGTAAGAAGCCCGTTGCAAGTGAAGTTCTAAATGCCTTGGCAATTCCACTTAAAACAAGTGTATAAGTGAAAGGCATGGTAAAGAAAAAGCTCCATGCTATATTTTAGAAGTGGGGTTTTTTTGTGTTGTAACCTTAGGTATCTGTGGTGACTTACTGACCATGTTCAAAAACTTGTTTATAAAAAGTGCATTCAATGTTTAACTTGTTTTTTGCCATTTTTCTTAATATGTCGCTTTATCAGGTGCTACAGAACAACGCGAAGTACCAGGTAGTACCCAAAAAGCTGACCATAGGCAAGCGCTTGGCACAATGTCTTCATCCAGCTTTGCCGGGAGGGGTTCATCGGAAGGCACTTGAAACATATGAGATAATTTTCAAAATCATTGGGCCCAAGCGCTTGGCCAAAGATCTTTTCCTCTACAGGTACAGTATTTTAAACAACTCCATTCCAAATGCATAGGTGAGATGCTTTTGGTTTCCTGCATTTTGAATCAGCAGTCTTACTTTGTTACGTAGCGAGAATCAACTTCTTTCCTTCATGTCACTGGTGTTTGTGTAGTGCTCTTCTCCTGACGATTGTGTATTAGAAGATAAACAGCTCACCTAATTTTTTTTTTTAGGAATTGACTGTAGTTCTAGAAAATCTGGAATTTATTGTTTTTTCTTTGAAATAAACAAGGTCTTGTGCAGTATGTACAGTAAATGAAGTAATTGAACTTTATCATCAAATAAGCAGAACAGAAAGATTTTCTGCTTTTTTAGAATGGGGGACAAGTACAAACTTTTTCTCACTGTCAGTCCCTGGAACTGATGGTAATGAAAAGGATGTATAACCTTGAAAAGTAAAGTGTAGTGAACATGTACTGATTCCTAAACCTTCATTAGGTTTTTTCATTGGATGGGTCGGGCAAGACATTAACTTATGTATTATATAATGCATAGTGGGGTGCATATACACGCAGTCACACATGGCTCTTAATCTTTACTGATCCCTGCAGATTAAAATTTCATCAGTCTGAGAAACAGTGGGGTTAAATAGAGTTCTGTTTAGGTAGCAAAGGTATGTATTAATGCTTGGAAATAAGTTGTCTTATTGCCAGCTCTTTTGTCTTGCATTGTCAAGATGTATAGTTACATTGTGGGGGACTGTCTCAGTGGTTTGTTTCAACATGTTGTAAAAGATACTGCCAACTCATAGCTCACGTTTTTTGCTTGTACAGTGATTCAGTATCTGCAATATCTCGTTAACAGTAAGTTCTGTGACAGTGGGAAATGTTACCTTTTGTAATCTAACTGAAAGGCATTGTTACTGCTGCTTGGGAGAGAACAGACATTCACATTAAGGCATTATCAAAGATTCCAGTATTTTTCATGAAAGCAGAATGCCAGTGTCTGAACATGTAATCTTGAAGGATGAGTAATCCCCTTACAAAGAAAGACTGTGGGGTAGTGTGCTGGTTATTGAACAAAAAGGCATTTTCTGTAGAAGAAAGAATCCAAATGACAGCGGTAAAGGACTAGTTCTTCTAAACAGATAAAGACAAAATTTAGTTTTACAAAAAGTTTTGTACTTTGGAAAGAGTCTTGTGTGATTTTTCCTTTAGTATGGATAATGTATCTACAAAAATTAATTTTTTTATTAATAGTAAGTTTGCTGGTGTAGCTTTTAAAACCCTTTTCTTAAACTTACCTTTTTTACTGTTTTTCCATTTTCTTCTCCATGTGTTGGGGGAGTACAATTTTCATTGTGATGTTATTCAACATGGGCAAAACTTAACATTTTGTCATGCAAAGATGCTTCTGGTTTATTGTATTTGTTTTATTGGTTAAAGACACGGTCATCTCTGGGCCTTCAGTGCTTGTTATCACAATGCTACTACAACTCATAATATTACCCTTGATTTACCAACCTGTCCATCTAAAGGCAATCAGTCATATCAGATAAAAATCTGATCCTTACAATAACTACACTATAAATGCCTGTAGCAGTCTTGAGATAGAAATGAAATTGTCACATGAGAAGCTTCCTTAAAAAAAGATAAAATTTGTTTTTCACAGTTCCGGACTATTTCCACTCCTTGCCAATGCTGCTATGTCTGTCAAGCCAACATTATTGAGTCTGTATGAGATTTATTACCTGCCTTTGGGGAAAACATTGAAACCAGGACTGCAAGGACTGTTAACGGGAATTCTACCTGGGCTAGAGGAGGGATCAGAGTATTATGAAAGGTAAGGATGAAAGCGTTTAATACGGTGTTATGCTTGATTTGGTTGTGGGGCTTTTTGTGCTGTAACTTGTTATTGAATACTTTTATGTGAATTTTATTTTTTTAAGATGGGTGTTATTTGCTTTAAGCCTGTCATATTAATTGCATTGGAATACTATGGTAGAAGATTCTTAGCCTTAATTAGGGAAAATTAACTGTTAGTTGCTCCTCTTGTTAAAAGGGAATTAACATTAAGTAGACTTACTGTTATGTCAGTCTCTTCTTCTAAGTAACAAGCAATAAAACAAGAGGAAATGGTCTCAAGTTGCACCAGGGGAGGTTTAGGTTGGATATTAGCAAAAATTGCTTCATCAAAAGGATTGTCAAGCATTGCAATAGGCTGCCCAGAGAAGTAGTGGAATCATCATCCCTGGAGGTATTTAAGAGACCTGTAAATGTGGTGCTTAGGTATGTGGTTTTGGTGGTAGACTTGGCAGTGCTGGGTTATTGGTTGGATTTGATCTTGAAGGTCTTTCCCAGCTTAAACAATTCTATGATTCTTGCTATGGATTGACATATATAGCACGTTAGGAACATGCTGCTTGTTTCTTTTCCATGAGTTTCCTGTGAGCTAGCCCTGCCATATTATTTCTGGTCTAAAATACTTAAATGAATGTAAGATAGCAAACAAAGCTTACATCATTAAAATGTACTTGTCATATCCAAATTGTCATTGAACAGCAATTGAGACAGCAATAATTCCCCTATATTCACCGGGTATTACTCTATTTCTAGCAGAGTGGCCAGGGAGGCAGTAACTCTTGTTATCCAGTGAGCCTAAGCCCCAGTTGAATTTTCTTGACTGCAGCATCTGGGATGCTGAGGTAGCATCTTAACATGCTAAAGGATGAAATTACATTCCAGCACTTGGAGTTCTTGGAATTGTTCACATGCTTACATATTCTTGATATCTCCAGCTTCAGAAACAAGAATTTTCACAACATCTATATGAAGAGCAGTTTAACACTGTCTGTTTCTGTGTAGGCAGACACACACAGGGTAGTTGGCATCACTACAACAGGGAACAAGGGCTACCCAGCTTGCCTCCTGGGGCCTGCCACAGGGTGTGGAGGTGCTGCCACATGAGTGGGAAGAAATGAGGACAGGGCAAGAGATTGCTTGTGCTCAAAGAATTGTGATATTTTTATGCTTTGTTATTACCAGAAGGACTCAGTGCAAGGAATGACATTCTTTTCTACAGTAGCTGCTGTCTCCCTGAAACCTCTGTCTGCCGCAACACTTGCCTTTAAGTAGCAGATGAAGGAGTTTGGCTCTTTGAACATAAGGAGTACATAAGGAATACATAAGGAGAAGCTGTGGGCAGGCAAAAGCATTTTGCAAGCCAGATTGGCCCACAGGCTTGCTAGTTGGATCACTCTGTTCAGCTGCGTTATAAGGTTCAGTGTATAATTGGGCCTCTCTTGGCCTCTGGAAAGAAAATTTTGACCTTCATGTAACAATTACTTTTAATATTTATTAAAACTGGGGACAGGGGCAAGAGCTGTGATCCATGCCCTGATTCAGTTGACTTGATTTTACTGCAGAACAAACACGTTGTTGGAGAAAGTTGCTTCGGCTGTGGATCAGTCCGCGTTCTACAGTGCTCTCTGGGGCAGCCTCCTCACGAGCCCTGCAGTTCGCTTGCCTGGCATCACGTACGTCCTCTCCCATTTGAACAGAAAGCTCTCCATGGAGGATCAACTCTACATAATTGGCAGTGACATTGAATTAATGGTAATGTTTTAGTGGAACAATGAAGAAGTTGATGTTGCTTATTATATAACATATTTTGGAAGGATTTAGATACATTCTCTGTCTTTGAACTTAGCTTTTAAAGAGATAAAAATGCATGTTTATTATAGGTCCAGTTAAACTGATGCTTTTGTGCATGATAAAAGTGTTGCAAAGCCGAATGAATGTTTCAGAACTGCTTAGGTTTTGTGTAAAACTTTCCATTCATGACAGTTGAAAGTTCCATTCAGCTTCAGTTGAAAGTGATTGAGTTTTGTTTGGGTTTTTTTAAAACACACAGAGTATTATTTTGTCTTTTAAATTTAAGATATTAATTGCTAATATAAAAAAATTAAAAGCTTAATGTTTGTGTAGTTAAGGGAATTTACTGATTCTGCTTCATCAGTGGTGAAACCTTTTATCTTCTTGTTTTATCTTGTTTCATTATGCAAAATTTAAAAATAACTTCATTTTGTACATATGACTATTTATAAATAACTGTTCTTATTTTTGAGTGCTCTCTTATATCTACCGTCTTAAAATAATAAATAACTATTTTGGGGTGTCTGCCATTACTTCAGGTAGAAGCAGTAAGCACATCAGTGCAAGATACCAGTGTTTTAGTACAGAGGAGCACGTTGGACCTTATCCTTTTTTGTTTTCCTTTCCACATGAGCCAGGTAGGTTATTAACATGAGAGATGAATTGACAAACTCCTAATGTACTCCACTTCTTAAGTCAGTAGCAGTATTTTGTTGGGTTTTGTTAATGATTTTCTCCAAACTTCAACAAGAGTCATATGTAAGAGTTTCTCTGATAGATTTAGTTATTCTCATGTCATAATCTCTGCTCTTCTTCTTTTTAACTTAATATGTTAACTTTGAAGTTAATTTATATTGAGTTTACATGTACAGAATGTATCATGTTTAGTCTATACTTTTAATTTGCTTCAGTTTGATGAGAAAGCACATTTATCTGTTCATTTGCAAGTTTTCAGTTCTCAATGTTCAAAGTCAGCAAAAGTGAGTCCTCTTAGCATAACTGATTCAGAACACTAGAGAATTGAAAATGATTATTGGTTTGGGGTGAGTAGTTAGCCCTAGCAGTTGTGGGAGATAGACCTTACAACTTCTAGGTGGTGGAGGTTTTTTGCTGCATTTATTGTTAGTCACTTCCTATTTTTAAATGATCCATGATTTATTTTACTCCTGGAGGAAAACTTACACAAGATTAATTCTCACCTTGTTAGAAATTAGGGAAAACCTGCTCTTTCATGTAAAAAGAACTAGGTTCTTGCTGGTGGAAGTGCTTCATTCACATTCAGCAATGACTAGAGAGATATTTGGAGTGTTTCTGTTTAGTTACTAGAATGATGAGGCAGTTAAATGCCACCCTCACGTCTATCCCATCAGATCTCGAAAGCTCAACAGGGTCAGCCCCAGTTAGTACTTGGATGGGAGACCTCCTGGGAATACCAGGGGCTGTAGGTTCTAGTCCCGAGGACTTCACTGTCACTGTCCAAGCTCTCTCGGCCGTGGCAGATGGACCTCAGGACTTAAATGGTGGGGCCAGTTCTGTGCACGCTGTGCCTCACCTAAAAAATCCACTGTGCAGGCTGGAAGGGCACACCCACGTGGGGAGAGCCCTGCCCAGAAAAATCTTCGTTTGTGAAGCCGAGCCAGACATTCATACTAGAATGATGAAATTCTTCAGTGTTGGGGGTTTTTTTTGTGTTTGTTTTTTGTGTTTGTTTTTTGTTGTTTTGGGATTTTTTTTGCACTGGATATGAGTTGAATTTGCTTCCAAGGCTTTTGCCTTTTTTATTTTTAAAATGAAATATAACAAAAATGAGCTGTTAATAGAGTCAATTGTTTTTGCTGTGCATAAAGGGTGTATGTTATTAGAAAGTATTTACTCCAAATAATAGTCATATTTTGGTTTCCTAGGAGAGAGCTTATGTTTTCTTATACTATTCTGAATTCAGAAATGTCAAAACATGAAGTTAACTCTGCTTTGATGAAGATCAAGCTGATAGGGTAGAGAAAGTATTACTTTTCATGGTTAAATTTAATCATTTTTCTGAATTCTTCAGGCAACACGTCCAGACATGATCAGAATTTTGTCAGCAGCCCTTCACGTAGTACTGCGCAGGGATATGTCCCTCAACCGAAGGCTTTATGCGTGGCTTCTGGGTAGGTTTGCATTTCATGTCATTGTTTAGTAAAAGTGGAGGAAGAATTCTATGTTCCTTAGCAGTATTTGTGATACTGTGGAGGAAGGTTCTTGGAAAAATGAGGTACTTAAATTGCTTCATAGGAAAGAAAGGCACCGTCTCTCTCCATGAGTATGGAAGATGAAGAATATCACGCTGGAGTTCTTTCCTGTTATATAAATTGTTGGTGCATTTTCCTTACAGCAGCAGTTATGGGCCGCATTCAGGGTGGAGCCTTGTGTACTAGGCCCATGGAAATAGACACTGGAAGGCAGCTTGTGTACCTCTAGAGACATAAAGTGGAAAAACAGAGAAACACATTATAGAGTGGCAATGGCAGTTGGAACACAACAGTATATATGAAAAGAAAAAAAATGTTGACAACCATTGATATTATGGCTTGAGTGTGCAAACTTTAAAGTTCGTTTGATCTTTGCATGACTGATCACCAATCACTGTTCAAAACATCTCTGGAGTGAAAATCTAGCATGGTAGACACTTTTACTTCACCAGATGGCATAATATTAATACAATACATATTTAAATTTTTATATAAAACCAACATGTAATCAGAAGAGGGTAGTAGAGAATAATAGCTATTAGAAGGCTCTTAACTGTTTAGGAAATATTTAGAAGACTGGAAATTCTAAAATTTTAGAAAACAATTACTCTTATTTAGCCCTGTTATTTTAAGGAAGTGAAGCCTGTGGTCACATGAATCTGGCCAGTTACTCTTTATACCCACTCTGAGAGAAGTCAAAATTGTGGGAGTTCCTAAGTGTACCGCCAGAACTGGAGACTGAATGGAGAGACATTAAAGTGTTTGCTCTACTTGAGAGGAAGATTGTTTTGCAATCTGCTGTTACCTTTTTTTGTTTGACTTCCCAGCTCACCTGCAAGCACATATGTGCTTCTCGGGCTACCCAGAACCCTTCCCAGCAGCTCTTGCATCTTTCCCAGCTGATAGTTATGACCTCAGAGGCAGGTAGTGGGTGGGTGACTGGGAAGAGAGGATGTGAGTAGTAAAGGGCCGTGAGAGAGAGCTGAAATTACAAAGGGAGGGATGAAGTCAGCAACAATGTTTTTCATTAGGGGGTTGGTTTTGTTGCTGTAGAAGTTACAGGGATTTAGAAGATAAGTATGAGAAAATTCTGGCTTATTTAGTTGATAACTTCTTGAGACACCGAGTTGTAAATTCCTCATATTTTAAAGAAAGACAATGAAATTCTATGTCGTGCTCCATACCTGCATTTTCCAGTTTAGGGGGAAAAATTCTGGATTAAAGACTGTACTAATGATTCATTCAAATTTGATGGATTAGATATGTTTTTTGCTATCACTGAAAAAGACTTTTTATGTGCTTAAAATATCCTGCTACTTATTTAGTTGCGAAACCTTCTTTTGCAGCTGTTTCATGAACATAGTCTCCACTAAAAGATAATACACCTTTAGAAGGTAGTTTTACAGTGACTGTTCCTGGTCCTGTGTTGTGAACAACTACTGCCTCTATTTGCTACCTCTTTGGAGAAACTTTCTGGCAATATAGGGTTTTTTGCTTGTTTTTCATTTGGTGTTGTGCTGCTTTTCTATTATGATGTTCTACTCCTAATATAAAACACTGGGGGAGTGAAGTTGGTTTTATGTAGGGAGACTTTCTGAAGTCTGATGTTCTGTATGACATTATTTAATTCCAGTATTAGCTATTCCTTCTTAGTGTTTTATGGCTGGGAGTGACCTATTACATTCTCTAGGATTAAAAATCACATCTCTTTAAATGAGGTTATCTTAACTGTGGTTGTTTTAACTTACTGCTAAAGGGCATGCATCTTATTAAGCTTTCCTTGTGTTTTTGTCACTTCAGGACAAAATTGGAGAACATTTCTATGGAACAGGGTGAAATGCTGATACTTTTGTTTTTATTCCTTAAGCTTATTTTTTCTATGGGAAAAGATGCAAACTAACAGTACAAAGGTCCATCTCTTTCATGTAATTTTGAATAACAATATTGATTTTTTTGTAATGTGACTGATATTCTCTCCAAGTGCCTTAGTCATGGCACTGTGTTTTGGTGATCATCTCTTTATATTTAAAACACTAAATTTTGTGTTCTCATCAACATTGAAATATTTTTGTGCAACAGGGTTTTTTTTAACATACCCTAGGATTGTTGTTTGTGCAGTGTTTGTGAACATTTTTCCAGAGTACAGAAGTAATTTGGGTAATAATGTTGTATAAAACTGAAGTTTTTAATTTGTGTGCAAACTGCTTGCATGGAAATATCACTTAGTTTCCTGTATTAAACTCTATAAAATCATCTTTCTCTTGCCAACATGACTTGGACATCATCTTGGTAAGTTATCAGTGCTAGTGTGTTGATCTCTAGTTTAAAGAAATTGGCAATATAGTCTATTGTGACAAATACTTATTTGCTTTGTCTTTTGTTTGCTTGAAGGTTTTGATAACAATGGTGCCCTTGTAGGACCCAGAAGTACAAGGCACAGCAATCCTGAGGAGCATGCCACTTACTATTTCAACACCTTCTCTAAGGAGATGTTAGTCCAGGTAGCTATACAATGCTTTATTGTGGCATATATTTTTATAAATAGATCCTGATCAAAGTTGCTTCCTCATTATATTTTGATTTGCCATTGCAATGTGACTGTGTATTCCATCTTTTTGTGGTGTTGTGTCCTACTCTTCTAACACCTTCCCAGTGGAAAAATGAAGGCATGGAATAATGCGTTTCTTTAGAATAACAGTGTGAACAGGACAAATATTAGATTACTGTCTCTCCTTTTCCACAATGAATGAAGCCATATATGAAAGAAATCTGATTATGAGCCCAGCACACTGGAGCTTGTTCTGTCATGAAACAGAGTTGTAGAAACCTCTTCTAATTCTGTAGATATGGAAACTCCTCTGTGTCCTAGGAATCAGCAAAAGATTATCAGATGGTGCTCATAAAATCTAAATAAGAGGGGTCTTTCTCCCCTCTAGGCAAAGGGAATGTCTTTTCTGCCTTTTTTGCCAGTCAGGAATAGTTGAGGAAGTGGCAGTTAAACAGTTTTACCCTTAAGGCCTTCATAAGTGAGCTGAGATCACTGGCCCTATGAACTGTGCTTCTTTTCTCACAGTAATTAAAGTATACATTTGTCTTTCAAGATGCTGTTGAGTCTAATCTTGAAATCAGGAAGATACTTCATCATTAAAGCGAATTGATAAAGTCAAGAGTGTTCTGATAGTCAGAATTGCAGTGCTTTGTATGGGAATGAGAGTGGGGATTCTGATAGTAGAAGCTGACACGTGAATATGTTGCTCATCCCAATCACAGCTGATATCCAGCACAGAGGCAGCACTTACAGTTTTATCTGACAGTAGTGACGTGTGCTGTTCTACTGATGAGGAAGAGACCTCAGAAAGTCCATAATTCCAGTTCAGGAAGGACCTCACTGGCACTCTCTCATCCTTCTGCCTCCCATGGCAGATGATTCAGAAATTATCCAAGTGTAGAGGAGAGGCTTGAATGAGCTACAGTTTCACCTGTACCTTCTATTAAAAAATGTGGTGGAATTTTAGCAACATTTAGGCATTTTTTTTATAGGTTATAGTCTTTTTAAATCTGTCCATCTTTCTGGCTTAATCAATGTCATTAAAGCTTTTCTATCTGAAAAGACTATGGACATTGGAATCTGTGACTTGCTACACATAATACAAATTGTATATGCCTTCTAAAACCATTTGCTGCCTTTTGAAAGCTTTTTTCAAAAGCATTGCTCCTTTCTACCTTCTTCCCTAGCAGTCTCCTCATGTTTTGCTTTGTCCAGTCCATCCCCATCTTATTCACTGATACAATATAATTCTGACCTTCTAAAGGCCTATTCAATACAGAAGATTTTTCCTTCTGAATACCGGCTGATAATACTTGGTTTATAGCAGATAACAGGGTCAGACCAGTCTTCATGCCACTGTTCTTTCTCATGTCTTTCTTTTCTGTGCTTTGTTCTTCTTTTTTTAGAAGTAAAAGAACCCAACTAGTTTTAGCTCAGACAGCAAAGTCAGCCACAAGGAGAAAAATAAGCAAAATCTGTTGCCATTTCATTGGGCTTTTTTTAATTCTGTGTCCTGTCCCCCAGTCTCCTTTGATATAGAAACTCAGTTTTCGCATTTGTTTTGAAGTTGTCATTGCTATTCAGTCAAGAAAGCTTTCTGTTACATAGGTGAGTGTATTCTAGAAGGGCAGATTGTTATTTATTAAGCCCTTAATATCTATGCCTTACCTTCTCAAATAATTTCTTCATTACCTCTCATGTCTTCTCTTATTATGAAATATCAAGTTGGTATCTGTTTTTAAGATTTTGATTTTAAATATATATGAGTTATCAGGTTCTGTTCCACAGAAATATTCTCATTGGCAAAGTGGAGAGAAAGCTTCAGTGTGGAGAGAGTGAGCCGCAGTGAGATGAAATAGTGGTATCCACTGAGAATTTTCCCTTTATGAGCAACTTTTATTCCCTTTTTTTGTTTGTTTTTTTTCCTGATATGATTTTACTCTTTGCAGGCAATGGTTGGAATATTACAAGTTAATGGGCAGGGAGAAGAAAGCACATTGATGCAAGACTTAAAGCCTTTTCGAATTCTTATCAGTTTGCTGGATAAGCCTGAACTAGGTAATCTTTAATTTGTTTTATGTGGTTTTAGTGTGAGAATATCTCTTTGTTGTTGGTCAGATTGAAAAAGCTATATACTTAATGCTGGCTGGTTAGGATTTTTTAAGTCTTCTAAGCTGGATGTGTATTTTGTGTTTAATTTAATGTATTCATTACAGTTGCCTTTTACCAAATGCCATTTCTTCTACCTTCTACATAGGAAACAGTAAGTTAAAGTCATAGAGGGAACTGACTGCATGTTGGAAAAAATGCACATTGGATCTTTTCCCTTTCTTTCATCAAACTGACTTTCACTATTTTAAAATCTCAGCTGTTGCTTTTGGGGATAATCTGTTCTTTCTTCTTATACACAGAGGTGGTAGGTATTAAAAAGAAAACAATTTTTTTGGAAGAATTTATCCAGAGGAAGCAAGTATTTTTTTGGCTGTATGGGTAGTTTTTCTCCTATTTAAAGGGTTTAATTACCCTCTTCAGCAAATGAGTGCAGAGGACTGTGAGGTAAAAGTATTTATAACACTTAAATGTTGGATATCTCACCTTTTTATTTGGAATATAGTTTTGGAGGTGACTGAAAAAATTGTAAATAATTTTTGAAATCTGTCCTATGATTTGGGAGTGGGATAATAAAAGCATGAAAATACAATTAGAGACAACAGCTTGAAAAGAAAGTGGTAAAGACAGGCTGCAAAGAACAGAATATCTGTCAAAAATTTGCCCTCTTCCTTGTAATTTGTGATTTCTGGAGATCAGAAATTAAGATTTCATGAAGTAGCAGAGCTGTGAGGATTCTTGCAGCAAACTGAGATGGAAGAAGCTCATAGGATTTTCACTTAACTCAGTGAGTGCACTGTTACCAAAGGCAGCTCAGTGAGGCTGGGAAAAATCATGGAAAAGCAAAGGATGTTTCAAGCAGGATTATTTTTTAAGTCCTTTCAAAATAAGTTGGAGTGTTTTTCTTCAGACTTGAGATTTAGCTCAGATATGAAGGAGGAGCTATTTCATAGAATCATAGAATGGTTTGGCTTGAAAGGGACCTTAAAGATTATCTGGTTCCAATGCCCTGACATGGACAGAGACATGTTCCATGAGACCAGGTTGCTCAAAGCCCCATCCAGCCTGGCCTTGAATACTTCCAAGGACAGGACCTCCACAGCTTGTACTGGCAGCCTTATTAGCCTCTGGGTAAAGAATTTCTTTCTAACACCTGGTCTAAATCTCTCTTCTTTTAATTTAAATGTGTTCCCCCTTGTCCTATCATTATTTGCCTGCACAAAAATTCTCTCTCCCTCTCTTTTTTGTAAGTCTCCTTAAAGTACTAAAATGCCACAATGAGGTTTCCCTGGAGCCTTCCCTTCTCCAGACTGAACTACCCCAACTATCTCAGCCTCCCTGCGTAGGAGATGTGCTCCATCCCACTGATGATCTTTGTGGCTTTTCTCTGGACTTGCTCCAGCAGGTCCATGTCCTTTATGGTGGGAGTCCCAGAGCTGTATGCAGTGCTCCAGGTGGGAACTCTCAAGGGCAGAGTAAAAGGAGAGAATCACCTCCCTCAGCCTGCTGGCCATTCTTCTCTTGTTGGAGCCCAGAATGTGGTTGGCTTTCTGGGCTACAGGTGCACACTTTCGAAAATACTTCCAAAAAGTACTCTGCAGACTGTATCTGGAAATTAAAAAAAAATGCTACAAATTAAAGGGAAGGAAGATGCTCATAATATTTTTTCTTGTATTTGTATTTAAATATTTGAGCATATTGTCCAAAAGATAACAGCATGAGCTGCCTTATGGGTGAGTATTTGAAACTGTTTAATTGAAAACTACCTTTGATCAGGAATCTATATGGTTACATTTACATGTTGCTGAGCTGATAATCCCTCCAAGAGGGTGTGTTGGCTTCAACATGGGCTATGCTGCTCTGACTGAATAGCTTTTGAACTAGGTGTGTTTGTATCCAGCTCTCATTGTATGCACATTGTATGGCAAGAGAACCCTGCTTGTGCTTTGTGTACCTCCCAGGCATTACAATTGTTGGAGTATTTCTGGAATGGAAAACATAAACAAACCCAAGCTTTCTGACACTGAGGTAGTTAATGAGATTGGACCAGAAGGAATGTTGTGATTTCAGTGACCAAAGCTAGCTAATGATTTGGATAGATTTGGATAGCTTTCAGCTGTGGACTGTTGGCACTGCTATAGTGCAAGAATGTGACTGCTGGTATTTCTCCGCAGGCCCTGCCATCCTGGAGGATGTGCTGATTGAAGTGTTTCGAACATTATACACACAGTGCAAAGCAGAACTGGAGCTTCAGACAGAGCCATCTTTCAACAAAGATCACACACAGTTAAGCAGGTGAATAATGAGTAGCATAATTTGTGTTAAATAATACATCTTTTTGTTGCTGAAATCATGACTGTGAAGGCTGTGGGACCGTAACCCATTTTCTTCCTGATACAGGATCTGTTGACATTAATTGCAACTTCTGTGTTCAGTGCAAGATGTGCAGGGCTATGACTTTATTTTTTTTTAATATTTAGCATATGTTTATTTCTTTTTCCAATAATGCTTTTTTGATTAGTTGTGATATTCTTTACATCTGTGTTTTTCATTAAAAAAAAAAACACAGACCAATGAACTCTCTTGTAGAGTAAAAGTGAAGAGTGCTACAGGACAGCCAGAGTGGGATATAAAGTGTTTCCAGATTCAAGTTGAATATCTCAAAAGGTGGAGAGAAGATGGAAGTTCAAAGCTGGGTGGGAGAAATGACTGTAGGAACAATAATGGGAAAACAGATCTATTAAAAATGTAGTTAAAAGACAAATACTAGAGAAAGGATAGAGAGGAAACCTAACAACTGTGAAAAGACATTGATATGAGCAGCATGCCAATATACTGAGCCCTAGAGCAACAACCATGGTAGGGATGAGGGGAGGATAATTTGTCAGTGTTAACTCAGAGTGGGTAAACTCAGAGTGATGTATAATTACATAACTTGGAAATGAAGTGTGAAAACATAAAATGATCTTTTTATTTTCTTTCAGCAAACTGAGAGAAAACAAGAAAACAGCAGAATTGATTAAAACTGCCAATCTTCTTTTCAATTCCTTTGAGCCTTATTATATGTGGGATTACATTGCTCGTTGGTTTGAAGAATGTTGTAGGTAGGTGATAATATTTAATCCCTGTATGTGTAAAGTTGAAGTTAACTTTTCTTAACTTTTTTCTTCATAGAAGTTAGTCTTGTGAGATCATTTAGTCTGTAAGTCTTTTTCCACTCCTTTAGTCTTTTTTAACGTCCTTTTAACTTTGATTTTTGTCCAGTTTCTAAAGTGCAGTTGGGGATTTCAGCAATGTGAGTTCTCGCAACCTCAGTGCCTGGGTAAAATCAAGAGATAGAATTAGCCCCTCTGCTGAAGGGAGCCTTCCAGAGTGATCTCAAAGCTAGTTTGTTTTGTTCTGTCTGTCCAGGGTGGGATTACTCCTTGGGTATCCAGCAAAACATAGTAAATAAAGGAGAACCGAAAATATTAGAGGGATGGAGTGGGATGAAGGGGCCACAGGAGTGCAGGGGTTATTGCTGTGGCAAGGGGTGATGATGTAGGGATTTCAAATGGAATTTGTAGAAAACTTTTTTCTCATTGTTTATAATATGTTTTACAATGAAAGGCTGGTTGCTGCTTTGCCTGAAAGAATGCCACAGGGCAAAATAAGCTAGTTAACAGTAAAATGGGAGATTGCTTATGGGTTTATAGGGATTGTCCCCAATGTATACAGCTTTCATTAAGTTGCAGAAATATGGTCAATATAAGGGGAAGGAAAAATATTGTGAAAGCCTGTTTGAATTTTTCAGGAGGACATTACATGCCAGACTTCAAACTGGGCCTGGAGGTGATAGTGAGCAATCTGAGTTACCTCTGACAAATTTCTGCTTGTTAGTGGATTTTTTGTTGGATATTGTTTCTTTGGTAAGAATTGCTTTATTTATGTCTAATATTTGGATTCTGTATATTTGTAGTCTACAGAAATACTGTATGTACTTTATTACTTGTTTTTCCTGAAAATATATGGCCATAAATTGGTGGACATCATTGAAAGAAGTTTTTGTTTCATTGTATGATTCTTGATAGACTGGTTGGACATAACTGAAGTGGGTTTTAAGATGCTTATACCTGAAAGTTTTAGTCTGTCCTCATTTTTTCTTCCGTATTCATTACAAGTAGACTCTTTTGTAGTTTGATATGATAGCTTAAATGTGCAGCTTTCTTTTAAGGATCTTCTAACTGTCATGATAAGATGTATCTTCTTTTTCTGTTATCATTGCTTAATGTGGCAAACACTGTTGGAACTTTTTTCTATAGCTGTCTTTCCTCATTTCTTTGCTTTCTCATTTTAAAGCCTACTAGAAGTATGAGAGTTCTGTGTCAGGTATGGCAATCAGCCTGTTTTTCCTTAAATTCTTATAATAACTTGTTTATCTTTAAATTTTAAACTTTTATTTTAAGGTAACAGTAATAATAGTAGCATTCTTTAGCCTTATTGTTATGTTTTGTAATGTATTTTTTGTGTAATGAACAATATGCAACAGTTTGAAAAAGAGCTAAATATATTACTATTTGTTTGTTACCCAACGTCAAAGTTAATTTCCTAAATATTTTTAATAAAGCATGCATTTCTTATTCTTGGATATTAAGATATTATTTTTCCTTTTTCCATGTTCTATACGATTAGAGCACAGTTAAGCAAATGATAGTTGTCTCAAGGTGGAATTTGGTGTTACAATAATGAGTTTTTTACTATTACTTTGTTAGGAGACTTACATTGAAATACAGACAGAACACTTGCCTCAGCTGTTGCTCAGGATGATTTCTGCTTTGACGAGCCATCTTAACACTTTGCACTTGTCTGAGCTTTCTGATTCTCTGAGACTCTGCTCGAAGATCCTTAGTAAGGTTCAGCCTCCATTGCTGTCTGCTGGTACGGATGGTAACCTGCAGCTGCCTAGTGGGCACAGCAGCTCCATCAAAGAATGGGAAAATAAAAAGGTAACCAATTAAGTTTTGCAGCATTTGGGAAAAATACTTCTTGTGTGGAAAGGAAAAGTGGGCTTTCTAAGTCTGTGCTGAACTACCTATAGTTTTTTGATTAGATTTTAGTTTAATATACAACAATATGTACGAAACTTGGGTCATCAAAAGAGATTATAATTGTGGTACAATATTTTGATTCTTAAGGAATTTTATGCAGATTTACTATTATACATGTATAAATCACTTCAGAATCAGGGCCTAAGAGTGAACTAATCAACTAGAGTTTCTAATGCACTTCAAGTATGATCGAGTAAAACACCTGGACTCAAAACAATTCACCATTTTGGTTACATATCAGGCATAGTTAAATTCTCCTCTCACCCAATTTATGTACATTGGATTAATAACCATCACTTATTTTACTGCCACTGTTAAGCTCTTAGAACCATTTAATCAAGAAATAAAGGAAGCAAACCAGCCAGCAACTCTCTCTTTTAACATTGTTTAGTTTGGTCTACACAACCATGGTTTTGTGAGGTATGTTAAGTGACATGCCCTAAAATCCTTGTTTTCCAGCTGAAGAAAGTAGGGAAACATCATAGAATAAATTAGGTTGGAAGTGACAGTTGCAGAGCCTGGCTCAAAGCAGGGCTGATTTCAAAGTGAGATGTTACTTTAAAGCTATGTCATGTCACTCAGGATCATACCCATCTTGGTTTTGAGTATCTCCAAGGATGAAGGTACCACAGCTTCTCTGTACAGCTTGTTTGTTTGCACTGTCTTATTAATCAAAATTTCTGTCGTTGCACCTTGTGTTGGTTGCCTATTGCTCTTTCACTGTGGATTTCTGAGCGTACCTCCGTCTTTTCAACTGCATAATGAATACTCACAGACATCAATAAAGACACCTTCACCCCCTCCACTTTAAGCATTCTTTTAAACTGAATAAACACAACTTTGAGCTTTCCTTCTGTGTCAGAAGCTCCCCTGGTGGCCTTCCACTGGACTGAGCACATCAATGTTTGTTTTGTACTACTGAGTGCAAACTTGGACACAGTATTCTGGTTGTGGTGTTAAACTTGCTGAGCTGAGGGGACTGATTGCTTCCCTTGACTTGCTGACAGTACCTTCGCTAGTGTGGTCCTTTATGTGGTTGGCCTTCTTCACTGAAAAAGGGTCTACTGCTGGCTCATCTTCACCTTGTCCATTAGGACCCCATCATCCTTTATTGAGGATCTTATCCTGATTCTTTCTAGCTAGTTGATACCTGCCTGATTTTGTTCTTTTGGGGTTTTGAGGGGTTTTTTTTGATTAGTTTGGTTAGGGTTTTTTTAATAGGCCCTGTTTTAATTGAATGATGTTGCTCTTTGAACCTTCAACAGCCTTTTGCTCTCAGTTACAACTGACTCATATGTGGCCATGGTTTCTGTTAAGAGATAGAGTGAAATAAATTGCCGTGTTTCTAATGGCTTTTACATTGTGCTTTATAAAACAGGATCACCATTTATGTTTTTTCCAAGCTTTTTAGTATATAGCTTTCACTGTTTTCTGTGATACTATCTCAAACAAATTTTTATTTTTATTCCAGTTTTAGTAAACCAAGACATAATTCACTATATATGTAATGATGTCACTATTTTCATTTATTAATAGAAAGAGTTATTCATATTTTTACATTATGCTCGAATTCTGTATTTAGAATGTCTAGTGATTCAGATGTCAGACAGCAAAACAACTTCTGTGCCTACTAGATCTCAGGCAACCTCTGCCATCTCCTGTAAGGAAGCAGGGTCAGAAGTATGAGAGCACCTGCATTTGCTCCCACCAATTCATGCGGTTTTGTTTCAGTTGTTTCCCTACCACACATTCTCACCAGGAAGCAAAGACTGTGCTACCAGTTAGCAAAAAGGCTGCAGAGAGTTTGAGCAGTCCAGAAAGCCACTGTGGGTTGTTTTTAAGTAAAAAATCATTCATCAGATTTTGCATATTCTGAACTGCTGGGGTTTTGATGCACACACTGATTCATGAAGAACTGTTGTTTCTGGAGCAACCCTTCTTTCTCATTTCTAAGGAGATATATTTTCTTTCTAGATGCAAATGAAAAGCTTATATCTTCTTTCATAATTACAACTCTGTATTTGAACAAAATCCCTGGCTTCCAAATCTGGGGATTGGTATATAAAAAGAAAGATGCTGGCTAGGTAAAGTTGTAACATGTACATACCTATAAATTAGGATTCCATACACAATTAATGGACTATTTCTTAACTCAAAGATTATTTTACTGATGAATTGAGCTGGCTTTATAAGCATATATGTGGTAGTGGGGAAAAATGTTTTTTAGGTTGTGGAAGATTTTATTCTTCATTTACAGCTCCACGGTTCACTGTTTTAAGGTGTTTTGGCAACTTATGTTAAATGATGCTGATTGTGCCTTCCAAATGAGACAAAACTTTGATAGTTGTGGTTCTTATGATTAATGTATTTAGAAGGTTATTAGGTAAAGATAATTTAATATTTAATGTGATGTACTTGTACAGTGAGAACTTAAAAAGTGTGATCAGAGAAGTGTATACTCTTTCCTACTGTCTCAAGTCTTCTTGGCTGACATCTCCTTTTTGTCTCCTTTGCCTGAAGGCATTTTTTGCTCCTTTTTACTGCAGCATTAAGAGATTACCGGATAAACATCTGTCCATTTGTAAACATGCTAAAATCTAAAGTATTAGAATAATCTTGCTAGCTAAAGTGACCATAAGCAACATAGTTCAATGTCCTGCTTCCTTCTGGAAGTGAGGAGTTTTCTTTGATGTGTGAATGTTTTGGTTTATGATGCTGTATAAATTAATAATACCTGTGCCTACACATTTCAGCATTCTTTCATAATAAAGTAGAAATTACTATGATATGAAAAAAAATGTTAAAAGCAATAGCATTTAAAATATTTTACTTGATAAACAATAATTTTTTTATTGCTAGCTTGGTCTGGCAGGCTTACTAAAGCACCAAACATCATTTTGCATGAAATGTATTTATATGAATAGATTTAATAGATTTAATACTGTGGAATAAAATCATTGCTTTGAAATGAAAATGCAAATAAGTATTTTCTCAGTAAGACTGCAATAACCCATTTTGAACAGTCACTAAACTTTCATTTCACTCAGGTGCCATCAGTTTCACTTGAAAATCCTAACGAAGTGTTTGAAGATGGTGAAAATCCCCCAAGCAGTCGATCATCGGAAAGTGGATTCACTGAGTTTGTACAATACCAGGCAGACACAACTGATGACATTGACAGAGCATTGAATGAAAGCCACAGTGCACCTGGCATTCCTATTATTGGTAGCACATCCTCAGAGACTGAGACAGCATCAACTGTGGGATCTGAGGAGACCATTGTACAGCCTCCGTCCATAATGACACAGGGAACAGCAACTCGTCCTGGGAAAACGATCCAAAAGACTGCAATGCAGTGCTGTTTGGAGTATGTCCAACAGTTTTTAACCAGATTTATCAACCTCTATATCATTCAGAGTAGTTCCTTGTCTCAGCCCTTAGGGGCAGAGCTTCCAGTAGACCCCACGAGAGTGCAAGGACAGAGCACAAAATGGGACAGAGAATCACAAGATGATGCTAAGGTAAAGAAAGCAAACAAGAAAACACCACCGAAAGAATACCTTCCTGCCTTTATTGCTGCTTGTCAGCTGTATCTTGAATGTTCAAGCTTTCCTGTTTACATTGCTGAAGGAAACCGTACTTCAGAATTACATCCTGGGAAGCCTGAAGTTGGTAAGCTGCATTCTTATTTGTTCTTTCCTCTTAAAATATTCTTTTTCTCCTCCAAAAAATTTAGAATAATAGTATCTCTGCTTTATGTATGTTGCTGTTTGCTGTTCCTCTCAGAAATATAAGTTTTCTTCCATATTGATTTGTTTGCTTTTTGGAAACTAAATTATTTTCTCATAGATTTTTAAGAACATTGCTGGTATGGGATTTGATACTAATCAATATTAGGGTAACACATATGAATTATACAAACTGAAGCCTGAGAGTAGACTCTAGATTCTCAGATATTCCTTTTTACTGTATGGATCCATAGTGTTTCTTTGTAATATTTTCTAATGACCACAGCTCACATCGAGTTTTTAGCTTCATTTTATCCATTTTGGATTGATATGTGCATTGATCACTTTGGCAATATGTGGAAATTGTAAGCTACTGTCCAATAAAAATCATACCAGATAAAAAATTAAGTAAGTCTACTTTGTTCCTATTAAAGGAACAGTTCTTGAAAAAAATCTTCTAGCTATAGTTGCATTAAGAAACAAAATAAAAATGGTGAGTTTTGTGAAGTGTGAATGGAAGTGAAACCATTCAGATACAGATATAGACATGTGATTGACAGTTGCGGGTTACTGTAAAATGTGATGTTCTAGATGGACAATTCTTTTTACAGTCTATAGTCTTCAATTTGCAGTCCCACAGGCAGTGATTCTAGAAATCATTTTCACTTTTTGTTAAGTGGCTTGGCTTTGTGCTTCTTGTTCATCATCTGAACCTTCCCATTTGTGATGTCTTACTTAATGTCTATTAAACCGTGTAAGTTTGAGGAACAAGCATAAATTGTAGGTGGGTAAAATCAACGGGAAGGGCTTTGGTTCAAATATAAACATCTATTGTACAGAACAGCAGGGCAGATGGCAAGAGTGATGGCAATAGGGCTGCATAGCTGCCCGGGAGTCCCAGAACAGAGGATTCCAGTGGAACAGAGAATGGAAGAAGACAGTTATCGTAATTCTCACACCATCCTGTCTGTTGATATGAGGGGTTTTATTCTGCAGAAGAGACTGTTTTTATGGAAAAGTTCCTAAATTTGGAACATATTTTTGATGAGTTGCATTACTGATGTGACCCGATTGCTCTTAATCACCCTTGAGAGTCATCAGTCTGTTTATTTGAAGGAGCCTGATTAGTCTGATATTGATAAAACGTAATTGTGCTTAAATTTTGCTGTATGCTTAATTTCTCAGCTATCTTTAATTGAAGGAATGAAAAAGGGATCTAAGTGAAGCTGAGAATGATGGTTGTATCTGTAAACTCTAGAACACTATGGAATTGTTAGGTATATTTAGGTTCTAGTTTACATTTCAAAATTACCTGCTGTGGATATAAATTAGAAATTGCATTGTGCTTCACTTAATTCTAAATAGATGCTGTATTAGTGCCTATGAAATAACATTTCTTCACTTGTGTCTGATTCTGGAAACATTTGCCTTTTTAGGAACACAATCAATAGAGTCTTTTTGAAGTTTTAAGAGAAGTTACTTTGGTATCTTTAAAATAAAAGGGTGCAATATTTACTTGGAGAGTTGACTGTGAACTTCAGAGAAAGATGCTTCCACTGTCATGGCAGAGCATGTCATTAAGTGTGGGGACAGTGAGAAGGGGGAAAACACCAACTACAGTGAAAACAGAGTATGGTTTCATAGCTTCAAGTTTCTCCACCCAAAACATCAATTTTCACAAAAAAATTTATTTTTGAAGTGTTGCCAGCAAAATATCTTCCTTTTTATGGTCAGTTTAAACCTAGCTTATATATGTAAATAATTCCATCTGTATGTATACTTTAATACATAAGATAATACATAATATTGTCCTAGGTATTTTTATATACTAAAGAATTATCCCAGACTATGATCTACAGTGTTAAGATCTGATTGCTGGTCAAGAATTTCAAGAAGAAGGAAAGTGAATGAAAGGATGTATGAACTACTGAAAGTTCAGTTTTGTCTAAAGCTTGAAACCTTCTGGAGGAATTTCCATAGAATTTATTTTTCTCTTCCTTGTTCAGATTTTTCTATTCATTTTTGGTTACTAAATTTTTGAAGTGATGTAGTATTGCATTCTTAATTTGATTACTTTAAAGATACATCAGATACATCAGGAATTATCTTTCTCTTGCATACATTTTCCTAAACCCATATCGTGGGCAGATGAAGATGCGAAATGTGAAGGGCAATTGTGCATATGGTTATGGGATAAAAGAGGAAAAATCCACACTATTTAAAATTGTTAAATGAATGTATAATCTGTGATTTTTATTTCAGACTATGAACAAGTACAGCCTCCACTGTGGCTACAGACTTTAATGAATGCTTGCAAGCAAGCCAGCGATTTCAGTGTTCAGGGGGTTTCTATTTCCCTTGTGATGGACTTGGTTGGATTGACTCAATCTGTTGCTCTTGTCACTGGAGAAAATCTGAACAGTGTGGAAACTTCTCAGCCTCTTAGTCCTAACCAGGGAAGAGTGGCTGTTGTTATCAGACCTCCCCTTACTCAAGGCAATCTGAGATATATGGCTGAAAAGACAGATTTCTTCAAGGTAAGATGCTGTGTCTCATTGCTGTTTTCTTTAAACTTCTTTTCCTGTCTGGTGAAGATAACAGTCTTGGCCTCTTCACCATACTTGGTATGGTAAACCAAATTTTCTTGCTTAATATTTTGATAACAGTTGTAACCTGTGTTAGAATCTAAATTAAATTCTCTTCCTGACCACTTGAGAGAAAATCTTTGTTTAAATGAATATTTTAAATATATAAACAAAACCTGATTGAATAGCAGCATTCATCAGCAAAGGTATGAAACTGAGATATGTATAATCTAGGACTCTGGTAAACACCAATCCTAGCATTTGTGTAATTTATGTAAGAAATCATTTACAAAAGATAATCAGTGGGGTATATGATGTAGTTAATTATATTTCAGTGGGAGTTCTGACTCTTAATAGGAATTTTTTGTATAATAAGTAATCGCTTTGTTTGAAACAGTTCTGTTCATACAAAAGGAACCATTTTACAGATTGCCTCTTGGTTGCAGAGTGTCATCACATGTGGAGTCTCCCATCATTGCACAGAGCTCGACATAGTCTAGAGCAGAACAAGGCATGATAGTCGTTTGCTTGTGTCTCATGCAACTTTTCTTTTCATGTACAAAGCATATAGCGTTAACTCTCTGGGACCAGTTGGGTGATGGAACTCCTCAGCATCATCAGAAGAGTGTGGAGCTCTTCTACCAGTTGCACAACCTCGTTCCGTCTTCCAGTATTTGTGAAGATGTTATTAGTCAGCAGCTGACTCACAGAGACAAGGCAAGTTGGTCATATATTTGCTAAAAGATGAGTTAAGTGTATAACTATAGAAATATATGTAGAAAAAGGACTTGTCCCCTCAGAAGAGGACATAAATAACTTTAATATTGAAAAAATGTTGCCTTACATAGTTTCTAACATCATTTTAGGTCTGTGTTGAGTCTCTAGTTTCATGCTAGACAAAGGAGGTTTTACAGCATTCAGCAACAGACTTATGGAGGAGACTTCATCTCTTATCAAAAATTATGCTCTGCTTCCCAATATATAAAGCATCTGCTTAACTTTTACTATTTTTAGTAAGAGTTCTTGTCATGACAGACTTTTTTTTTATCTCACCTAGAAGTTTATTTCACATAGAGACTGTCAATTTGACATTCAAGTTGAAGCCTTTGTAGTGCTTTAAATTTTAAGTCTATGAACTGTTTTCACAGTTCCAGCAGAACGAATGATAGGGACTTACTTGCTTACACATTCTGGCAGCACAGGTTTGTGTGACTTCAGAAACAGTTACCTTTTTGCCTTTCTACCAGAGTTACCAGGTCAACAAAAGTGAATGTGAGCCACTCTGTCAGTCACTGCTGTTCACAGCTTGCCATGTTGTTGAAATTGATGATGATTCTTAGTTTCAGTTATTAGGCAGAACTGTAAACTGCTGTGACTGTGGATGTGGCACTCACTCATTTCTGCCAGCCCTTCTGTGAAAACAGTGATTTCTTACATCTTCCCAGCTTGAATTGCAAGGGCTCACATGGAGTCATCAGTATGTGTTTGAGAGTTGGTGTTTTCACTAGCATCTGCTGAATGGAGTGAATGGTTTTGTGTAACTGTATGTATTTTGAAACAGTGTTGTTATTTTCCTGTGAGAAGCATATTTTTCTAAATACAAGTGAAGTTTGCTTTACTTTCTAGGATGCTGTTGTCTCTCTTGGAGCTTTTTTCTGTAGGATGTTTTGCTTTACTTTGGTTTTAGTTTATGTCTGATGTGATCTGTTTTGTGTCATTTCTGTAATTTTCATAGCTTTTGCTTAAAGTTTCCATTATTATGGCAGATATTGGTGTTATTAACTCAAAGCTTCTGAAGTTGTGTGATGCAAATGAATTCTGGAAGTATGCTGGATTGTCACGGTGGTTTTAACAGTTTTTAGTTTTATCTTGTTTTGGTTAAAGATAAATATATCTATTTCTCATTCCCTATAACAGTATATTTTAAGAACAAACAATGAAATTCCTTGTCCTCGTCTCTGCTTATCATCTAGTAATTAAGTTTGAGCCCTTACTGTACTTGAAAGTAATTTTGATATTTTATTCAGTGTAATTGTTCTGATTGCTGTGCTTTGTTACCCCTACAAGTGCTTCGAGCTTCCTTGTCTCTTGGGGAAAGCTGTTTTTGTACATGTGTTCAAATCATAGTATGGCATTTACTGTAACTGTTTGCAACCTTGCTGGAATAACTCTTTGCCTTGATCAGCCACAGTAAAGAGACAGACATAACAATTGTCACTTTAGACCATTTTCACCATTAAATATGAGGAGTTGGACTTTGATGATACTTGTGGGTCCCTTCCACTCAGGATATTCTATTATTCTATGGAATATTCTACATATTATTACTAGTCATTAGAAGTTTTCTGGGCAGTAAGCATGTCCTATTTGTCCAAATAAAATTCAGAGTTCCAGAGCTTAATTTGACATGTTAGTGAAGAATTCTATCTACAAGATAACTATCTAGAAAATTTTTGTGTTTCTTTCTAGCCAACTTATTTTCATTCCCTTATTGCCATGTATACTCTGTTTAATCCCATCCCTCCAGGCACTATATCTAAAAATTTTTCTTCTTTTTCTGCCTCTTCTCTCTGATTTTTTATGCTCATGTTTTCATATTGAAAAGCTTCCACATTTCTTCATGATCTCTTTTGATGCCAAGAAAACCTCACTGAAAACAGAGTTGTGTAACTTGTAAAAGTAATATAAATATTGTTCAGGCTCTACACTAAGTATTTAAAACATTTTTCAAGGTAGACTTTAAAGCTAAGTTAGTTAAGGTCAAGATGGGGGAGAATCCTTTCATGGTACTAAATTGCTCACAGAGACCTATTGTTGGCTATTACTAGCTTTAAGATTAAAAAATAGTGTTTGAACCCATAGCCAAAAAAGATCACTTTAATAATGTCATTGTATCTTTTAAGCTGCTCTGTGACTTTCTTTTTCCAGTTCTTACCAGATGTTGTTACATTCTGATAGATCTAACTTATGATTTTGTCCACAGAAGGTAAGAATGGAAGCTCATTCCAAGTTTGCAGTGCTGTGGCATCTCACCAGAGACCTTCATATTAACAAATCTTCTTCCTTTGGCCGCACCTTTGACAGGTTGGTGATTGCAAACATGATTCAGTTGAAATAGTTTTGCTTCAAAAATTTTACCTGCGTTATACTGGCACCATAGGGGGCTTAGAAATTGGAGAACTACAATCTAACTCAGAGAGCAAGGAAATAGGAAAAGAAATGAATTTTTTAGGCAAAATTGTTTACACGATAATGATTATGTAAGCTGGGAATTTTTCTGGAAGCTATAAAGAGTTGGGAAGGAACGGTTGCATGATTCATTGACTATCACTGTGGTTAAAATTACTGTGGTGTATATTGAACTTAATATCCGAGTTCTTGCTGTGGTTTGAAGAAAACAAAAGCAGGAGAGAGAAGTTAACCCAGAAGTGAATTATATGAAATGAAAGTAACAGTAAAACTAAGAAGACTTAAGAAAAAAATTTCAAACAAGTGCTAAAATATGAAACTCCTCTTGCTTAATCTGTTTTGTGTGTTATGTGTAAGAGATCATGAGATCATTTATGACGAGCAGCAGAGTTTTGTGTTCTGATATCAGACCACCTTCTTAAAACTGAATGATCCAAACTCTGAACTAGTTTTGTCTTCCTTAGCTAGCACAAGTGTTGAGGAAAAGTGCTTATTTGTATTTCCTAATGCATACTTAACTGTAGGAAGTGGAGTAAAAATGTTGTTATTTCTTTGGCTTGATACTGTCACTCATTGCATAAGTGGTGATACATTCTATGCATACAGCTAAGAGCTTATGAGCATGTACTACTGGAGAATGTAAAACAGTAGGTAAAATTCAAAGTCTTATATTCTTTTTCCCCGAGTCTGGAAAGGATTCTAAAGGCTAAAACTACTAAAATAAGAAAATAATGGCAGTAGGAACTGATGAATTGTAACATGTATTTCTCGTCTCTGCTGTTGAAGACAAGATCTTTGAATAAGTGATCTTTTCTTTTCCATGTATCCTTGCGAATTGGCTTTTAAAGTTGTATCTTTTAATGGCACTAGGACTCAGAAGGCATCAAAAGCTTGTTGTATTAGCATCTGTACACATACTTGAACTGACTATACAACTGCTACTATTAGACCAGCTATCTTAACTGACTTTCATACTAGCTCTTCCTGGCCATTTCTTCATTAGACTAGATGAAATATAAAGCTTCAGGTTGTGAAGCTTGGATTCAAAAGAAAATACTGTTTATATAGAGAAGACACTGGAGTATGTACTGAAATGTTAAGATTTGTCATATATCAGATTAGAATGGGATTAATCTGTGAGCAGTGTAGAATTTCTTCTAGATTCATTTTTCTTTCTATTCTAGATCTTTGTTTATTATGCTAGACAGCCTCAATAGCTTGGATGGTTCCACATGGTCAGTGGGACAAGCCTGGTTAAATCAAGTGCTTCAAAGACATGATATTGCAAGGGTTCTTGAACCTTTGCTCCTACTGCTTCTCCATCCAAAAACTCAGCGAGTTTCTGTTCAGCGAGTACAGGCTGAATGTTACTGGACTAAATCTCCCAGTCATCATGAAGAAGAAAATGAAAAGCAGTTCATGCAGAAGTTTAGCTGTGCTGATGGTATGTACACCAGAAGACTGTAGGAAGTTCCTTATTAATTTCTTTGCCTGTTGTTTACATGCAGCATTACAAACATAGAAATTTTTGAGTGTAACTCAAAAAACCAAGTTCTGGAATAGCTACTGCTTGTGTGTGCGTTTGTGTGGGTTTTTCCTAGTTCAGGTTTGGGTGTCCCAAGTATCACTGAAGTTTTATTGTTGTCAAATTAAGTTGTAGTATGCAAGTGTTCTCATGCAGTGCATTTTCTTATGTCTTACTGGGCCTCAGCAGAACTTAAGAATATGACTTAAAGCTTAACCAAGAAATGAAATACTTTATGAGATATGACTGTTGACTTGGGGTTGGCTGAAAACATACCAGTAAGGTTGGAAAGTGTTTGCACATGTTGTGCAATTTTAGTACCATACTAATAATTCTTTTTTTATAAAAACAAGAGGAGATAAAACTGCATAATATTTCATTATAGAATTACGATATTTTGCTAAGGTGCCCTGCTAAAATAATCTTGCTTTGTTTACATGAATATGTTGTTTGCATATTAACATATTTTTTCTGCTGTGAATTTGAGAGACTGTTTACTGTGTCTTTATAATCTGGAGTCTGAATAATAGTTTAAAATTTAAATTTTAATTCTAAATTCTTACTCTGAAAAACAAAATCTTACGTCTATACATTTTTTTGTGTTCTTTAAGCATTTTCCCATGTGCCTGTAAGCCAAGGACAACTTATTATACCTAAAGAAGGCAATGAAAAACAACTTGCTATGGATGAAATGGAGAACTTCAGCCTGACTGTCAACCCTTTGAGTGACAGGCTTTCCTTGTTAAGTACCAGCAGTGAGACTATACCAATGGTTGTGTCTGATTTTGACCTTCCTGACCATCAAGTTGAAATACTGCAGAGTTCTGACTCAGGCTGTTCTCAGTCATCTGCTGGAGACAACATCAGTTATGAAGTGGAAACAGAAAGCCTGAGTGCTCAAGATAGCTCTCAGACTCTGAAAGAGGACTCACCTGATGAAATTGTGCAACAAGTGGTTACAGATCTTATATGCAAAGTCGTAAGGGGTCTTGGAGAAGAGGTGGAACTAGCTAAAGATAGTATACACTCTGAGGATACTTCATGTAATTTCAGTCCTTTGGATAACCCTGTAGAGTTGACAAAAAATGATGATCAAAATATTGAAAGTAGTCAGAGTAGTTTGCTCAGTAATGACAGCTCACAGTTGCTATCAGCCTCAACTGAGACTGGACTTGAGAGCTTAGGAGATGAAATTTCAAGAAATAACTCTTCACCTTGTATTGCAGAAAGCCAGCAGTCCTTCTCTGATCTCACTCTTTCTTCCGCTGAGTCAAAGTCCAGAAAGCGAAGCCACAGTAGTATTCAGTTCAGCTTTAAAGGAAAGCTACCAGAAAAAATGTCAGAAAAAGAAACAATTGTTAAGGAGGCTGGTAAGCAACCAGGTGCAAAACCGAAGGTAAAAATAGCCAAAAAGAAAGATGAAGAGAAGAAGAAAGCACAAACAGAGAAGCTTAAGCAAACAAATGTCTTCTTTAGTGATGGTCTTGATTTAGAAAATTGGTACAGTTGTGGAGAAGGAGAAATTTCAGAAATAGAAAGTGATGTGGGGTCCCCAGGAATGCGAAAATCTCCTAACTTCAATATCCATCCACTGTATCAACACGTGCTGCTTTATCTCCAGCTGTATGACTCTTCAAGGACATTGTATGCTTTTTCTGCAATTAAAGCAATTCTCAAAACAAATCCTTCAGCTTTTGTAAGTGCCATCTCCACTACCAGTGTCAACAATGCATACACTCCTCAGCTTTCGTTGCTCCAGAATCTTCTAGCCAGGCATCGGATATCTGTTATGGGCAAGGATTTCTACAGTCACATCCCCATTGATTCTAACCATAACTTTCGGAGCTCTATGTACATAGAAATTCTTATCTCCCTCTGTTTATACTACATGCGGAGCCACTATCCAACTCATGTGAAAGTCACCTCACAGGATCTAATAGGAAACCGTAATATGCAAATGATGAGTATAGAAATTCTGACACTTCTCTTTGCTGAGTTGGCAAAAGTGATAGAAAGCTCTGCCAAGGGCTTTCCAAGTT
Source organism: Sakesphorus luctuosus (assembly GCA_013396695.1). NCBI lineage: Eukaryota > Metazoa > Chordata > Aves > Passeriformes > Thamnophilidae > Sakesphorus > Sakesphorus luctuosus. The sequence goes on along the minus strand of VWZD01007179.1, from coordinate 1,796,097 downwards.
TTATTTCAGACATGTTGTCCAAATGCAAGGTTCAGAAAGTGATCCTACATTGCCTGCTGTCTTCTATCTTCAGTGCACAGAAATGGCACAGTGAAAAGATAGCTGGAAAAAACATAGTGGCTGTAGAAGAAGGTTTCTCTGAAGACAGCCTTATAAATTTTTCTGAAGATGAATTTGACAATGGCAGTACTCTGCAGTCACAGCTTTTGAAAGTGCTTCAGCGGCTGATTGTGCTGGAACACAGAGTAATGACTGTGCCTGAAGAAAACGAAACAGGATTTGACTTTGTCATAACAGACTTGGAGCACATCAGTCCCCAGCAGCCGATGACTTCTCTTCAGTACTTACATTCCCAGCCCATAACCTGCCAAGGCATGTTTCTCTGCGCAGTGATACGAGCTTTACACCAGCACTGTGCCTGTAAAATGCATCCCCAGTGGATTGGCCTTATCACTTCTACATTGCCTTACATGGGAAAAGTTCTTCAAAGGGTGGTTGTTTCAGTGACTCTTCAGCTCTGCAGGAACTTGGATAATTTAGTTCAGCAGTATAAATATGAAACAGGATTATCTGATAATAGGTATGTATGTGTAGAATTCTATAACCTTTTGCAGTACATGTGATTGAGTGGAATTACTGTATCATCAGATTAACCCATTTTAAAAAAATGAATCTCTTCTTTTAGGCCACTCTGGATGGCATCAGTCACTCCCCCAGATATGGTCCTTACTTTACTAGAAGGGATCACAACAATAATTCATTACTGCCTCCTGGATCCATCCACGCAGTATCATCAGGTAAACTTTTTTGGTGTCTGAGAGATTCCTGTGCAGTACATGTCAAATTAAGTACTGTGATTGTATTAGCAGATATGAAGATCTGAGTGGGAAAAACACCAAAGATACTGGTTTAGCTGCAAGTGTGTTTTTTATTGATAATATGCACATCTCAAACAGAAAAACAATTTTATATGATTTATACTTTTAAGATTTGCTTGCTTGTATTTTTTTTGTTACCCTAAAATAGCTAAAGTATGAATTCTTTTACTTTCAAATCTCTAAATTTCCACTTTTTAACGCTGCTATTATTTTGTGGAACTTCCCAGACTGATGCTTATCCTGTTACTTTCTGCCTGAACTGTGTTCCTCTTGCAATATGTCAAAATATTATCATTCTGCTCTTTCTGTATATTCAAATTTGTCCTTTAAGTCAAGCAATATTTTTAGATCTGATATTCTGAGCATAAAGAATTTGGCCCAGATTCTGTAAGAGGCTTTTGCCCTTTTCTCTCTGTAGTCTTGTTTTTACACTTCTTTCTCATTTTATACCCCTTTGCCTTCCAATCATTTACAAGTTACTGAAAAAGCAGTTTTTGTTTGTGTAACTAAATAATTTTGCCTAGATTGTTTGTTACACTTAAAATTCTGAAATAATTGTTTTGCAAAGGAATAAGCAGATGATACCAAATTGATTGAAGACATGAGGCCTCATATGTTCAGAATACATTTGATACTGCACAACTGAGTCAAAATACTCTTTAACTATTATTTTAATAGAATCAAAACCTGTATGTGCTGTAAAACTTACTGAAAAATTGCTTTGAAAAAGAGTTAAGATTGAAAACTCCTGTTTCAAGTCTCAGTTTACACTCTCTTAATTGTACTGTTTATTTAGATATTTAATGCTCTTCTTCTCTCCCCTGAAAATCCACCAGCTTTTGGTTAATGTAGATCAGAAGCACTTGGTTGAAGCACGCAATGGGATACTATCTATCTTGCACATGATCATGTCTTCTGTGACTTTGCTGTGGAGCATCCTACATCTTGCAGATTCTTCGGAGAAAGCTACTGTTGCTGCTGCTGCATCTGTTACCACAATTAATCTCGGATCAACAAAGGTCAGAATATCAGGGATAATATCATTTATGTTGTTCATTAATACCTCTGTCAAAATAATTTCAATTCCATTCCCTTAACTCTGAATTTGTTTTAATACCTTTGGCCTCATCTACTCACTTACCCCACAAAGAAGGCTTTTAATAAATGAGTATTGAATCTGCTTTTAAACTCGACTGTAGTGGTTTAAGACAATAATGTCCCACCTCTGTTTCCTGCAAAGAAAATGAAATTCATCCTGAAAAGGTTTAAGCCACCCTTTTACCCCTCAAAAGATATGCAGCAGTAATGTAAAATCTTAACAAAAGAGAACTCTTCTCTTTAAACATCTAGTACTATATAAGTACACTTGTGAAATAGTTTCTTTATTCATTTATACCCATACAATGATGTCACGGCATGGGGAAATGTTGGAGCAGATAGTGAGCTAATGATCATAAAGAGAACATGAGGAGTCATCAAATAAGACTATACTGAGAATGCTGCCTCACCTTCTTATCAGTTCAAACTTCTTATATTTCATGCTGTTAAATAGGAAAACATCATTTAATTTGAGATTATTTAAAATAAGTTTTCCTCAGTTAATTTGAATACTCTGATATTGTTTGGGATGATGCTGTTGCTGTTACATCCTTTTCAACCTTTGTTATGCTGGTTGAAGGAGTAAGACTCCATGTCTTTTTTGCAAAGACAGCATCCATAGTTATATTTGTACTGCCTATAGTGTTTCCTATCCTCTGAAAGGACTGGGATAAACTTCTTGGTGGTCTGTAATATTGTGTATCTTCTGTGAGAAAAAGAAACTTTTGTACTCTGGCTAAACAGTAATTCAAGTTTTCTGTACATCCCATCCTTCAATTTCCCCAAATCTGTATTATTCAAAAGATTAATAAACATATCCTGTATATGAAAAAGTTCAGTTTAAATTCAGCCTATCTGGTGTACTATTCCATTTTTATAGAAGTTGAGATAGTTGCAATCAAATACGGTCTTTTACCTAGTTGTTTTAAACATAATGCTGAGGTGCTTGTCTAAAGGAACATGTGTTCTGCTTTCACATTTCAGAATTTGAGGCAACAGATTCTTGAACTTTTGGGTCCAATTTCAATGAATCATGGAGTTCACTTCATGGCTGCCATTGCATTTGTATGGAATGAAAGGAGGCAAAACAAAAATACTTCTAGGACAAAGGTATGTTTGATATATTTGTTATACAGTGGTCATTTCAAGTAGTGGTAATAGGTTTCAGTGATTTAGAAGCAGGAAGAAAAAGTTCAGACATTCCAGTGGAAAAATTGCAATGAAATATGGACAACATTTATATTTCTAATTAGCAACTGTACTATTAGGGAGTTACCATTTTAGAATGGTATAGTCTTCCTGAATTCTTCAGGAGAAGAGTAAGTGATACCAAGTCTGTAGATGAAGTGTGAGCTATTATCATGACAATCCCATGAGGCCAGCTACCTTAATTTTGGCATAGCCACTGTGTGTGATGATAATCTGTGACATACATTTGTTTCTTTCAGGTTATACCTACAGCAGGTGAAGAACAACTACTACTGGTCGAGCTGGTTCGCTCTATCAGTGTTATGAGAACAGAGACTGTTATACAAACAGTGAAAGAAGTTTTGAAGCAGCCTCCAGCCATAGCAAAGGACAAGGTATGAAAGCTGTAGAGGTGCTATTGACTTTTTATTGTCCTCTTATTGAAGCTTAGAAACACTGATAACAGGGGTGCTTCACGCAAAGCTCAGCAGCAAAGTCTTAAAATTTTCACAGTATCTAATAGATGGAAGAACTTTTGGAGGGGAATCATACCTTCCTAAGTCATTGCTGTTTACTGAACAACTCCAGAATCCTGTTTTCTGCAGGATTGTAGTATAATGGCCAATCTTTGCGAACGAAGATTTGGGAAGGGCTCACCCCACATGGGTGTGCCCTCCGAGCCTGCGCAGTGGATTTTTTAGGTGAGGCACAGCATGCGCAGAACTGGCCCCACGGTTTAAGTCCTAAGGTTCATTTACCACGGCCGAGCAAGCTTGGACAGTGACAGTGAAGTCTCCTTAGGACTATCTACAGCACAGTACAAAACACTGTACAAGACCTTCTTCTGTGGGATTAGGCTGCTTATATTACAAAAGCAGGTGCATGCCCTAGTATCAGGTTGATTTCTCTCAGGTGGGAAAGGGAAGTGGGGAAAAGAGGGAATGAAAAAAATAGAGATGATTAACCTTATAGAAAGATGTTTAAATGGACATTTGTAATATGCTAGTAATTAAGCTGGATATTCAGACACTCAGACATTACAGCATTGTCTATTTTACCCTGGAAGAAAAAGTCTCTTACTTCTTGCTGATGACACACTTTCATACTTTTTTCTAGAAACATCTTTCACTGGAAGTCTGCATGTTGCAGTTTTTCTATGCCTATACTCAAAGGTGAGAAAAGTTAAATTTTATTTCTGCCGTCAAGGAGCAGATGGAAAATTTCAGTATTGTAGATCTTTTCGTAATCTCTAGGATGAGAAATAACCCATGTAATACAATTTGAACTGTAGGTGTCATTAAAAAAGTGATGTATTTTGTGAGTTCCCTAGTTCTGCATCACCTTTCTTCCCCAAGCTAAAAAATGCTGCAGGTAATCTACCCCCTGCCCAAGGAAAGCTGATCTTAGTTGGGCTGTAACTCACTGGTGCCACTTCAGCCTTGGAATGAAAAACCTGTATTTTGAGTATGCTGCCCTTCTGCCTTCCTGTTTCTTAATGACTTCATGTAGCCACCTAGCATTACATGAAAACCCAAAGAATCTGCAAGAATATTGATTCACAATATCTAACAGGAGAATTGTGAGGTAGAAAGTAAATGGGGGAATACCTGAGGGATGCTGTTTTCATTGACGTTGCTGCTCTGTCTCCTAGGATTCCAGTGACCAGCTTAGTAGACAGCTGGGCAGCACTGCTGCTTCTGTTAAAAGATTCCATCCAGGTTGGTCTTCCAGCTCCAGGACAGTTTCTCATACTTGGGTGAGTTCTGTTGGCATTTCCAGTTTCCAAATAAGCTCAAATGTAAGTGTATGAAATCATACTGAAGTGTTTTCAAATCTCTCTCACTTACTTTTGACTGGTAGCATTATTGCATGAGTTCTGTTCTCTGAGGAATGGTTACATAAATTAAATTTTATATTATAATATGATACGAGCCATGATCTTCCCTTACTGATTATTTGACTGATTCAGACTCTTTAAGCAGCAGGCATAAGTTTCTGATTTTTCTTACAATGACCATTTCTTAGGTATGTGAAAATTTGCAGCCCACTGGAACGGGCTGCATTATCAGCATGAAAACAGTTTGTGGAGTGTTAAAAATAAAATTTTGAGTATGATTTTCTGTATAAAGCTTTGGGGACCATTTTCTGTAATACTTTGAATCTTTCCTCCTTAGTAAACTGTCTGTAAAGAGGCTTTGGTATGTAGTCAGGTAAAACATGTGCTTGGTAAACTCTTACTATATGATCAAAGTTAGCTTAAGGAACTTGAAAGAGTGTTTTCTCAAATATTGATAAATGGCAATCACTGAAGGCTTAATAAATAAGTAATATTGTGCAAAAAATGTCTTCAGATTTGTCCTAACTCTTAAAATTACCAGATAATATATTTATTATGAGAAGAAAATCCATATTTACTTATATATATATATTTCAGTGTTCTTAATGAGTTCATCATGAAAAACCCAAGTCTGGAGAACAAGAAAGATCAAAGAGATCTCCAGGTAAGAAATTTGTTGTCCCTGTCTTTTGAAAATATTGAACAATAAATAATAGAATCATTGAATGGCCAGGTTTGGAAGGGACTATAAAGATTATCTACATCCCAGCACAGGAAGGAGCAAGTCCAGAGGAGGGCCACCAAGATGATTAGAAGGATGGAGCACCTCTCTGATGAGGAAAGGCTGATAGAATTGGGTTTGTTCAACCTGAAAAAGGGAAGGCTTTGGGACCTAATTGCAGCCTTCCAGTATCTGAAGGGAGCTTACAAGAAAGATGGAGTGGAAATTTTTACAATAGCATGTAGTTGACAGGACAAGGGGGAATGGCTTCAAACTGAGAGAGTGTAGGTTTCAATTAGATCATTAGGGAAAAAAATCTCTGCTGTGAGGGTGGTGAGGCACTGGAACAGGTTACCAAGAGAAATTGTGGATACCACATCCCTGGAAGTGTTTAAAGCCAGGTTGGACAGAGCTCTGAGCAGCCTGGTCTAGACAAATGTGTCCATGTTCATGGTATGGGGATTGGAACTATAAGCTTGAATTAGAATTACTTGAATTAGTGTAGTAGAATTACTTGATATCAGTTGTAGTGTGAAATAACTCTTTGGTATCTTCTTATATTTAAAATCTGTTGAAAAATTCCTTATTTTCTGTGAAGTTACTAATCACTGGTAATATAGAACAGAAGGGATTTGAAGGCAATTCTGTATTTAGTTATATGATTTCCTACTTACCTTGACAACAAATCAAGTCCTTCTGCACAAAGTTCTTAAAATGTTGGGTTTTTTTCCTACCAGGATGTAACGCACAAGATAGTGGATGCCATTGGAGCAATTGCTGGTTCTTCCTTGGAACAGACTACTTGGCTAAGACGAAACTTAGAGGTTAAGCCTTCCCCCAAGATTATGGTTGATGGAAACAATTTAGAAACAGATGTTGAAGGTAGTTTCATTTTCATCTTTTTTTTAAAACAAAGCATTATTATCAGGCCAAAATTAACAAAGAGAGCAGCTTTGCTATGTTAAAAATGCTTCAGTATTGATCCAGCATTAGTATGTTATACAGTGGATCTGGCAAAAGTTTGTGCATCTTCAAAGTATATGTTTTTAAAATGTGCTGTAAGGTAAATAATAGCTTAAAAATACTAATTTTGGACTTTTTCTGTTATTATCTGCATTTAGATATGTTGTCCCCAGCAATGGAAACTTCAAATATAACTCCGTCTGTTTACAGTGTCCATGCATTGACCTTGCTTTCTGAGGTAAATATCTCCTTGGATGTAATGAATACTGTCTTATGAAAAACTTTTATATTAGGAAAAACTTTGGACCAGAAGCTAGGGGAAGGAGATTTCATGGGAATCACTGATGTGAATGGATTCTGGGTCCTGTCATGTAAAAATCTATAAAACTTTGTTACTTACCCAGCTACAAAGATCTGTTGTCGTGGATGAAGCACAAGGCGTGGCCTTTGAGATATGCAGTATAGGAAGCTTGTTTGGTGGCATACTTTGTGTGTTAAATTTTATTTAAGTGGTATATCTTATTTAATGCTGATAATCAGAGTCAGTCTGTGAATTTCTTCTTTCTTTGTAGCTTATTCTGTAGAATACTTTGACCAGTATTTATGCTTCTGTGCTTTTACCTTCATTTGTTTTAAAAATTATGGGATTTTTATTTTGTGGACTTAGTATGGTACCTGAAATTTGATCAGTTCTATCATACACTTGAATCCTCAGTCAAGAATATTATACTAAAAATGCTGAATAGTAGATAAAGAGCAGTTTAAGAATGCATGATAACATATCTTCCTCTCCTTTTGTAGGTTTTGGCTCATCTCCTGGATATGGTTTTCTACAGTGATGAAAAAGAGAGGGTTATTCCTCTGCTTGTAAATATTATGCACTATGTTGTGCCCTACCTTCGTAATCACAGGTATCTTTACAGTTTATTGAATTGATGTAGATATCTACATCCAGTTGAAATTTGGAGGGTGACAAGTTGAAACAAGCGTAAGGATTGGATGTCTATCAGCCCTTCTGTAAAACTACAAATCAAAATTGGTTTATGTTGACTTATTTTTATTTTAGTGCTCACAATGCATCCAGCTATCGAGCCTGTGTCCAGTTATTAAGCAGTCTTAGTGGGTATCAGTATACCAGGAGAGCATGGAAAAAGGAAGCATTTGACCTCTTTATGGATTCCAGTTTCTTCCAGATGGATGCTTCGTGTGTTAACCAGTAAGACTCTCTTTTTCCTCTTTATGTCAATATTCCTCACAAATTTTGTGTATACTGCTAACACGTGGACCAAAATTTCCCAACAGATATCTGTTGAGAGAAATAGAGATATTCTATGGTTTAGATTACCACATGAAATGTGAAACTTGCTTACATAAGATATATTTTTGTACACAAATGTAGTTTAAAAATCAAATAAAAAATCAAATTGAAAAAATATGTTTTCTGTGAGGAAGAAGTGGGTAGCATTTTCTAGAATCATAGAATGGTTTGCATTGGAAGGGACTTTAAAGATCACCTTGTTCCAATCCCTCCTGCCATGGGCAGGGACACCTTCCACTCACCCAGGTTACTCAGGACCCCATCCAGGCTGGCCTTTGAACACCTCCAGGGATGGGGCATCCACAGCTTCTCTGGGCAACCTGTGCCAGTGCCTCACCACCCTCACTGTAAAGAGTGTCTTCCTAATATCTAATCTAAATCTGCACTCTTTCATCTTAGAGACATGCCTGCCCCTTGTCCTATCACTCTGCACTTGTAAAAAGTCCCTCTCCAGCTTTCTTGTAGGCTCTCTTCAGGCACTGGCAGGTGCTCTAATGTCTCCCTGGAGACTTTTCTTCTCCAGGCTGAGCAACCCCAGCTCACTCAGCCTGGCCTTCACAGGAGAGGTGCTCCAGCCCACTGTGGTCTGTCTGTGACCCACTCAAGCAGGTGCATATCCTTCTTGTGTTGGGGGTTCCAGAGCTGGATGCAGTATTCCAGATGGACTCTCACCAGAACAAAATAAAGGGCCAAAATCACCTCTGGTGACCCACTGGCCACACTTCTTTTGGTGCAGCCCAGGATGTGGCTTCTATTCTGGGCTGTGAGTGCACATTGCCTGCTCAAATTCAGTTTTTCATCCACCAACACCCCAACTCCTCCTCAGGGCTGCTCTCAATCCATTTTCTGCCCGGCAGGTACTTTTGCTTGGTATTGCTCTGACCCTTGTGCAGGACCTTGTTGAACTTCATGAATTTCACATGGGCCTACCTCTCAAGCCTGTCCAGGTCACTCTGGATGGCATCTCTTATTTTCTTTGACCAAGGGGGTTTAAGAAATACAGTTTCAGATCAAATTGCACCAAGTAATTGGTACCTATGAGGCAGAGAGCTTGAATTGGAGGTCGTAGCCTGAATTAAAAGAGCAGAAAAAGTTCTGTATATATTCCTGAAAATTCTTGCTTTTTTTTTTGCATTTCTGATTTTTGTACAATGTTCCTGTTTTAGCTGGAGAGCTATTATGGATAATTTGATGACACATGACAAAACCACATTCAGAGATTTGATGAGTAAGTATTTATTGATGTAGTAGTGACTTTTCTCCAATCTAAATGCTAAATAAATGGGAAAAATTATCTTGAAGATTTGTTCAACATTTATTCCAATTTGTTTGATTTATTCAATGTTTTTCATGTTTTCTTCAAGTATTTGCTTCTGTAGATCCATAAATAAGATAACTTGAAGTGAGAGAATTTGAGACCATCCTGGCACACAGTGAATTTTGGTTAAATTGAAAAGTCAATTAAGTGGAGTGGGTGGGGGTGTTTTTTTGTTTGTTGGGTTTTGTTTTGATGGGGTTTTTTGTTTGTTTGTTGTTTTGGGGGGTTGTTTTAAGATCTGACACTAACTCTGCTTAAGAAAATATTGATTGTGCACATTTGAAACTTCTGAGCATCTATACATGCAAATTTTGTTCTAAAAAATGGCTAAACTCCCTCACAAAAGCCCCTAAACCCAGCCATGTATATACTTACAAGTTTTCTTTCAACATGTATTTTAAAATCACTGTGGTTAAAAGTACAAATTGCAGAACATGCATTTTCTTAACATCTGCTTTTGAACTTCATTAATGCAAAGAAAGTAAAAGTTATTAAAGTGAAACAGAAGGGAAATTTTTAAGTTCTTCCCTGCACTGTCCTCTCTCAGCGCGAGTGGCTGTGGCTCAGAGCAGTTCCCTGAACCTGTTTGCCAACCGGGAGGCGGAGCTGGAGCAGCGCGCGATGCTCCTGAAGAGACTCGCCTTTGCCATTTTCAGCAGTGAGATAGACCAATACCAGAAATACCTGCCAGACATACAAGGTCAGTAAAAATGTATCATTTAGTGGACTCCTGGACTCTGCTGTTAACTGTGCAATGTTTGTGTGACTGAGTAACAGCTGGTAAATTTGTCCCCAGAATACCAGTATGTGGTACTGTGTCCATGTTTCTGCAGATTTTGGTTAAAAAGTCTCCAGCCTTAAATGACTACAAACTATGCAGACTTTGTGATTACCAGTTGACTTTTATCCACATTATTTCACTGATCTGTCATCTGCTTGGGTTTATTTTAAGATGATGCAAATAGCTACAGCAACATCTTCTAGATGTATCGTCTTCTTGTGCCACCAGGGTGGACACTAAAGTCTCTTCTTCCATATGGACAATCAATTGCATCATCTTTCTTGTTTCCTTTGTTCCAGGATCTTTTATTCCAACTAATTTGGACGTTTTTGTTGGGTGTTTTTTTTAATTCCCAGTCAAGTCAGTAGCTGAGATTCCTATGTTCACGGTATCAGGTGGTTTTTCTAGTCTGAACTGCAACATGCATGTATGTTGGTTTGACTGAAAAATTTCTTTATGTATCTGCCTCTGTATATGCTGAATGCTTAGAGGTGATTATAGTTAAATAAGACTATATTGTCCCTGTGTAATTTCCCATGTAGTGTGATAGTGCAGCCTTTTAACAATAATAATAATAGCAATAATAATCCTGGCTGTTGCAACTGTTGTTGTATTGTTAACTCCTGTCTTGTTGTAATGGGTGAAACTCCCCATAAGATGAGCAAAGCAGAGGCACTATTGCATTTATGGGGAGAACTTTGACTTAAGAGTTGGACTCGATGATCCTTGCGGGTCCCTTCCAACTCAGAATAGTCTGTGAATACATACAATACATATCTGTGAACTTAAACAAAATAGGCAACTGCACAGTTTTGAGGGTTTTCTCTGTTGTTCTTTGCTTGGTGAAAGTGATTATTCTTTTATATTGGCAGAATAAAACTACTAAAGTTCTGAAATAGTAACATGGCAGATACTTAAAAAATAGTTAAAATTGGGAGTAAATGATAGAAGGAGGAAATGCTCACTGGAATTATTCTGAACTGAGGAATCCTTCTTGGCTTTTTGTTTCAGAAAGGCTGGTAGAAAGTCTCCGGTTGCCACAGGTGCCCACCCTTCATTCCCAAGTGTTCCTGTTTTTCAGAGTATTGCTTTTAAGAATGTCTCCACAGCACCTTACCTCACTTTGGCCAACCATGATCACTGAACTGGTGAGTTGCAATTGGCATTCATTATTTGGAAGGCTAGTGCATATCTGAGACACAGCCTCACTCTTCCTCAATATTTTTAAGAAAATCTCTTCTAGACATTGTGAATGTACAATGGACAGGAATTGAAAGCTGACTTATTTTCATAGTCCTGATGTCTGTTTTTGTAACCAAGTTGAATATCTGTTGGTTTACACTATTTAAACTGTTCAACTGTCTCCTGAATTAGATTGCATTTGCCCTCACTGTTCCTTGCTGACTCCTACTTCAGTTTCTGCATACATACCCTCTCCACCATTCCCACTCCTGCTCTCCTTTCTTGATGTTCCTGTTTCTACTGTTGCTGTAAGTCTGTAAGAAAGACTCCGAGCCAAGTTTTGTAGGAGATAAGATAAGGGGTAGTTACTTTAATGAGCAACCCCGCTCATTCAGGAATACATCACCATGCGCTCCCGCAAGCTTTGATTTCTATAGCTTCTATAATATATTCTATCCAATCACTACAGTCCACATGTCCAGTTCCATCTCTGTCCCCTCCCAGTTCCCACCCCCTGTTGAATTGGGTCTGGGGTCGCCGGGACCTTCCGTCGTCTTCTTCCTCCTCTTCTTCAGCACATCATCTTCAGCGTCTTTTGGACGCTCTCCAGGGCTCCGGGTCACTCTGCTCTGTGTTTATGTTCTCTCTGATAGCTTCTGATCTGGTACCTTGAGAATGAGACTAAATAATTGGCAGATTTTAGTGGCCTGTTCTGGAGCAGGGGTAGAGATAGAAGGACCTTATACTATAAGCTGCTAAATATTAACTCACTACAATCTACAGTGCTACATCTACTGTGTTTCTAAAATCTACAAAATGTGAAAAATCGAAAACTAAAAACCCCTTCAGCATCACTACTTTCCTGGTCATTCAGCCTTCTTCCTGAAGGAAGAAGTGGGGATGGGAACCCGTGTAAAGGATTCAGAATCCATGTTCCGTTGGTAATTGATGGTCATTAAGATCAAGTTAAATATTTTTACTAGATTTATACAAGGCTTGACTCAGATTTCTTCTTTGGCTTGCTTTACTCTGCATAACAAAACAGTAAGAACATCCATTTTCAGAGCTGCTACCTCTGAAGTCTCCAGTGCTGGTTGTTTGACACCCTCTTTTGAGTTTCAGCTTTGGCAGTGGGAATGGAGGAGAGTAGTTAGTGCATCCTGTGATCTATTTAGCCTGTTATCCTAAGCTGTTCTAAAGGGACTGGATAACACAGATAGCAAATCACTGCTGTGATGATTCCTTTTTTCAATCTGCAGATGCTAATGTTCCACTTGGTTAACCACAGATCCAAGCAATAGAAGAAGAAAAGCTATATAAAATATTTCAAAGATCAGTTGCATTGTCTTAGCAATAGATGCATGTGATTTTTAAGCCTGTCAATAGATTAAGTTCTAGAAAACTCATTCTGCTCAGTGTGGCCTTCTGATTTCTGTGCTGTCCCCTCATCTTTGCACAAGTTACCAGTCTTAGAACTACTTTCAGTCAACAGGACTGTGTTGCTGCTGGGAATTCACATCTGAGCTTGACTGCTCCATTAAATGATCTTCCATTCCCATTTCCTTTAGGTCTTGCTCTTTCTAAGCAGTGGAGGGGGTTAACCTTTGAGAGCTTTCCTGGCCATAAAAGAGACAGTTTCTTATGGCCCCTGTGCTACTCAGGCTACACACATAAGGGGGGATGAAAGAGCTTTAGGGTAGCAGTGTCCGCTCATAGTTCGAGGGATTATTTCATCATCCAGAAACAGAAATAAAGCTCCAGTTTGTCTAAAACTTATTAATCGGGCCTCTCTGTAGTGTTTTCTTGAGTAACAGTCCATTAAAATACAATTGTTTAAATTGTAGCATTTGATTTTCAGGTGCAAGTGTTTTTACTGATGGAACAGGAGCTCACTGCTGATGAAGACATTTCCAGGTAAACTTACAAACTTCTTGCTTGTTTAACTTATAACAGTCAGTCCCTTTGGCATGCTAATGGGGAGTCATTCTTTAGAATAGTTGGTCTTAGAAAGACTTGTTGAGCTCAAATGAAAGGGACACATAAAAGGTGGTTCAGTCTGACTGCAGTAGCAGGGACATACTGTTCAGGACAAAACAAAGAAATCCCACTGTCAGATTGCTCAGAAGTCACTAAGGTAAATTATACAATGCAAGTGTGTGAGTTCTTACAGTGTCTTCCTGGATAAAATGACTCTGCTGCTGCAACTGAATTATTCATGGCATGACTTTATACCTTTTCTATGTCATACACTGATTCTAAATAAGACTGATGCACTTTTTTTTTGTCTAAAAGATGTTTTTTCTCACATTAGAAAGATAAAAAATGAGGTAGATAATTTTTCTTGTTTCATTGTCCATTTTTATCCCATCTACCTTCTGCACAGTGTGATCCAATTTCAGTCAATGCTAGGAGAAGAAGCAGATTTCTCAAATGGACCAAAATTACTTGCCCAAGTCTTGTTCACATTTTGCCTAGATTTTCTTTGTTTATTTGCGGAACTTTTCATCCAAATAAAGTAATATTGGCATGACTGGCAATTTTAAACTATCTCTTACTTTGGATGTGTGATGGGAATAGGATGCAGTGCAACACATTTATTATATATTAATCTTTTTACACACACACACACACACACACACAGACACACACACACACACACATACATATATTTATATATATGCATACAGAACTCCATAGCACAGACTTGCACTGTTCTGGTTTGATTTATGAATTCAGAATGAAGTTGGTAAATAGTGTGTTCATAAAGGCAAGTAAGAAAGATAAAGTTTTCATTGTGGCAGAAGGTTGTTATGACTCATCTGCCTTCTCTGATTTATTTTAGAACTTCTGGCCCATCTGTTGCTGGTCTGGAGACGACTTACACAGGTGGCAATGGTTTCTCCACATCTTACAACAGCCAGAGGTGGTTGAACCTGTATTTGTCTGCCTGCAAATTTCTGGACTTGGCCCTAGCTTTACCATCTGAAAACCTGCCTCAGTTTCAGATGTGAGTAGAAGACCCTGTCATTTAAGCTTTTGGTTGTTTGTCTATGCCTCTTAGTAAATTTCTAATGTATAAAAATCTTTGTTTTCCTGTTGCCTTTTTTTGGACTTCACCCAGGGCAGCCCATAGTTTGTTCCCTCACAGTATCTGTGGCACCTCGAGGGCAAATTATGCTGCGCATCAAATTAGTTCAAGGTGGTTTTATTTATCCTGTGACAAAAGATTCTCCACACTTGTGAACTAATCAGTAGTAATGATTTATTCAAGTATTCTATTTCTAAAGTACTTCGTTGCAGTAATGCCTAAGAACTGAAAATACACCCACTCTCAGTGACTAATACATGAGATCAGAGGACTACATGTCATCTCAGCATGACTTGCTTAAATTACTCCTGCAGTCTGGAAGATGTGGAAACAAACCTGTTTAAAAAGGGGACCCCATGGGTTTTTCTTGGTCAGTAGCATTCACATGTGCAAACTGCTTCCTCAGTGCCCCTGCAAGCCTGTTCTGTTGGGAAAAAAAATGAATGCAAAAGAGCTGGAATTTGCTGAAGACCCTGGAAATGAGAGGCCACCAAGGACAAAAGAAAGTATCTTGTCTCTTCCTTTATGCTACACAGTGGTGACTGTGTGAGAGATGCTGCCCTAGCACAGCTCTGTAGACATTTGGTCATCCCTAGTTATTCTGTTGTTTAAAACATGCTCATGTGGATCAGAGGCTGGAAGGACTTGCACACACAGTGTCAGTTTGTGCCCTGTAGTATTTCTAAATCTAAAGGTAATGATGAAGGTTCCTTCCTTTTTTTTTTCTGGGGATTTGGCTCAGAATTCTTTTCCAGTTCTCCAAGCTGTCCTAATCCTTGTTATTAGCCAACCTCATTTTATTTAGAACATTACTGTGAATTTCAGAAAAAAAATAGTCATGCTGTATCATACTGTTTTTATGGAGTTCTCATGGTGGCTTGGATTGACATTTTAAGGACAGAAACTTTGTTTTCCTTAGTATTTAAAATACAAGTAGTCAGTCCTTGCAGTGAAGCAAGGTGCAGGTAACATAATGGTCCACTTGGCCTCGTTGGCCTATGAATAGGTAAAAGAAATAAGTTTTTATTATCAACATGGTATGTTGAGAACCTTTTGTGTGTATGCATTGCAAATGTGCAGCAAAATCTCAGCAATTTATATTTTTTATAATTCAGAAGTGTTTGCAGTTCTCTTGCACTCAGTAAGAATGTGAATACCACTTGTTTTAGCTTTCCTGCCTTATCTTTCTCTTGGCATCCTTAAATAAGAAACTCTAAAGGAAAAATTCAAGGCCATGTTACCTTCTGCTTTTCAGATTGTTCCTTTCTTACTTTTTCTTGTCAGATACTGATGTTCTCTTATGGGGGTTAATTTGTTGGGCCTTTTTTTTTCTTGCTCCTTCTCTGATACTTCACTAGATTTCCTCATCAATTCATGTTTTAAGATCTAGCAGAAGAGCCTACATATTCAGTAAGAATAATGTCTGCTTGTGTTATCCTGTTACAGGTATCGCTGGGCTTTTATTCCAGAAGCATCAGATGATTCGGGCTTGGAAGTGCGAAGACAGGGTACACATCAGAGGGAATTCAAACCGTACGTGGTGCGTCTGGCAAAACTGCTGCGAAAGAAAGCAAAGGTATGTGGCTTTCTTCCAGTTTTGCCTCTCACTGGAAGGCTTCCTGTGCAGGAACTGCTCTGCAGCAGTGTTCCCTTTGGGATTTTACTTTTGTTAAATAATGAAGAATGGAAAGAACTTTATCTGGTGTGGGCAATTCCCACTGAAGGAATCTCAAGTCAGCATCAGGCAAAACCCACATGTAGATATCAAAAATAAACAAACAACCCCAAAGCCCAAATGAAAACAAACAACCCCAAAACAAACAAAAAACCCAATCAAAAACCAAACCAAACAACAACCCCAAACCAAAACCAAACCAAAAAAATCTCACAAACCAACCAACTAAAAATCCAAACAAAGCAGACAACAGAAAATCTCCAAACCTGCTTTAAATCCTCAAACCATAGTGAAAAAAAAAAAAACTGTGGTAAAAAAAGCCCCTTTGAATTTTCGAAGTAAAAATATTATTTTTGTAAAAGGTAAAATGTTTCATTGTCTAATATTGCAACCTAAAACCCCTTTTAGACAGTCAGTCATACATGTAGCTACTAGTTAACTCAATACCTTTTGAAGTAGAAAAGCATTTTTGTTAATAATAATCACATTTAAATATTTTGAAAACTGTTACATTCCTAAACATAACAGAACCAAGAGTGCTGAGACTGTGCAGGCGGTCGGGATGGGTTTCTTCCCTGAAGCTGCTACGATGAACAGGAGAAGGCAAAGATCAGTAGAAACAGCTCTGGGAAAATATTGGCAAATACGGTTTGTAGAGTGGGAGCAGAATTAGGGTTGTCATGTTGTTGCATGTAAAACCCCAGTTTGGGTGAGGCAGAGGCCTAATCCGCTGGTGAAGCTGCTGGAAGCTGGCCAAGCTTTGTCCCAGGGAGATTCCTTCTGCCACAAAGCAAGACCACTGCTGTCAGGTGCTTTGCTACCCCTGCTGTGAGCACAGACCCCCCATGGGCAGTGCTTCACTGGCAAAGGGTGCTGGGTCAGCAACGAGAAAGTAAAAAGCCATAGAGGAGAAAGCTTTGAAGTTTTATTCTCAGATTTCCCTCCAAACAGATGGCACTGTCAGGGCTGTAACACTGTCAGCTGCTGTAGCTACTGCATTTACAATCTCCAATTAGTGTTTTCACTGAATAAAAGAAACTACTGCTGAGATACAAGTGGCTACATAAAATTTAGGGATAACTTAGTTGCAGGAAGAGCTGAACTATTCAAGCAAGGCTCACAACTATAGGGGATAAAGCAAGTATCTGAAGCATATCTGCATTCTTCATTTTATCACTTTTGATCTATGAAGAGGAGACTAAATTTCTCTTCTTGCATGTCTAGAGGACTAAACAGTTTTAAGTGACTGCTCATCAGGCACAGCCTCTAACCCTGGTGTTCAGTGTAGTGTGCTGGTATCTGTTAGAAAGTTGTCACACTCCAAATGATCTCTGCACATGAATTATAAAGTATGTATGATGTGTAAGATATGCATGCTGCTGGTAAGTACTGTATGTTGAGTTAGATTTCTGAAGTCAGAACTTCCACAATATTCTTTAAGAACATAGGAAACTTCCTGGAATTTCTGGAACCCCTTAGTCATGGCAGCAGTTGCACACTGAACCATAGGTAGGCTGAGATAAACATGAGATAATGAATGTTGACTTCAGGCTATTTTTACTTTATGCAGAGGAGAATACTCTTGCATATGGCTGTGATATTTTCTTAGAAAATAACTGTGAGCAAAATGGAGTGGATCTTCATTTTCTTTCAGGGCAGTCTGACTAATGCTTAGATTCATGTAGTATGGTATTTCTCAGTCTGTGTTACCTGAGGAAAATGTGCTTTAAAACGTTCTTCAGCACTGCTGGAAATAAACAGAAGAACAAACTGGCAGTGCTGTTTCTGTCTAACAGTGCCTTGGCCACACTAGCTCGAGTCTGCCAACTCATTGGGGCGGGTGATTTTTCTAGCACCCAACCATGCAACTGCACGGCCTTCACGGCAAAGTATTATTTTCTTCATATATGAAATGCAGTCTGAAAGTTCTCCTCTTTCCTTCCACAGGACAAACAGGAGGACTTTAAGACGGTGGTTTTGGAGGGAATGGAGATGGCCAAGCATCAGGTGAGGGTGGCCTTTGATGCTTGAGTTGTGAAACAAGCTTGCCATAATAACACCATCACCTCAAGTCCCTGGGCACTACTTAGTGTTCAGTAAGAACTGAGAGATCAGATTTGTTACAGAACAAAGCTGAGAAATTTCTGAGGTGAAAGAATCCTGAGGACCTTTATTTTTATAGATAACTTAAAAAAAATTTAAGCTGATTTCCTATATGAGACAGATTACAAAAAGCTAATGTTAGTTCGAAGAATTATGCTCACAAATCATTATAAAATTAAACCATAAAATAATTTTTATCAAACACTAGGTATGAAACACACAATCCCTAATCAGTCTCTGTCAAATCAACTGTTGTTTTAAGTATCTATGGAATTAGTGGTGTTTGCTTAGCAGATATGGCCATGAGGAAATGGCCTGGAAGGGTTGCATTGCATTGCTCAGAGAGAGTCAGCATGTGCACATGCACCCCCTTTGCCTGGGTGGTGTGTAACACCAACACTTGCTGGGAGCTGGAGGCAATCCATGCTCCCCACTGGGTAATGCTAAACACAGTAGAGAACCAGTATGGAGAAGTTTCTCTGCTGTGAATCCAGTGTCAAGTTTTTCAAGGAGAAACTAAAATCTAGTAGCTTCATTACAAGAAGAGGCATCAACAATGCCTTCTGTGCTGGAAATTCAGTCTTCCCTTTGTTCTCATTCAATGTGAGCCTTTCCTTTTTGGAGTCTTTTAGAGCTGTAGTGTAGTGATCTCCTGTGGCAGGGAGCCAAGCCTCTAGATTAAAATATTAAATACATTCATAATAAGCTGAT
Organism: Sakesphorus luctuosus; assembly: GCA_013396695.1. Taxonomy (NCBI): domain Eukaryota; kingdom Metazoa; phylum Chordata; class Aves; order Passeriformes; family Thamnophilidae; genus Sakesphorus; species Sakesphorus luctuosus. The sequence goes on along the minus strand of VWZD01007179.1, from coordinate 1,777,236 downwards.
TAGATTTTGTGAACTGTGTCATGTGGGCTCCTGAATTGCAGGAATTGCTTCATTTAAAGGGTAAAACCTGTATTTGCTGAAGTATCATCTCTTGAAGAAAATGTTTGCTCAGAGGCTGTGCAGTCCTTACCTTGCACTCTGTTCCCACTGCTGTTCTTTCCCCTTTGTTCTCCTTTAATTCTCCTGCCTGTTCTGCAGGAGCTCTGCACTCTGCAGGGGTCTTGGACCCCCACCCAGCCACAGGCTGGGCAACAGGAGAGAGGAGCTGGTCAGGGGTGGATCAAGAGGTGGTTCTCTTTGGTGGCTCTCTTTGGTGGGGTCTTCGTGCTTCTTTCCTCCTTCCTGACAGAACAAAGTCCAGTATTGCTGGAATTCTACTTCATAGTAGAAGCTCTTCTGTACTAGTTTGTCAGTAACAGTACAAATAAGGTGTTTCTAGTGGTGTTAGTACTTTATTGTCTAGATTTCAATACGGTTTTTGCCTCACAAAGGAAATGAGTGAAGACTACTGGGTGCTGGTGCTCAGGTATTTCAGTATACAGGTATTTAAGGCAACCCTAAACAGGATTACAGCAGTGTGCTGACACTGCCAGTGAGCATTGTATGTGACTGCTGCCTTTGCTTGTGGGGTTCCTGAAATTCTCTCCCGTGAAATTACCCCACGGAATAGAAGGAGCATAACTGAATTCTACTGAGAACATGCAATGAGTAACTGAACCATTTTCCTTTGAGGACAACTTCAAGTGTCTCTCAGAACCTCAGTGTCTGTTATTTCTGATACTGAAAACAGCTTTGCTTTTGCTCTTCCTGAAAACTCTGAACTCAAGCTGCAAAGTGAAAATGCTTTGTATCTCTTTTAACTTCCTCTGGTGTTTATCATCACTGAAGCTGCAGCAGGGTGAAATGTGAGTGTCACTGGAAAGGATCCTGCTTTGGAAAGCAGCTGAAGTAGCTCACAACTTCCCCCAGCAGCCACAGTGCCAGCTGTCAGCAGCTCTGTCAGCAGCTCGGGCTGTTTGTGTTTATGCCCTGGGGTGCTGCAGCAGGAGCAGCTCTGCAGGCAGCACAGCAGGGGCTGCCCTGCTTTGGGACAGCCCTGGGCTGAGGCATTGGACTCAATCTCATTGCAGCTCTCCTGTCAGCACCAGCTGACTGACTAACACCTGTACACTCCCAGCCACAGCCTCTGGGGGGTGTGGTGAGGAGGAGCAAGGGATCTCATGTGCTGGCTGCACTCGAGCATATCTGTGTTTTGTTGATAGGACAAATACTTTTGGACCATAGAAAAATACTTTATTGCACATTACTCTTTTATTTTTACCTGCCTTTTTAGGTTTTGTCCTGCATTATTTACCCTGTTTCTCTGTTTACAGAAAAACCCAGAGGAGGATGGCTCAGGGAAAACACTAAGCTGGGAACCTGGTCACTTGCTTTTAACCATCTACGCCGTTCGCAGCATTGAGCAGCTTTTGCCTTTCTTCAATGTACTCAGCCAAGTTTTTAACAGCAAAGTCACAAGCAGATGTGTTGGACACTCAGGGAGCCCTGTCCTTTACCCCAACTGTTTTCCAAGTAAGGACATAAAAATGGAGAACCTCAAGACCTTTTCCAGCAAAGCAAGACAGAAGATAGAAGAAATGGTTGAGAAGGATTTTCTTGAAGGCATCATAAAATCATGAACCAAACTGGTACTACTCAGTCTATATGAAGTGTAACTATTTAAATGAAATACTGTATCTTTCCCAGTTGTATAGTATTCTTTTCTTACTTTGTATGTACTGAAATATTTAATGTTGTATTTAAGTTAAATATTTGTAAATAAGAGAAAAGTTCTGGGTGTGGCCTGAATCAAGTTTAAATATTGGTGGCTCATATTGATTATGGTGCCTACTATTTACAGTAAATGTTTTCTTGTCTTGAGCTCTGTCTTAAAAAAAAAAAACTAAAAAAAAAATACAAGGTGCACATTTTTTCAATTTGTTTCCAGTTTATTTTTGTCTTTTTTTTTCAATCTGTTAGAACTTGTGCTTATTTAATAATCTGAAAAATGCCATTGTGTCAGGAGTTAATACAGGACTACAATGAACAATGTCGGAGGTAGACACCCTGAACTGCAGCAAGCTGAGAAGGATATTTGTGTGTTTAAAACATTGCATCCCCTTGGCCCAGCCCCTTCCTGGTGCTGGGGAGCAGGAAAGGCCACAGCAGACAAACTTGTCTCTGTCCCTTCCCTCTTAATATTTGTAATCGCACTTCTAACTGCAAATAACTTTCTAATTAATTTCGTGAAGTATCTCATGAAGTTAATATTGCAATAATAGGTTATTATTTGCAAATGTTCTTTTTAATCTTACTGTTTCCCCCTCAAACTGAGGTGAACCGAATCTCAAGACTAGTGACAGCCTGTGCCTTATGCTGTTTGCCCACAGATGATTGGGCTGCTGTGGGAGGTGGGGATGATGTTCCTGCAGCGGGCACTGTGCTGCAGCCACTGTGAGCAGTCACCACAGAGCTCCAGCCATCCAGCCATGGCCACTGCTCTGACGGTGCGGGAGGTGCATTTCAGGCACAATGTGACAACGAAATAGGCTGGGCCTGGGCAGCTTTGCTTCTCATTAAGAGGTAAGTTTCTAAAGGAGGTAAAGAATAAGCAGAATAGTATTCCTCTCAGTTCTGATCAATCCTGGCTCCTCCCAGGAAGGGTTGGGTATATGCACACTAGTACATGGTAAAAAAAAAGTAATATTAAAAGATAAGTGAAGCTGTATACTTTAATTGCTGTTGTACCATTCGTTATATGGGCTGGGGTGGTGCTCCTTTCCCACCAGCGAGGTGGTAAACGGCCAGGCTCACTTCATGGGCGAGGGCATCTGCATTCTCCTGTGGAATGTTGGAAAACTCAGTTATGCTGCTGTCAGTATGAGGTTAGAGCAAATATTAAGGCAAGCAGTTTTCTGCAAATGCTGTGTTCCCTATATTGCTCCATCAGCCTGAGGTATCTTCTGCCCTTGCCATCAGGCTGGCAGGGAGAGCCAGGCAGGAACATGTGAAGGGGGAGAGCAGGACCACTGCTTTTGCTGTCAACCTTAAGTTCAGATGTGGACTAACTTAACAGCAACCAGAATCTTTTTTCTATTTTGCCTCTTATGAAATCATGCAGTTAGGGACTGCTTTGGTAACTTTCTTCTTAACCCTGAGCTCTCAGAAGGCTGATTGTCTTTTCAAAATCATCTAGTGTGAAATCTGCCTTTATAAACACTTATATTTTCCTTTTAAAGATAAACAGTGAGAACATGATACATTACTTTTCTAAATAAAAGAAACTCCAAAGAGACTTTTTGTGGTCATTAAGTCTTTTTTCCAAATCTAGCATTTAAGTGTGATTAAATGATGAGTATGTAAACATAGTTCCTCTGTGACCCCATGTTTAGCAGAGGATTGTTTAACATAAGCAAGCTGTTTAAGCTCTGACCTGTGTGTCTGCTTCAGCATATATTCTAACGACGTCCTCTGTTCCTGACGGACGGACAAATGCTCGTGACAGTTTGTACTTCTTTACAAGGGCATCAATCTTCTCCTGCAGTCCCGGAGGTGTCACCGCACGTCTTTCTGCATCCGTTGTGTCAATAACGCGCCTGTCTGCAACCTGCGGCACCAGAAACAGGCGATTCATTTGTGTCACGGGTAAGACACAAATTCATGGATATGTTGTGCTGCCTGAGGAGGGGTTCAATTTGGGACTTAATAAAGGGCAAGTCAAACACTTGGGATCCTTGCTCAGCATGTATTAACCACTTCCTGGTAGGGCTCAGCTGCTGAGTTTGGAAAAAGGGTCAGTTCTGAACATGCCTCCTTGGCCAGTCTCTGAAGTGAAGCTGCAGCTTCTCCCAGTAGATCAGAAAGCTTAAACCCTCTCCTCTGATTAATTTAGAGCCCAGAGCTTCCTTACTGTGCCTAATGGAACGCTACCACGTGGGAGCCTGTTCTGCTCAAGCTCTTTATCTGAATATTGGAGAGGATAAAGAAGCAAGAGCTTGAACATTCAGGTTATACAAAGTGGCACAGCAAGAAAAATCCAGCTGCCCAGCAGGCAGGAGCCTTCAAAAGTAGGATTTTTCTAATTTGAAAGTTAAGAAGGAAATTCAAAGTTAAAATTTGAAGAGTTTTGGTCAGGTTTTTCCATTTAACATAGTTGGTTATTATTTCATCATTTTTGTAAGTCATATTTTTATTTTAGTCCAGGTAAAATTCTGGTCCCTCCTTGGGGTGGTTTCATGGCTTATTTGGCCAACTTCTGCCCTTTAAAGCTGTTTCATCTTTAAAATAAAGCTTTTCTAAACATCTGCAGGCAAAAGATGCCCACAGCAGGGTCCCAAGAGGCTGCTGTAGCCTGAGCCAGCATGGAGTGTAACTGACCTGAACCTTGAGCAGCCGGTTGGGAAGGTCAGTGTAGATGCCATCCCACTGCTGCACAGTCAGACCTTTCAAAGCCAGGATTGCTTCAATAACCAGCATGTCCGAGATGGCATCGCCAACAGTCTGTTAACAGGACGGCAAGAAACGTTACAGCAGTCAGCTGTGAAGAAAGGAAGGCAGCTGACCCAGCTTTCAGCTGAAGAGAGTGAGTAAAAGTGCAGCCAGGTAGGTTGACTTGTCCCGTATGTGTAGGCGAGTTTGGCTGGTTTGGTTGGAGGGGGGAAGAATGTTTGTTTTGGTTTTCTGCTCTGTACTATGCTGCCCCTGACAGCAGAACAGCAGCACATGTGCACACCTCTGCCAGAGGCAAGTGCTAGTCCTCACCTCTCCTAAGGAGGACTGGCACCTCACATTGTCCCGGGTCTTTGGCACCACCACAGACAAATAATATCTGTGCTAAGGCATGGAGTCTCCAGGCACTGGAGCACCCCCATTCTCCTGTACTGCACACCTTAGTGAAAAACTTCAGACGAAAGATTACTATTTGTTGAATCATTAACAACTCACATCCTAGCACTTTGTGCCCCTGCTATCCCACTTCCTCTTTAGGCCCTGCAGCCAGCGGACTGCACCAGATAAAAACATTCTGCATCCACTCTAAGAAAGTATCACATCTTTCTACAGACTGGTCCCACCCTCCTCTACTTGACTCCTTCTGTCATGGCAAACAATTTCCTGCTCCAGCAGTATAATAATAATAATATATAATATATAATAATAAATAATAATGGCCAATCTTTGCGAACGAAGATTTGGGAAAGGCCCTCCCGCGTGGGTGTGCCCTTCCAGCCTGTGCAGTGAATTTTTTAGGTGAGGCATAGCGTGCACAGAATTGGCCCCACCCTTTAAGTCCTAAGGTTCATTTGCCATGGCTGAGCAAGCTTGGACAGTGACAGTGAAGTCCTTAGGACTATCTACAGCACCCGGTACTGACCAGGGCTGACCCTGCTGAGCATCCGAGATCGGATGGCAGGGAGGCATTGAACTGCTAGGGGACGGTCCCTACACTGAGACTTGAACTCGCGACCTTCGGATTCGGAGACCAGAGTGCTCTCCACTACATCACAGAACAAACAGGATTAGCATTGTGACTGCCAACAAAGGGATTCATTTCTCTGTTTTTACCTGATTAATGAGGTCAATCATGTTTTCAAGCACCTTCGCTGCTTCTCTTTTTTCATCATCTTTCTCCTCTTTCACTAATTGCCTTATTTTAGTTTCAGCAGCTTTACTAAATAATACCTAGAATAAAAAGATGAGAGCATGTCAAGATCAAACTAGGATAAGTGCAGCAATCAGGAAAAAACTTTTACCATCTAAGGCCAAATAACCATCATTAATATTTGCTACCACAAATTCCCATGCCCACATAAGCCACAGAGGAGCTGGTGGCAATGGTATGATAAAAGACAGAAGGGGAAAACAAGTCTGTTTTCAAACAAGGAGAGAAAGGTCTAGTTTATAAAAGTAAGCAAAGAGTGAAAAGACATTCTTCTCCAGCTAATCTAACTAAAATTTTGTACGCAGTGGCTGATTATGTGTCACATGCTCATACTTACTGTACCATGTCCATTTGCCTCAAAATAAACACCAACATCAAACTCCTGGGCTTTGTGATGCAAGTGTTTCACTCCTGTTTTGACACAGTGCACAGGTACCTGCAGCCCAAGGACAGAAGAGAATGACAACCATGTTACATACAGACTGTCATCAGAGGGCAGGAACTGCAGGTGAAGTGCAGGAAACTGAGCACCAGCCTGGATAGTCTGTTACAAACTAACACATGTTTCACAGCCATTGGCTCCCCAGAGCTAAAATTCTCCACTATTTCTGCAGACTCAATTAAAAAAGATGTCATGTATTAGACTGTAAATACAGGCTAATTAAAGAAATAAACTCCAAACTTAGAAAAACCCAATTCAGCTTATGGTTCAGGGGAACACACCTATATAACTATACAAACAGAAGTAATACCTCCACTCAATTTCTGCGGTGTAAGTAATTTCACTTGTTGTGAAGTTAATCAGTGCCAAAGTAAGGGAGCCTTTACCAACTCATTTTGTTGCAAAGCTATGGAGTCCTCAACTTATTTGAGCAGTAACAGGGATTTGGTTTAACTATTTTTAAATTAGTAAAAGCTGACTAGAACTTTTTCAGCTTTGCTCCCTTGGGTCTCCTTTGCCACCAAGAATTTAGTCAGTTCTGCAGGTTTGAAGGAACAATTTATTTTCTCCCAACTTAAGTTTTCCTAGCAAACATGTTACAGAAGCATTTATTTTAAAAGTAAACAAATTTGTATTAAACAACATTTGCAGAAAACTACCAAGGAAAAATCCGGAGAATACCTTCAGCGTTTCCTCAAGGTAGCGTGTTGAACTCCCATTGGCATATGCTGTTTGTACCACGGCCATCTGGAAGTTCTGTCTCACCTGAGGCAAACCAAGAAGCCAAGCACTTTACTGTCCAGTGGGCACACAACCCAACAGGTACAATAAACTGAAGGATAATCAGAATTGTTAAACATTCACTTCAAACTCCTGGGCATCGGAGGAAGGCACGTGCTCACAGAAAACTTCTATATATTTAAAACAACATGAATTCTGTTCAAGTCTGTATATTCTGTTTTGTTTTTTCTTGTGGCTAGATGAAGCTGCTCTCCAAGCTCAGACTTTCCAAACCCCTTTTTCAGATTCAGCTAGCTCTGTGCACAGGCCAGAGACATGGTTTTACATGAGGCTACATACACAAGCAGAAAAAGTCAAAACATCCAGTGCAAAGCAAGCACAAGCTGGTGGCAAGCACAGGCTCCCCTCATTGGCCAGCCTCTCTGCCACAGAAATGAGCTGCTCTCCAAGAAAACAAAACCAGGCTACTTTGTCTAGGTTTAATATCATAGACACTTAGTCCAAGAGGACTTCTGAAAAAAAAGTAAAGCTTTTCCTTCTATCCCCCATGTGGAGAGGATGCTATGGGGTAGAGGCTGGTTTTGGAATGGTAACACACAAATCCTTGACTGCTACAACCAAGTTCCTTAGACTGTTCTACACTTTACAAATTAAAGTGCCACCATTCACTTCACCTGTTAAAGTTACCTTGGCAAGAAGTTCTTTAAGGAAGATACTAATTAAAGTTGCTATTTTATCTCCATCGATGAGGTGAAAATGGCCAGTTGCATCCTTATAGTAATAAACAATTCTATCTGCATCGCCATCAAATGAGCAGCATCTCTCATTGGGCTTCATGTCGAGCCCTAGTGCACACAGAGTTACAAATGCAAGTTAGAGACAGAAAGAGACATCAAATGTTTAAATTAGTCCCAGTGTAGATCTCATGCAGAAATTGGCCCTGTGGAACACACACAAAAATAATGCTCTCAGACAAAGGGACATGCAACAGGGAATCTGTACTAAATGGCAACTGAAAATTGCGTATTCAGATCAAAAATATAAATACTAACATAAAAAATGCAGGTTGTCTAAACATTAATGGTGCTACACCTCCCTAGATGTATATGAAAAACAGTTCCAGACCTACTGTGTAGTGGCATCTCTAAATTTTGGAAATAAGGGCTGAACGTCAGTGATGGCACAAGATTAAAAACAGCACCCAGCCTTTCTCACACACCCAGTCACCACTAGGCAGGCATCCACACACCACAGACAGGCCACACACATCACTCACAGACAGAGGCAAATCAGAGAATCTCGGAATCGATTGGGTTGGAAAAAACCTCTGAGGTCATCAAGTCCAACCCTTGGGCCAACTCCAGTCCATTTACCAGATCATGGCACTCAGTGCCACGGCCAATCTCAGTTGAAAAACCTCCAGGGACGGTGAATCCACCACCTCTCTGGGCAGCCCATTCCAATGCCTGATTATTCTCTTTGGAAAGAATTTTTTTCTGATCTCCAACTTAAATTTCCCCTGGCAGAGCTTAAGCCCCTGCCCCCTTGTCCTATTGCTGAGTGCCTGGGGGAAGAGACCAACCTCCGCCTGGCTAGAACTTCCTTTCAGGAAGTTATGGAGCGATGAGGTCACCTCTAAGCCTCCTTTTCTCCAAACTAAACAACCCCAGCTCCCTCAGCCTCTCCCTACAGGACTTATGCTCCAGTCCCTTCACCAGCCTTGATGCTCTTCTCTGCGCGGCAAAGTGAGCCTGTGTTTGTGGTGACCCCCAGGGCCCTGCCTGGCACCTGGGCAGCAGCCTGAGGCAGAGAGTGGCAGCTGGCTGGCCTCAGCCCCCCCGGGGCACGCACCCAGCCCTCCCTCGCTGCTTCTTTGAGTGGGCATGGCATGCTGTGCAGCCCTGAGCATGGAGACAAACCTGGTCCAGGCAGAGGAGGCCTCCAGGGCCAAGTCACCTGCACTTCCCGGCTTGTGCCAGGTCTGCTGCACACTCTACACTTCCCTCCAAGACACATGGGAATTAACTACTTTTCCCTTGCATCAAAAAATGCTTTTCCTCAGGAAAAATTTCTGGCCTGTTTAATTTTATCCCATTCCCACTTGCCAGCCAAGCACCTCCCCCTCGATTCCTTTCATCCAGACACAACTTCCTAATGCACGGCAAGTGTGCACCCCCACAAACGCAAAGCCATCGCTGAAGTGGAATAACTACAGGAGATGGCACATAAAGCCTAACATGGGAAAACCCACCCCTTTCCAGAGTAGCCATCAACAAGATTTCTTAGAGCTGTGCAAAAAATATACAAGTGCATCTGCTGGCTATAAAATGCATCACATTTAGTGTGTTTGATGCTCAATTTACACAACAATGTATATAACACATAAGAGTACTTGCCTCAAAAACTTTCCAGGCTTAATTCCAAGAGAGAAACAGCTAGGAAAGAGTCCTCACTGACACAGCAATGCCGCACAGAAATAAACTGCTTTAGGTAAGGTACATCTTGTCCATGGATGCCATAAGATCACATTAACCTCAGAGTCTATTTCTCAGAAACTGCAGCTGGCCATTCCCTAGGCTGGTTTCAGAGTCCATCAGGAACTCAGCTGGGAGCTCCTATAGACATGCCACTTCCTGCAATCTCTTCTTAGAAAAATATTATAGTACACAAGCAGACAGAAAAACTGGCCCATCTTGGTGACACCTTGTCCTTCAGAACACAGGAAATTATATCCCAAACTTTGCCTTTTTCTTCCCCTGCTTGTCTAAAGTGATACAGGACAATACATCCCACTGCCAGTGAGGTCTTGAAGCCAAAGCATGAGGCAATGGCAACTGCAACATTTAACAGGCTGAGACTCCCTGTGACTTTAAACAGGAAGCTGATAACCACTTAACCCTTCAGAGAAATCAGAATATTTATTTAAGTGACTGATTAGGAAAACAAATTTTCTTTTCAGAGCACAGCCCTGCATGGAAAAGAGTCTCTCCTGAGGCAAATTAAAGCCAGGATCCAGAGGTGATGCACAAACATCTGACTCTGGCAGGGACTGCCACTGTGCTGCGTCCATTACTGCACTTCTCCAGCACACAAGCAGCACGGGGAGGGGAAACCACACCATAACTCAGTGTTCAGATTTGGCCAGCAGTTGTACTGAAAATGCAGCTGTCCAGTTTAGCCTCACACAACCTCATATCCAAACCAGCCTGCTCTCCCAGTTCTGGGATTTTCTTTTATACACTTCGCAAGAAATCGGTTGAAATAATTTCCTCACTGGTTTAAGTGAATCACTCATATGTCAATATGCCAGTCTGCTGGCACCAAGAGGCTAACTATCCCAGATCATCTTCAGGAACCCCGAAAAGTACCTGCAAACCCAGCCCACAATGTAAATGTTTCTTCATATCACAAAGGGAAGTAAAATAATTAACATAAACCAGTCCTGACTGATCTTTGGACTCCATAGCTTAACATTCAGAACAGATTGTCAAACATATTTCAGCCAGTGAGAGAGATACTGTTCTACTCCAAGCAGTTTAGACTAACATGAACTAGCGATGTGCCAAACCTGGCCACATGATTCTCTTTCCATTGCACAGCAGAACCATTCATGCATCCACTCAGTAAGAAACAGGGAGCTCAGCTTATCTGAAGATGATGCATCCTTGCTAGACCCTGTGCCTCCAGACCTCAAGAGGAAATAAAGGGATATAAAATTACAACCACATACCTACAGGTGGTTTCTGGTGAACTTTCACAAAATCTGCACCACATAAGTGATTGAGCTTCTCCTTGGTTCCATCATTATATATGTGAATTAGCAACTCCTGTGGAAAGTAGGGTTTCATTTCTGACAGTTTCAGGGCTCCTATTCCATTGGCACAGTCAACCTTCAGGTGCCTCTGACTCTCTCCAGAGCTGTGAGACTTAGCACAAGGGAAGAAGGGGCAAAGTGAACTCTCATCCTAGTGAAACCACACCTAGAGGCATACTGAATTCAAAGCTTCAGGCCCAAGCAGGCTAACAATCAGAAGATATTCACATTGTACATTTGCATGAAGACAACACCCACTATTCACCTGTTTTATCAGTTCCATAAAAGCTTTGGATAGTTTTTCATAATAGCCTTCCAGTGTTGCTTTCCCATACTGCCCTTGGGTATTTTGACAGCAGACCATGTAATGTAGCTGTGGTGTTGTCACCAGACCATAATCTAGCATGAAATAAAAGGCACAATATTTAGAAATAGAATTGTAAAATAATTGTTGATTAAAAATTGCAGTGTATAAAGACAAATGCAGTGCAGGAAATACAGGAAATTTTTCAAGGTTTGTTATGAAAAAATGACATCCCCCCCATCCTTGCATTAAAGCCATACAACTACCCTGAAAGAACATTGTTACAAGCAAGAATGGAAATGTGTCTGTCCTACTGCTTTATGTCTACATAAAAGAGTCACATCCACATAGAAAACTTGAAATTGGACTAAACTTGCAGAAGTTTAACATACCGTGGTACTGACCACCTAGAACAAGGATACCATCTATTACTGACTGTGAGAGTTTCTCGCTGCTTGGCCTGGAAAACAACAAATACAACTGATAACCTTTGCAAAGACATTTATATATGGACTTGGGAAAGAAACACACGTGTAAGACTCTACAAGATTCCTGCCAGTAGATTTAGACTCATTGTAAAGAAATCCGTAACTTTTTCTGTTGTAGGCAAGTCCCAGTAATGAAGCTTGAAAGCCAACAACCCAGGGAATGGCAAAGCAAACTACTGAACACAGCTGGACATCACACAGTAGCCACAAAAAAGCCCCACATCGCAATAAAGCATCACATTCAGAACAGTGCTAGGAAGTTCTCGCAGCTATCAGGCAAGCTAACATAGGAAGAGCATTGGAAAACTTCTGCTTATCACTGTAATCATACACTTAGGCATCAGAAAGCATAATCTGGCTGCAGAGGGCAAGACATCCCAAAAGCACCCAGGAACACAGCATTTCCATAAAAGCAGCATATATCTACAGCATTTTGTAATTACCTGGTGTCTCTACCAATAAAAACCAAAGCATCGTTGTGCAGGTTCACTGCTGCTTTCTGGCAGATCTCAGTTATCACTTCCTGTAAGTCTTGCTCCTCTGCATTTGCTAGTTGTGTGGCATACTCTTCCCAAGAAGGGTGCAGCATTTCCCCAAGAGGATCAACCAGCTTTATGCCATTGTCTTCCTTAGTAGAGAAAAATAACAAAAGATATTGTCTACAAGTAGGGAACTTAAAAAAAATCTCTTTGAAGACAACCAACACATCATTCAGTCCCATTGCCTCTTTAAAGGTGGTGAAATTCTGGGACACAGCAGCTTAACTGTTCATTTAAACATAAAACAAGCCCCAAGAAAGTACTACAACCAGCATATTATGTAACAGACTTTTTCTCCCTTACAATTTTGGAATGAAATTCATTTGACATTACAGTGACACAAGGGGAGATTCTAATAATGTGCAACACTACACAGCAGCACAAGTCTAAATGCCTGATTTCTAATTGCTGCATTATGGTGTTTGTTTTTAGAACTTACAGATTTTGCTCACAAGTTCCTCTCTCCTCGAGGGTGTTCCTAGCTTCACAATATTAAAAAGTTACATAACTTGCAATGCTTTCTACGTTACAGCATTTCCCCACAAGAAAAAAGAAAGTGTGTAGTGGCAAAAGTAACTTCAAATATGCCAGAGACCATATTTACAGGCAGCAGGCCAAACATGCTCTGTAGGGAGGTCCTACTGTTTTCAGGATCTTATCTCTCAGTGCCATGAGGAGCTCTGATTCCACCACACTGCTGGCACCCGGCTCCATGTTTAAGGAGAAGGCTGTTCCTACCTCCGGGTTGTGGGATGCTGTGACCATGACGCCGATGGTGGCGGGCACGGCCCTGGCCCTGAGCACGGCCAGCAGCCCCATGCGGAACATGACGTGGTCCAGGAGCTGTGCGGCGGTGCGGAACCCCGCGGTGCCGTACTGCAGGGCCAGCCCGGCAGGCTTGGGGTGCAGGGCCGAGTACTTCCTCAGGGCTTCAGGATCCATTCCTATGCAGGACGTAGCGCAGCTGAGAGAAATCAGGTCACTGTAATTAGTTTCACATGTTACACTGTAACTGCGAGCCCACAGACACCTCAGTGCACTTGTACGGAATCCCTCGGTGGGAGTCAGGGAGCGACCACCACCGGGGGCAAGGAGCCCCTGCATTCACCGAATCGATTGGGTTGGAAAAGAGCTCCGAGATCATCAAGTCCAACCCTTAGTCCAACTCCAGTCCATTTACCAGGTCATGGCACTCAGTGCCACGGCCAATCTCAGTTGAAAAAACCTCCAGGGATGGGGAATCCACCACCTCTCTGGGCAGCCCATTCCAATGCCTGATTACTCTCTCTGGAAAGAATTTTTTTCTGATCTCCAACTTAAATTTCCCCTGGCAGAGCTTGAGCCCGTGCCCCCTTGTCCTATTGCTGAGTGCCTGGGAGAAGAGACCAACACCCACCTGGCCAGAACTTCCCTTCAGGTAGTTCTAGACAGTGATGAGGTCACCTCTGAGCCTCCTCTTCTCCAGGCTAAACAACCCCAGCTCCCTCAGCCTCTCCCCATAGGACTTATGTTCCAGTCCCTTCACCAGCCTTGTTGCTCTTCCCCGTGCAGCACTGGGGAAACCCACCTCGCCCAGGTCCAGGCAGACCCGGCGGGGACGAGGCGAGGGGCGCCGCGATTCCCGGCGGGACGGATCCATGGGGTCCGCCCAGCTCCCGCCCCTCACCGGCACAGCGGCCGCCACCCCTCAGCCTGACCTTCGAGCCCCAAAGCCGCCTGTCCCTCCTCTCCAGGCCCTCGCAGGGGCTCCCCCAGCAGCGTCCCCGGGTGTGTCACTCGCTCGGAGCGTTCCGTGCGCACCAACCAGACCCCTCAGGCGCACAGAGCCGCCGGGCCGGGCGGACACACGCCACCACGGGCGGCTCAGCAGCCGCTTCCCTGCACGACTGATCTCCCGGGCCCTCCCCGGCGCCCACGGTCGGACGCACCGCTGGGAAGGACGGACAGACAGACGGACAGGACGGGCCGGGACTGTCCCGGCGGACCCGCGGCCGCCGCGCGCCCCGCACGGAGCCGGCGCGGCCACGCCCACGCGCGGCGTAACCGACCAATGGCCATGTGGTGGCGGGGCTTAGCCTGCCACGTGGCGCCCGGACCGCGCCCGGACCACGCCCACCACCAGCACTACCAGAGCCACTCCCGGGCCGAGCGCCGCTCCCATCCCCATCCCAGGCCCCATTCCCAATCCCGACACCGATCCCGCCGGGAGCGTCCGCGAAGGGCCACACGTGGAGCGCAGCGGGTGTGTGTGTGACGGGCTGGGCGTTCGGTGACACCCAGCCTTGCACGGCTTCATTGACGTCAGGCGGTGCCCAGACCGCGCCCCCGGCTCTGCTTTGGGCTGGGGCGGAACGTCTCCCTCGCAGTGGCTGCTGCGGGGCCGCGGCCTGGGTTGGCTCTCGACACTGTGGGGGTAATACAGAGGTGTTTTTATTATTGCCGAGCAGGGCTGGCACAGAGCCCGAGCCTTTCCTGCTTTCCGCAGTGCCACGCTGGCCAGGGGCCGGGGATGGATGAGGGGCTGGGACAGGGAATGCGGACTCACCAGAGGGGCATTCCGTACCATGTGACATCAGGAGCAGAACGTAAACTGGGGGAGCAGGAGGAAGGGGGCACGTCTGGAGCGGTGCCGTGTGTCTGTCTTCCCAAGCCGCCGCCACACGTCCCATGTCGCGGCTCTCCCGGGAATGGCTCAACTCCTGCCCACCCGTGGGAAGCACTGAATTCACTCCGTGTTGCGCTTTGCTTGTGTGCGCGGCTTTTGTTTTGTCCTATTAAACTGCCTTTATCTCAACCCACGAGTTTTCGGGCTTGTCCCCTTCCTTGATCCCGCGGGTTGGGGAGTCAGCGAGCGGTGTGGACTCGGCTGCTGGACACCCGGACACGGATGAAACCGGGACACCCGAGCACGGCTGAGACCGGGACACCAGGGCACGGCCACTACTGCCCGCGGGTATCCCGTCTGTGTTCTTCCAACCTTGAGCCCGGCACGGCCTGCAAGGCTCCGCCTGGCTCTGTGGGGCACCGGGGTGCCAGCCCTGCCCAGGATGCCCAGCCGTTCCCGGGATGCCCAGCCCTTTCCCGGGATGCCAGCCCTTCCCAGAGCGCGTGGAGCGCTCCTGCGAGGCACTGGCTGCTGCGCGGTCTGTGCCCAGCAGTGTTTAATCAAATTCTGCCCTTACAGAACCGTGGGGCTCCCCTGGTGGGTGTCACGGCGCGGTGCTAAACCTCACCATGTGCCAAACCCCGAGGTGTGACTCCAGGCTTCTCGTTCCAGGAGTAGGTGGAGGGCAGCGCGATGGCTGTCACGGTAAAAGAATGCCTAGAGCTCCAGCTGCAGGAAGTAGAAATGCTCCTTTCGATGTTTCCCAAAAGGGGGGAAATCAGTCTGGATGAGGACGCTGTGCCCACCATCCAGCGCTATCTGGGAAATGCTGATGGAGCTCTGCCCCCACAGCTCGAGTATTGCATCGCTGTTGACGTCGGGGAGGCGAAGGTAAGAACTTCCAGGTAGATGTGTTCATGTGTGTGGTTTTCTTTACTCCTTCTGCATACACTCTGCTCTGAAAAAAAGGGGGGGAAAACCCACCTCATTTTTGTTTGTTGTTTCAATGGCCAAGAGTAACAAAAAGTTTTGGCTGTTATTTAAGTATTAATTTCCTCTGGTCAGTAAAGGGTAATAGACTGGCACACAGGAATAGACACCATTATCAGTGGCACACACAGCATTCACAAGAGGCTGTGCAGTCAGAGTTTCCTGGTTTACACAGAGCTGTGCGTTTCAAAGGCAACGTTCCCTGCATGGGAAGGCATCTGTTGGACTTCACGTTCTCCTAGCAAAATCACGCTATTATTTCTCTCTTCCACCCCTTGCCACACATACTAACATTCACTGGTCTGCATTTGAAATACAGCAATGTAAAAATAGCCTCAAATAGCAGAATACAATTAAGAGGAGTCACACAAACACTAAACCAAAACCAGCCTATGAGCAGGGAAACAAACTGACAGTATAAGGAGTGACAATAGATTATCTGATTGAAGAAAGGGCTACAATATGACAACTAAGTGATGTAAATACTTGCATAAAGAACATAGGTCTGAGTGTATAATAATGCAATGACTAGACACTGAGAACAGACAAACTCAGCCTAGAAGCCATATTCATCAGAACCAGGTTAATTAAACAGAAAAATTTACTAGGTAATGAGGTGGCCTCATGATTATTTGGAAACTTAGATACAACGTTAGGTATCTTTCTAGAATGCACCCCTTTACCAGCCTTCAGAGAGAAGTTTTATCAGCTGTGTCGGGAGGGCTTGTCCAGGAGTAGTGGATTTTTTCCTATGGCAGATTGTCAAGGAACTTGGACAGCTAATTAGTCATTTAATGATTAACTTCTCTGTGCAGGACTAATCACATGATTGTACACTGTAGTTCTACAGGACCCTCAAGCGCTGAGGATATGTAAATCCTCTCCTGCTCTTGGACCTGTGGCAGGGTTCAGTTTCCAAAGAACTGCAGTGCTCGGTTTGAAGGCACTGCAGGAATAATCATGAGAAATTCAACAGCCTAGGATTCATAGGAGATCAGACAAGATAATCTAGAGGTTTCCCTGACCTAAAATGCACATAAATCCTTTTATCCCCTATAATCCTGAGAATGCTTCCTCTTCATTGTGAATACTTGCTTAAAATAGTAATGCACAGAATCATAGAATGGTTTGGGTTGGGAGCAACCTGGAAGATTATCTACTTCCACCTCCCCACCATGTGTCTCTATATACAGTATGACAATCATAAACACTGTTTCATGTAACTCTGACAGACACATAGTTCATCACTGTAGCAAACACTGACCACATACTGAGACCATGCACTAGAAATATCCCTAGATATTACCTAGGGATATAACTCTAGTTATCGAGGATAACTGTGTACCTTCTCTCAAGCCATGGCATTAGTTCTGTGAACAGCACAACACTCTGTACTGTGCTGTGTGTTACTAAGGTGCTTTACAGGCCTGTAGTTAGCACCATGGCTAACATTTTGGGAAGAAATTTTGGGAAAGTGACAGCATGCTGCAACAAAAGAAAAGCAGACAAAAGAATGGGTTATTTGGACAAAAGGAAAGTGGAAGTAATTGGCAGCTATTGGGATGCTGCAGTCTTAGTTATATCTCCTCATAATCTGCCTTTGACAGGAAAGAAGAATCTATCATGGCTTCAGTAGCTGCAGAATTAATTTTCTCTGTGTATGTGTGTTCTGTTTTTAAGGTAAAGGTGGAATTGCAGGTACTCCTTCCTCATATGTATCCTCAGGTAGCTCCTCAGCTTTTTGCCAGATCTGATGCGCTGCACAGACAGCAACAGCTGCAGCTCAACACTCGTCTCGCTTCTCACATCAGCTCTCTGGATTCAGGTGATCTGTGTATATGTGAAGCAGTGCAGTGGGTAAAGGACAACAGCCTGCCTTACCTGGAAAACAGGAAGATCTCTTCTGAATGTGCTTCAAAAGAAGTCAGAGTTAAAAAAACGTTGCATCGCATGTGGATCTACAGCCACCATATATACAGGCAAGAATTGAGAAAAAAGATTTTTGACTCTGCAAAGAAGTTAAATCTGACTGGCTTCTGCCTAACTGGGAAACCTGGTGTCATCTGTGTGGAAGGGCTCCAAGAAAACTGTGAAGAGTTCTGGCGTGTTATTAGATATCCCAGCTGGAAGCATATTTCATGCAAGCATGTGGACAATATAGAAACAGAGGGAAGCATTGATAGTCTTCGTCTTTTTCATGGTTTTGAAGACCTGCAGTTTCAGGCACATGGGGATTATGGCCTGAGGAATGACTATCACATGGATCTTGGTCAGTTCCTAGAATTCCTGAAACAGCATCAAAGTGGACACATTTTTCAGATTTTATTTGGTCTTGAAGGAAAACTTTCAGACAAATAAGAGAAACTGTGTAAGGAGTTCTAATTTTGGAGAGGAACCACTGAAATACTGTGCCTTACAGCTACCGTGAAAAGGGAGACTTTAACATCCAAGAGGATGGTTCAAATAATTAACTTCTGTTCTGAACTGCCACATACTTTTGAGAAGTGATCACTGACTTTCTAAGACCTAGAATTGCATTTGTGACTATTAACCACACCTCAAAGTGCTTGCAAGGTGATGAACATCCTGCACTGAGTACCCTGAATTATATGCTCCTGTCTCCTCATCTGTACTGTGCTGTGTGTTACTAAGGTGCTATACTGGCCTGGCATTAACTTCTGCATACAGCTGTGGGATACCAAAGTGGCTGCAGTCACAGACGATCATGGTTTCCAATGCAAAAGCACACCCAGCTCCAGGAAGACTCACTGCTACATTCATGAGTTCGTGCATCCAGTGTCCCACTGCTTTGCATTCAAGTAATCCATGAAGTGCAAAGGCTTGTGTCCAACCACAGGATGAAGTTTTGCTTTTCAACAAAGAGAAGGAGAGAGGAGAAAGAAGCCCACATCACCTCATTTCTTGTAATGGTTTGGGTAGCACCTGTACCATTATATTCCCAAAACAACTATTTTCACATTTCTCTTTCTATCATAGAATCATAGAATGGTTTGGGTTGGAAGGGACCTTAAAGATCATGTAGCTCCAACTCCCCTGACATGGACAGGGAGAGCTTCCACTACACCAGGCTGCTCAGACTCCCTTCCAACCTGGCCCTGAACACTTCAGGAATGGGGCACCCACAGCTTCCTTGGGCAATATGTTCCAGTGCCTCACCACCCTCATAGTAAAGAATTTCTTCCCGATATCTAATCTAAACCTACTCTCTTTCCATTTAAAACCATCTACTCTTGTCCTGTCACTGCATGCTCTTGTAAAAAGTCCCTTTCCAGCCTTCTTGTAGGCCCCCTTTAGGTACTGTAAGGTGCTATAAGGTCTCCCCAAAGCCTTCTCTTCTCCAGGCTGAACAACTCCAACTCTCTCAGCCAGTTTTCATAGGAGAGTTGCTTCAGCCCTCTGATCCTTTTTGTGGCACTCCTCTGGTTTCTCCCTAATAGGTCCGTGTCCTTATGCTGAGGCCCCAGAGCTGAATGCAGCACTCCATTTGGGGTCTCACAGAAGTGGAGTAAAGGTGGAGAATCACCTCCTTCAACCTGCTGATCACACTCCTTTTGGTGTAGTCCAGGTGTAGTTGGCTTTCTGGGCTGCAAGTGCACATTGCTGCGTCATGTTGAGCTTCTCATTGACTGACATCCCCATGTCCTTCTCCCCAGGGCTACTCTCAATCCATTCGCCACTCAGCCTGTGTTTGTGCTTGGGATTGCTCTGACTCAGGTGCAAGACCTTCCACTTGGCCTTGTTGAACTTCACGAGGTCTGCACAGACCCACCTCAGGATCAAGGCTGTCAGGATCTCACTGGATGACTTCCTTTATTCCCTCCACTGTGTTAACTGCACCACACAGCTGAGAGTCATCCACAAACTTACTAAGGATGTGCTCAATCCCACTGTCCATGTCGCTGACAACAGATGTTAGAGCAGTGCCAGTTGCAATACCAGTCCCTGAGGAATGCCACTTGTCACTGGTGTCCACTTGGACATCAAACCATTGACCACAGCTCTTAGTGACCATCTGGCCAATTCCTTATCTACTGAGTGGTCCATCTGTCAAATCCATGTCTCTTCAATGTGGGAAAGTGTCTGTCTGGTTATGTTACTGGTAATTTTTCATCTGCCCAACTCGGGGCATTTTATATTAAAACTGTCAGGCCAAGCACCTGGGAAAGGAAAATGGGTAAGATGAGAGAAAATTTAGTGTATCTCTGTTTTTCCCCTACATTACATAAGGAAATACATGTAAAATATAGAAAATAGGAAAAAAACCCTATGTATATTATATGTAATGTATTACATAAAAATACATATAAGTTTAAGAATCCTTTCTATGTCAAATTACTATTGAGGGACAATTTTCCAGCCGCTTGTAAGAGGAAATGATACTACTGGTTCATTAGGCAGCATTTTCCTACAGGGTGGCATGCTGAAGGCCTATTTAGATAGTGAGTTTTCCAGTTTATAATGGATGATGATGGTATTTAAAGGTCATCAATAAAATATGTCATTGCAGAATGCTACTGGAAAGTCCCCAGCAGCTGTGCCTTGAAGGACCACCAGCTACTGCCTTCCACTTTGTGCTTGAGTGCCATAATATGTAAATCAGCACCGAGCAGGAACAGCAGACTTACTGCTGAGCTGCAGAGGTCTGATCAAATCTAAACCCCAGGCCACTCAACACCAGCTGTTTAAAGACTGTGTTTCAGTACACTCAGTAACTACAAAAATAGTAGATATTATTTTATTTCAAATAAAACTCAAGGAAGTGTTTTAATACTCTTCTCACAACAGCAATATATTGAAATGCAGAGGACATCAGTATTTCTGGTTGCTCACAAAAAATGATGATTATTGTACATTTCTTCACTGTTTTAAGTGTAGTGTTTGACTGATCATAAGTTTGGCCAAAAGCACAGTGAGGCAAAAATGGTTTACAGATTCCCATTATGCAATGAGGCAGAAAGTTCCTCTCCTGTTTGTGAATTCTGGACCTGCAGTCTGCAGCTGTGATGAAGCTGAGGAGCTGGACAAATAAAGGTAATTTTTGGGTTTTTTTAGAGATAAACCCTATAAGAGAGATTAGAAAGAAATAGATAGTAAAAAACATGTTCAAGTACACTTTGTTTCCAGAACCATCCAGAAAGTATATCATATTTTTCTTGGAGTGGCAATTGTTTAACAACTTACTTTTCTTCAAAGCCTATTCCTAGCATTTTGATACTCCTCTTTTGTCAAGAATGTGGAGTTCAAGCACTTCCATGAACTTTAGGCCAAACATTTGCAGTGAATCAGAACAGCAGTCATCTTGGTGGGAGAATTAAATCTGTGATCATTTACAGGACGTTAGCTTAGCTAATGTGAAATGTTAGTGATGTTAAAATATTCTAATTCCACGTGGACAAAAAGTTCTACAAGTTCAGTTCTTAGAAAATTTTCATTACACAGGAGTGACCAATAAGGTTTTTCTTTCTAAGGAAATATTCTAACCTTACAGTTGTTTAAAGTTTGGGATTTTTTATAAATAATAGGTTGACAAATTACTGTGACCTGTAGTGGATTAAACAGTCATCATATGCATTTTTTATTTCTCCAAAGTACCATTTGTCCGCCTAAGTTCCCTTTATTGTTTGTGACAAAACTCTCAACTCGAGATCCAGCCACTTATTTCAAAAAGATCTGTCAGACTGTAGCATAGGATATCTCAAATAAAATAACAATCAAAATAACCAAACAATGCAAATTTCTCAGATTAATTTTTATTTTCTGATGTGTAATTCACGATTTCTTGATCTGAGTTGCTGATCAAATACTATGATTTAGAAAAAGTTTCCTGCATCTTAAAAAATTAGCTATTCTTAGGCTTCCTAGGCAGCGAGGATCTTAATCTTTTAATGCTTTTCACCTGCTGTTGGTTTGTTAAGTCTTCATTAAATATTTACAGTTTCACTTTCATGGCTTCCTCAGGCCAGGTATAGGAGTCAGCCACAAAGCTGTTGTAGTCAGTGCTGTAAACCTGAGAGCGGATGAAGGCTTCTAGGTCCTTGGGCTGAGGATAGGTGGAGGCAGTGTTCTTCCTGTAGGCTTCCTCTGCAATCTGGAAAGATGCAGAATCCCAGTTAGTGCTGACAAACTACTGGAGTACATTGAACAGGATTTAAAACTATGTATGTATGGCCAGACTTTGCGAACAAAGATTTATTTGGGCAGGGCTCTCCCCACGTGGGTGTGCCCTTCCAGCCTGCACAGTGGATTTTTTAGGTGAGGCACAGCGTGCACAGAACTGGCCCCACTGTTTAACTTCTAAGGTCCATCTGCCACGGCCGAGAGAGCTTGGACAGTGACAGTGAAGTCCTCGGGACTGTCACAGCACCCGGTACTAACCGGGGCTGACCCTGCTGAGCATCCGAGATGTGACGGGATGGGATGGCAGGGAGGCACTGAACTGCCAGGGGACGGTCCCCACTGAGACTTGAACTCAGGTCCTTGGGATTCAGAGTCCAGAGTGCTCTCCATTAAACCATGGAACTGCCCACTTTAAAAGTAGGAATTGGTCAAAATCAACACGAGACTTTGTCTTCCCATGTGCTGACAGTCACCTATATTCACACTGGACCTGGACTAGTACACAGCAAATAAGACCAGGAACAGGATGGTGTTTGTATTTAAGGGGGTCTGACTCATGCTAGTTTTGAATAGGATTACATGTCTTTGCTGTTACAAATCCAGTGCTCCTCACTCCTTGCCCAGTAATATCTTAGCTTTTACTGTGCAGGGGTGGATAAAGTATTCCACAAGTTCTCAAGCACTGAGATACAATTTCTGCTTTTCTATCATCACAGTACCCTTGTTTACCATCTTCTCCAAAGCCCTTAAGAAAAGTGTGATTTGTTCAAAGCTTCCATGCTCCCTGCATATTAGAGAAGTTTATTATTTGCCATAATTTGATAATATACTTCAAAAAACGTAAACTCATGAGAAAAAATTGGTCCTACACAGTGCACAAGTTTAATTCTAGGGATGGCTGGGAGAAATACAAATATTTGCTTGTTTCTTCCTCAGCAGACCACACCTAAGTGAATCAACTATGCATCACAAGTACAGCTGCAACAAAAATTAAGTTTAGAAGGGGTTGGAGCCCACTGAACACATCAAAGTAGCCTTTCTTGTCTGAAGAACACCTACTTGAGAAACATATCTTTAAGACTGGATTTGCTTGCAACTGTAACCAGGAAGGGCCAAAAGCCTTCAGCTGTGCAGTTGGCCTGACTGGGGCCTGGGAACCTGCTGCTGACTGGTGGACAGCACAGTCTAGGCTCTACAGACATAGTAGAATCTGCTATAGTTCATAACTCTCCTTCTTGTATTTGGGATGACATTTACATTTATGTATTTAAATTTAATTTTGAAACTGCTACAGGTCCAATATTGGTTGACGTAAACCAAGTTCAATGTATGTGAAGGTGTGTTAGTTGACCAAATCCAGCCCTCCATTATGCAGAGAGGGTGGGAAGAAGAGAAGCCACAAAAGACTGAAATTACTTACCCTCACAGCAATTTTCAGTGACACATCCTGAATAGTGACTAACGGAGGGTAGAGACGACCTTCCTGTAAATTCTCCTCCGAAACTTGCTGAGCTATAACCTAGAAATGAAGCAGACATGTTTAACTTCACATGCAGATGCAGCTGTAGCTTTATATGACAGTGACCTAGTCTTTGGCAAAAAATGTTTCTGCTTTGGCAAATCAAACAGATACTGCTTAATCAACCGAAGAACTGTTTTTTAAAACCAGCCATGTCATTAGGAGTAGCTACACAGGAACTAGAAATTTAGGGAGTTATGCCCTTTTCTCACTGAGATAATAACGCTTACTAAAGTTTTGAGTAAGTCCATGACACATAAATTAGTAAATAGTTCATTGTGATATAAATTCCAGCCAACAAGCCAACAATTGTAACTGGGTCAAAGACTTCTAAAATTCAAACCACCTGTTACTCTGACAGTTGTCAAGTCAACCTGTGCAGAGAACAGCTGGAACCCCTAAGTGTAAAATGCTCTGAATGAAATTACTGGTGTCTGAGTAGGTTTGCTGTGTCTCCAGCTCACACATCTTGCCTGTATGACATCATAAAAGTAAGTATGGTCAACCAAAGAACAAAGCCAAATAAGATTATCCAGGGCCTTTTAAAGCCCTGCTGGTTGCTGCAGTCAGATTTCAAAATAGAAGGTCTAATGTTAAATTCTGGCCTGCTGGGACATTAAAAACAAGCTGTTAGAATAGTCTGTCCACTCCAGTTGAAGGCTGAAGTGGGTCTATCATCTCAACCACATAAAGTAACAAGAAATTATTTTGCTTTTTTGCTTGATTTTTCACCAGACTAACCAGGGGAAACAACATACAGGGGTTCTGATGGACCTCTGAGAGCAGCATCTCCCAAATATTCCTTCTTGGTCTTCCTAGCAAGACTGGAAATGTTTTGTTGCCATTGCCAGCAACGAACACATCAGGAAAGCAGAGCAAGCTGGAGAAGTTGTTTTTTACTGTTTACTCATTGGCCATATGAAAAACCTTGTGTTACCACAGAGTGTGAGGACGTTCTGTGCAGAGTGAGGAGACACTGCTTGCACTGTTTGCTTATGGGCTTCCTTCACAAACTTCCCCTATTCCCCCAACAGAGACCTTTCAAGAAGCAAAGGGCCCTGGGGCTGCCCTTGGGTCTAATGATATTTATGCTATTATTAGCAAAAAATCTGCTTGTCACCTGGGGACTTGAAATAGAAAATAGCCTTTCAGGGTGCATCCAGATGTGGACAGAAGAAAAACTCTGGTCTGGATAGCATCTGGTGGCAACATGTATGACCCACCAAGAGGTTCTGAAAACACCAGTAAAGTCCAGGAAACACTGAGAAATGCAACTGATACCATGGCCCAAAGAGAAAGCAAGAAGTGGACTTCTGAGGGAATTTCTTATGAAGATACTGGAAACAGAGCAAACTGCTTCCAACAGCTCCTGATGCATATGGGAAACAGGATCTTCTGTATATTACTTGGAAACAACTAGAATGGTATCAGAACAGATGTCTGGATATCATCATTGCATCCCTTCTGGAAGGTAAATAGTTAGAACTAAAGTAACTCCAGGTTCAAAGACAGCCAAATGTCCTCTTGTGCAATCTAACCTAACCTGCAGGTTGG
Source organism: Sakesphorus luctuosus (assembly GCA_013396695.1). Taxonomy (NCBI): domain Eukaryota; kingdom Metazoa; phylum Chordata; class Aves; order Passeriformes; family Thamnophilidae; genus Sakesphorus; species Sakesphorus luctuosus. The sequence continues at coordinate 1,752,404 of VWZD01007179.1, read as the reverse complement.
TAGGTGTGGTAAGTTTTTCCACTTGGAGTGAAAATGCAACCCAGAAGAGTAATAGGAGATTATACTTTTTAGTAAACGAAAATTATTTGATTATATTTAAATCTGATATTGAGAAATTCTGCAGAGAAAAACCCTCTAGGGGGAGCTAAGAGAACATGAAATCTAGTTACTGCTCTCCATAACAGTAACTGGGTTATTTCTAAATGATACACAGCCCTTTGATGTGCACCTGAAAGTGTGAAGGGGAGCTTACAACACGAGATCTGTGATGTCAACAGCTTAATGGGGCCCTGCAGGAAAGATGAAATCTGAAGAAATACCAGCAAGCTGCTGTTAGTGTAATGCATCACTGGAAAAAATGGTTCAGGAATAATTCTTTTTTGTGATGTGGTTGATAGAAAATAAGACAGAAAATACTTGGGCAGTGCTCAAAGTGAGAAAGGCAGCAAGCTCAACTGTATACATGCTACGCTGGTCCTTCTGACATAATCCTGTAACATCATTAAAAACTATGCAAAACCACAGAAACAAGCATTTTTCAGAGAAACCTTCATGTGGTCTTTGAAAAACACTCCTTGAGAACATTAGATCAGTGACAGGAGAAAAAATGATGAATCAACATTTGGAATTATTGAGAAATAAGAGGCGACACAGCAAATGTAATCGAACCAATACATGAATCCACAAGGTAACACTGCTCTGAGCAGTGTGTGGGTTTGCTCCACATACTCCAAACAAGAATTGAATAGAATCAAGAGGGGTATAAAGAATAAAAAGGGTGATCAAAAGGTTATCTTTTGTACAAGGAAACAAAAAATAATAAACTTAGGAGAAAAACCAGAAGACTGAAAGAATATGCAAAAGACAACTGAAAGTGAACATTTCTCATGGTGCTATAGGGAAACCAAATCGTCAGGCAGCAGAAAATTGTAAGAACAGTTTCTTTTACTGCAAAACTCATAATTATCATACTACTTGCCAGAAGACATTTGAATGTATAAACACTTTTAAAAAGCCTCTATGATAATTTATGAAGGAGAAATCCACATGGGGATAAAATATCTCGTACAGGAAGGCCATACAGGACAGGCTGCCAGAAACTGAGAAGCCATTTCAGCAGAAGGATCACTCTATTTCTCCCTTATTTATCCTCTTTTCCTCAGCTTCTGATAGTGATTACTTTCACAAGAAGATACTGAGCTGTTTGGATATTAGGTCCAACTCAATATGTCTATTTTCATGTTCTAAATTTTAATTAATTCAAGCTTTTAATAGAAAAATTAGCTAAGCCTTACTGAAGAACCTAAATGAAAGGCAACCAAGACAAGACAAATTGCATACAGCAAGTGGGGGCATCTTGTTTTTTGGAGGACATATTGTCTATAATGGAAAGATTTAACAGGATTATTTCTGAGGTAACTGAACTGTAGGTCACACATGCCAAGAATATTTCATTAGTTCATAATTCTCTGTCTCTTTTTGTGTTTGGTAGGATGTAGCAGAATAGGTAACATCCCTTGTCATCACAGGGCAATTGCCTGCATTTAAGAGGTATTACAGCTTACAGTACCTTAGATTTATCATCCAAAATCAAAGTTACATTCTGTTTTACTTGGCAGGAAGAAAAAAACATTGAAAGTAAAATCTGTTGCAGTTACAATAAGCTATTTGTGACTTCTATCATATTTAATTGGAGAAGTGGCAAAGCAAGAAGACAGGAGGTGCAGGCATGCCACCTGGGCTGCTTAGTCTTTGTAATTTCTTTTTTTCAGGTAAGCTACCACTACAATGTAAGAAGGTCTGCCTGCTCAAAATGCATGGTTTTGTTCCTTTAAATTTAGCAGCATCTTGGATGCTTCTATTTCAAATGGAGAATACTCAGCACTATTCTAAAGCCCACATGAAACTATTCTGATTTTATCCTTCCATTAAAAAAGCCAAGAAAACAAACCAAAAGAAGCACTTTTGCTTTTGCTTTGTACTGTAATTTCAGCTAAGGGCCTATGCAGCCCTCCCACCTCTTCACACCCCTGACACCTCTTCTGGCAAAGACTCCTCTGCCATCCAGGAGCTGTTGCCGTGCTCAGTAACCAGCTGTAGCTCACCCAAGCCCAGCCACTCGCTGCCTCTCACACGCATAAGGAGACCAAGCTGTAAGGCAAGTGGCCATCCAGGGAGCTTGCCACCACCACAGACTTTCTATGCAAGAGAAAAAATACATTTTTACATTTTAAACTTTCCTAGGAATTTTACTACAGGAAGGAAGTTGTGTAGCAAAACTTTTACTAAGAAAAAGAGTCCAGAGAGAACCTCTGCCTCAAGAGAGAATTTAAAACTTTCACACCATTTCTGACACTCTTTTACTTCCCTGTTACATTTCTTTGTTCAGAACAGACTTTTTTTCTGACTTAGTAGACTGTCACTTGAAACACAGTTCAATCCACATATGTGCCACCTTTCATCCATCAGCTCTCTCTCTATATAGGAACCATGTCACACAAACCAAATTGAAGCAACTTCTACAATGAAGTAAGACAACTGTAACACAGCAGTTCCAACTGGGAAACAAGGATCACCGTATCCAACCGAAATTACAGGGAAGGATTTAAAAGGGAGATATAATTATCCAAAGACTTAGGAGATGGATCATTGCCCTTCTAAGATGGTTAAAGCCAGTGGAGACAGTCTGGGCTTTTTACTAATTTTAAAGATGGAAATTGTGAACGTCTTTCTTACAGAGGGCAGGCTACTGGCAAACTTTTTTAAAGATGCCATAGTATGCACCTTAAAAAACCTTTCAAAATGCAGCAAGGGCAGTGTGTGAGTGCCCACCCTTTAAGAAAGCTTCACATGACATACTGCCTGTCATAGGATCACACTGCCTATCAGCTGCCCTTGAGTGATAGCCAAGAACCATTTTCTTCCCTTTAATCCATGAAGACGACAGAAGGTATAAGAATCTGAAATGCAATATCCCTTAGAGAAGCTGCAGGAGTTGAGTCAGGCATTCACACATCTGCTAATTGGTGTAGCTTTTTTTCCTTTTTCATTGTTGCATAATTCTCATGTTTTCATTTCATTGCTTTGAGACTTCCTCTGCATGCTACCTACACTACTCATGCATTCTCAAGTGTGCTTACACAGCTCCTTTGAAGACTAGGACGCTGCACATTGATGAAGTTCTGTGGATTATCATAGAATCATAGAATCCATTGGGTTGGAAAAGACCTCAGAGATCATCAAGTCCAACCCTTGCTCCAACTCCAGTCCATTTACTAGATCATGGCACTCAGTGCCACGGCCAATCTCAGTTGAAAAATCTCCAGGGATGGGGAATCCACCACCTCTCTGGGCAGGCCATTCCAGTGCCTGATTACTCTCTCTGGAAAGAATTTTTTTCTGATGTCCAGCTTAAATTTCCCCTGGCAGAGCTTGAGCCCATGCCCCCTTGTACTATTGCTGAGTGCCTGGGAGAAGAGACCAACCCCCACCTGGCTAGAACTTCCCTTCAGGTAGTTCCAGACAGTGCTGAGGTCACCTCTGAGCCTCCTCTTCTCCAGGCTAAACAACCCCAGCTCCCTCAGCCTCTCCCCATAGGACTTGTGCTCCAGTCCCTTCACCAGCCTCGTTGCTCTTCTCTGGACCCGCTCCAGCACCTCAGTATCTTTCCTGGTATGAACTGGACTGTGAACCTAGGTCAGATAGAGCTAACATGGTAAACTGAGGGTACCCTTCTTCCTTATTTCCCTACCCTTTCAAAAACCCGAAAGCATCGAGCTTTTAATTACTTTGCATGGACATGGTCAGACCAACATGCACTGCCCAGGGCTTTCTAATCCCTGAACCTGGGCTCTTTCTTAGCAGGATGCGCTTGGGAACATGTTCCTGGGAGTTAAGTAGCCAGGACCTTTTACAGAGATAACCCTCATCACTCTGTATAGAAGGAAGCTGAGTCCTGTGAGGCTTGTGACATTGATCTTGGTACCAGCCAAGAGCAGGACCAAAGGAAGCAATGGAAGAGATAGGAACTCCAGGACAATGAAGAAAGAGAAGAAAGAGTGAGTCAGAGGCAGGAGTGCTAAGGGTGCAATGACACTGTAGCAGACAAGGAACAAAGATGCTGGACTCAGAAAACCACAGAAACTTCAAATAAAGTGAGAACCAGCTGCAGAAAGATTCACTTAATGTTTTCGGGGGTATTTTGTAAAAAAATACGTGTTAAGCATTTGATTTCAACCCCTGGTGCCAATTTATTTTGTTCAAATAAAAGATTTTAAAATAATAAAGGTCAGATTCTTCTCCCATATGTGCTGAAGATACAATCCTGATTTGGAACAATCACTGGAAGTAGGTGGTGAATGGTGCCCAGAGCCAGAAGTGTTGGCTTTCTGTTCATCTCTTGCCCAGTGAGTGGAGATAAAGGAGGAGAGAGAACATACTGGATAACATCAGATCAAAGATGATAAAAACTGCCTGACAAAGAAAAGAACCAGTGGAGAAAATGATAGGAAAGCAAATGGGAAGAATAACATGGCATTTGTGTAGAACTGTGGTACAAGGAGCCACAAGGCAATGGAGAAATTCCACCTGTTGACAAGGGAGGTTCACAAAAATTATGCCAACAGGTCTACTCAGTAAAAAAAAATGAAAGAAATTCAATCTATTTTTGTAAGCAAAATACACACACTCAAGTCCCCCCAAAGCTACTAACATGAATAATAATAATTCCTTTCAATCTAAAATCAAACCTATGTGCCTCTGCATACAAACTGTAACTATGTGCATTTACCTGTGATAATGCAGTACTGAAGTTTATGTCAGATGACCTTACGCCAAGTATTAACTTTTTAAAAATAACTTATTTAAATAGGATTTATAAAAAAACAACATACCTTGCATATAAAGGCCTTACAAAGTAAGCAGTATTTTTCCAATTTTGAAGATAAAATTTAGATGTTTCTGTTTAACTGCTCCTTAATACTAAGTTACTAGATAAAGGAATTTAAATAATTTTGAATACAGTACCTCAGCAGTTGTGAGGAATACGTCCTCATCAATATGTCTCAGTCCACATGAAATAACACCAAGGGCAACTCCTGGGAACACATAGGAATTGTTACCCTGTCCAGGATAGAGAGTTTTTCCACTTGGAAGAGTCACAGGATCAAAAGGACTTCCACTTGCAAAAATGCCACGTCCCTAAATTGTAATGAGAAAGCCAAAAAAAGCAAGTTAGTTGGGAGATTGCTGTTGAAATATTTCACACATCTTCTAAATGTCCCCCACTGTGGAAGCTGGGTTGCATCTATTTAGTATCTTTTCTGAGGCTGTTAGAGCAATTTGACTGAATACATCTCAAGAACAGCAGGATGCTCATCCTGGGGATCATGGGTGGTTCTCTGTGAATGTCTGAGGTCAGAGAGTAACAGCTGCCTTATGCAGGTAAGAGCTATCCATACAGCTCAGAAGGGGAGAAACTGAAAAGCAGCACTTGTTATTCACTTTGTGTGTCCATGCCAGAAAAAGGGTGCATGGGAAGCAGGTATCCATCTGCAGCTGTAAAACCCAAAGTGGACAACACAGACATGGTAGCAATGGGTGATGCTACTGTATTCTTTTCCCCAACAGCAAAGCAGCCACAAAAATGACACTGAGACAACTAAGTGTTACATTTTTGGGTGGGCCAATTTCTGAGGAGCTGTGGACAGGCACAGTTCTCTGTTCTTCCCAATCCTGCATTTCAGGCCCTTGGACCCACACCACAGATCAACAGAATAACAGAGGGGCAAGCTCTGCCCCAGGAACATCATCCCACAATGCAACCTGCAGCACATGTCAATATGGGACCTCCTCTGCCTGCACCTTGTGGTTCCCCTCTTTGTGATACACAGAGCAGGGTGGGCACACCAAGTCAGGCACTGGCCAGCACTGATGAACCATGAAAATGTTTCCCAGCAGATTTTTGGGGGATGCCCAGCAGGACTGTGGCTTACAGGGGGCAGGCACCACATCCAGACTGGTGCATGCAGGCAGTGTGAAGAGCAGCCTCTTTGGGGGAATTAAGAGAATTTAGTTGTAGGGGTGCAAGTTACGCCATAACACTTGTCCTGAGGAAAAGAGAACTGGCTCTAACTCAGTTTGTGATGTAGCCTGTGTGGGACCTTCTGGAGCTGCTCAGGGGTAGCAGGAGAGGCACCGCAGAGGTGACTCACCCACAGCACTACTGGTTCTCCCCACATCACTCCTGATGCACAGGGAGAGAGAAGCAATCTCTGCAGTGTGGACTGAAGAGCAGAGTGCCACTGCAGAGGCCCCTGGCTCCTGCCTTGCTGCAGAGGGGCACCCTCAAATTGAAGCAGTGAATTTAGAAGGGGAAGAAAAGCCAGCCTTTATTTATGCTAGCACTGCTAAAGTGATAAATGTCACTGTTAAATACTTCAGAGGCACTTTGTATCAGAAATACCTATGCCTGTTTTAGAGAAATGGAAACGTGCATTTTAAAATATACCACTGTTGCTACCCAGCTCTTCAGAAGAATATTCTGTTTGGTTTGGTCTCATGCACTGTTATCATGGCCAGCTCATTATGTGTTTTGGTGACAGATCAAACACTTCAGTATGTCTTTCACTCGGTGTACCAGATGTGGTTACCCACACCAGAACCAACCCTTCATGTCAGCTGCATCCCTGGCACCTGCACTGTGCTGTAATTCCCTCTGTGCCCTGGGGAACAGACACGCTAAATTTGTCTTTTAAACACTGCGAAACTGTCCTTCAAACTGCTCTGCATTTGACAAGAAATCCAAACACAACTCACTAAGTAACACATACAAGTCAAGTACTCATGCATTTCAAATTCTAGACTGAATTACAGGATAACATGGTTATTAGCATTTCTATAATACAATAATAAATAAGCAAGCACAGTTCTCTTAATTTTCACTTACGTTTCTACAATAGAAATCTTTGTAAGAGGAGTCAATTACCCCAGTTCTAAATAAAGAATGATTTGAAAGACTCTGTTTCATGTATTGAAGTATTTTCTTATCCTAAAGAGTATTTATGAAATCTCAAATGAAAAGCATGCCACTGTGTGTATATATTCCACAAAGGGGTACAGTCAAAAACAGGCAAAAGGCTTTAATCATTGATGGCTACTGATGCTTCAGTTATAATAAAGGTTATGAGTCTTGCCTGACAAAACTAAAAGCTATTAAATGTTTTTATGAGTGTGCAAGCATGTAGTGAATTCAGTGCAGTTGTTCTGATAAAATCTGAAAAATGTGTTACTTAATTTAACTCATTTTATCTATGCACAGAGACATGATTAGTACTTTCTACTCCACCCTCTGCCCTCCTCCCATTTTAAATGTAATTTCATTTGTGATTTATTTTTCACAATGTATACAGGAGAGATGTTAATGTTTGGTTACCTCTGTATATTTGTAGCACTGCTCAGCAGTGCATTCTGCTTTGCTGGTAGGATTGCTGAGAGCAAAGATTATAGGACGTTCATTTAAAGCAGCCATATCCTGAAGGATTTCTTTAGTAAAAGCACCACCAATTGCAGCAACTCCTAAAGAAGAAAAGCACACACATAACAGTAGGCAAATGAAACGACTTCAAGGTTCTTGTAAAAGAACAGAGCTCTTTTTACTGCCTATCTCCCTCTTTAAAATGGAGCTCAACCTTTTTCCTAACATGTGATTAAAATAAAGTTTTGTATAAAAGATTTTGCAACAGTGAAACTTTGGTATTATATCTAACATAAGGCAGAACCTATTCACCCCTCTATGATTTGGTGAATTTCTCCTTTTACTTTTCTGAGGCCCTTTATATAAAATAGAAATGTATCTTCCAACCTGCAGGTTAAGTCCAGTGAGGAACAGATAGATGCAACTCTGGCTTCTGAAATCTTACACAACAGACTGGATAGTTTCTCCTAAATCCAGTGTGTCAGATTTCAGTATTTTCTGGCAGGACAAGTAAAGTCTCTGCTGAGCTGAGCTGACAAATAATCCCAATTTTGAGACGAAGCCTTCCCTGACAGCAACAATTTTTTTTAATACATCCCTTTTCATCCCAGCAGAGACACTTTTCTATTCTCTATTCTGTCCACACTTATAAAGGCTTTTCACAGAACTGAATGCCAGTCTTGCAGCATGAAAGCATCTAACTTAGGTTGCGTTCTGCTACACTGCAGACATGCAGACAGCATTACATCTTGGACCTCAGACACTTCACAACCAAAAAGGAGCGTGTGAGATATTTCTGAGACACCAGCTGTACCCATGTTTCTGACTAATCCACGAGAGCTGAGAATCCAAGGGTAAGGTCCTTCATCCCCACACCTTCAGTGAAAAACAAATATCTTGGAGTAAAACTAAGCATCTTTATTTTCCAGGAGGTCCCTCTCACCTAACTTGGAGAAAAAGTAATCTTCTTGCTTTGCCTGACACCCCGTTCTGCTTTCCACACAGCATCTGAGTTTCAAAAGCATGGAAAAGAGCTGATTTTCCCTCTCTTGGGGGACTGGAAATGGATTAAGACCTAGGCTGGGAGATGAGAGTCTGGAACTTGGATCAGTACTGTAACCTCTCGGCACTCATGCTCAAATGAGCACCCCAACATCGCCCAGTCTAAAAGCACAGCTTAGTACATGCCTGAGGAAAGCACAAGGTCCTTGGAGGGAGGGGAAAGGGGCCCTCGCTTCACAGAGCTGGCTGGAAGGTCATGCTTCAGCATTAACATTCCTTTAAGGTGCCTCAGAGTATTTTCTGACTGATTCCACATGAAGTATGGTATCATCTGTCTCTCAGTACTATTTTTTGCAACTCTGAGCTTTCTGTATTTCACCTTCTATGAATGGACAAGGATGCTTAGATGCAAAAGCTCAGCTAGACCAGCTGGATGTTGGATGAACAGTCATGGCAGTCATGATTTTGACCCCCTTGTATAAGAGCCTGTTAGCTACCTTAGTTTCTGTTCAAATCTTCAGTTTTCAAATGTTTGATGGTTTCTAAAACTGCTTCTGGAAAGCCAATATTAAGAATGACAACTATCTTCAAATACAAAGTTAAAACAAAAGGCTCCTGATACACTGGGGAAGACACTGAATGGTAGTCACTGAAACCAAAAATCCCCAACATTAATTTCCGTTGCTGTTTCTGATGGAAGAGCCTTCATTCTAGAGAACTGATAAGAGAAAGCGACCTTGAGGGACAGGCACATAGTTTTATATATGGAAATGACACACAGCAAACATCCATACTTCATAAGCAAATTTTCCCTAAGCATCCACACATCTTTATCTATACAAACCATCACAGATCATTTAATCTGCTCTGTTCCTCTAGCTTTTTCAGCCTTGTATTCTACTAATTAAATTCTCCAGACCACTTAGTCTTTTTCCTATAGTCATATCTTCCTGTAGCATAGGAAAAGATAAACTTCATTTACCTCATTGTCAAAAGCAGATTTTACTGAACAAGCACCATGTAGTCAAGACATAGTCAAAAAGGTGGCTCTTAAAATGTAGCATAATTTTCACTGTGGCACTTCAGTTTTTCTAGCATCTGATGAATGATTTTACTAGCCAGATAATCTTCAAGTCTTATGTATAAAAAAAATTATTCAAGAGTACTTGCAGTTCATTCCTGAATCTGTCACTGAAATACAACAACCAAACTCCAGAAAACTGAGCAATCTGACTGAGACCACAGTCCTGCAGCTTTTTTTTTTTTAAAAAAAAGGCTTTGTAGAATCTGCATTTTGGTCTGCATAAAGGACTGCTGGCTAGGGACCTAAGGAAGGCTCAGAAATAGCATGCTCATATTCACACAGTTCATATGTGCTTAGCTTGGTTTTCTCACTGAGTTTGAGGTTCTTTGTATTACACCATCCACATTAAATCAGAAATAATTTAGGAAGGTGGTAAGGTCCTCCATCAGCTGTTTAAATCAACTCAGATTATTCCCTCTTTAAAATGGGTGGCTTGGGGGGAAAGCAGTGTTACATGTCTGGATGGTTACTATTTGTTCAGTAACCTTAATAGAGTCTATTATGCACTCAGTGTTTTCTACAAACACACAAAGGTGAACTCTGTTCAGAGGAACCTGATCTTGTCTTCAGACAAAGCCACATCCCCATTTTTCTTCAACAGAGAATAAGGTCATTGCTTTAAAGTCAAAGAAATTACCTATTAGCACGGATGGTTTTATGTCTCTAACAATATCTTCTAGATTCTTCATTTCGGCGTGTTCATGGGCAAAACGCTGCTTCTCAGACGTTAATGAGGCACGCCCCTGAGTAAGGAACAAAAAGAAAAATATATTTATTTAAAGTTTAATGGAATAATTTTAAAGTTTATTGGAATAATATTCTGGGATATCAGTTTACAAGGTATCCAGTTTAACACATCCATTTTTACTTTGGCATCTATCATGTTAGACAAAATTACACTGTGTACAGCTAACATGCCTAGGATAATTTAGGACTAATCTATTGCTGTAAGCAGTAGATAAATTCAATAATTTTACTTTAAATTCAAAGCAGCTGTAGAACACCACTGTATTAACAATTAAATGAAAGCATAATTATTTTCTTCTTTGAAGCATTCTTAAAGCTGTTTTACATGTTAACAGTTAGTCAAATGCTTAAAATTACTAATGATAAAGCATAAATATATTTATAGAGCAAACAGTACAGATATGCTAGGGAGGCAGGGAACAGGTTAATAGCAACACAAAAACAGTTTCTTCCAGGTTTTTCAGTGTTGCTCTTGCCTTAAAAGAACAGAGACTGTATGGGGTGAATATATAAACTGTAGGGGAGCCTGTATTTTGCTTCACAGTATTTAAATCATTCATTATCAAGGATGGAATAATAATGATTCTAAGGAGATGTCTGGTGCACCGTTTTTACATTAACAAAATTGACCCAGCTGTGAAACAACTTTCACCCTGATCTATACTGGCAATTTCCACCCACCAATGCCCAGCAAAGTTTCCAAGTGGAATATGATAGATGCAGGAGAAAGAGCTATAGAGTATCATTGACATGGACTGAGCTGCAAAGAGGATTTGAGCTCACTGTAGGTAATATGGAGTGCAGGGCAAGAAGGGGCCAGAATTTGTGAAAATTATCTTAGTTGTCTCAATACATGAAGCTCTGTCTGTACGTAGTCACCTGAAATCTTCAGCAGAAGAGTTTAAACACATACACCTTCACCTCTCATTTTAGTCTTGTGCCTGTAGGAAACATCACTGCAAAAGCACTTTTCAAATACGAACCTAGAAGAAGGTTCCAGCCCCTCAAACACCTTACAATTTCAGACAAAAAGAAGTGGGTTAAACATGTATATAGGGAAGCACAGAAGAAAAATTGAATGCTGAACGGCATCATCATCGTGGCTTGGCTTCGCGAACACAGATTTGGGCAGGGCTCTCCCCACGTGGGTGTGCCCTTCCAGCCTGCACAGTGGATTTTTTAGGTGAGGCACAGCGTGCACAGAACTGGCCCCACCATTTAAGTCCTAAAGTCCATCTGCCACAGCCAAGCGAGCTTGGACAGTGACAGGGAAGTCCTCAGAATGCTAAATGTAATTTTGACCAAATAGCAAGAACAGATACGTATCCGTTCCTCAGCCACACCTTTTCCAACTGATAAGATGAAAGTTTCCTTAATTATGCAAGTTTATTAAGAATACTCTGAAGTACTGGAATAGAATTCATTCCGTGATTCCAACAAAGTATGATTTTTAGAATTTTGGTTCAATTTAGGGCTGCATATACCATTGGATATAAGTCTAGATTAATTTTTTAATGGCATGTTTTCTCAATTTTAACAAACCCAAGAAAGTTGATGCAACATTCCAGCCCACAATTCTGCAATGTGGCAACAAGCAGCTTTGCCAATCCCATCACAAAAGCTCCTCTGCTGGTCCTGGGACAGCCACTGCAAGAGCTGGTAGGTAGAAGAAAAGGCTGTTTCTCATTTCCAGCTGCAAGGAAAGCACTTCCATCCCAAGGGTACCACGGGAAGCCACAGAAGGCTGTTATGTGGTTGGGGCTGACTGAGCTGGTCTGCCCCACAGGATGCCACCTTCTCTAGGCTCATCAGTGATTACAAGGAATTTCCCGAGATTTCTCTTCTACAGATTTTTATGTCTGGATTGGCTTATGCAGGTTTAAGTGTTCTCCTAGAGCCATTAGCACAGAAATACTGAGATATGGGCACTTGGTTTCCTTTGTGGATAAAATGCTAAATTCTCAACCTCAGTATTAATAATTTTTGGCACATTCCGGCTCGAATCATTCCCCCATGAATATACATTTTACAATCTGCCATTTCCTAACATCCCAGCAGATGTCCCCACAGTCTGCACACATGCTTTACACTAATCTCATTTTAAAGCAGGAATTTTCTGTAAAGTTTTCAAGGAAAAAATCTGAAGTTTACTTTTTAGTCAGCAAATAAAAAAAAAGGCATTTATGACTTCCAGGCCAAATGCTTGTTGCTAGGAATAACTCCAAATACTACAATAAAAGCCACTTTTCATTCTAAACCACTGGTTGGACTTGGAGGCAGATTTCCTGGGGAGTCAGGATGGGCGCTCTGGGCTACCTTCCAAACCCAGGCTGCTTCTTCAGCTGGTTCCTTAATGGCTTATCATGCTGCTGTTTAGCAAGCCAGTCTTTGATGGCCTAAAAAAACCCAACCCCTAGAAAACTGCCTTGGGGCTACCAAGAAAAAAAGAAATCACTGCCAAGAGCTGTGACCAGCTCATTTTTCAGGCTGCCCAGGCTGGTAGTTCTGAACACCTCCAGGATCTGCTGATCTGGGCAGATTTCTCAGGAACGGGGACCTTCGATTTTTTCACAGTGTGTAACAGCCAAGAGGTCAGGCTGACATCTGAGCGGGTAAAAATGTTGATATTCTTCCATTTTTAGCAAAAAAATAAAAACAACCCAAATCCTTCATGAAGCATAGTTACTTCTTCATACAGTTTTATACTTGATTGGCATTTGAGGAGGTACTATGTTAAAATTAAGATAATGACAGAGCTGTTAAAACACTTACTGATGCAACACCAAGGATTCAAAGTCCGGACATTGTCAATAATCTCTCATTTAATTAGCTACGAAGGAGTACTCAGGCCACTGAATACTCAGGCATTTTTCAGGCTACAAGCTAGTGAGATTAGTGCTAGCCAGATGGGTCATCTTAGGTCAGATTCACTTCTGCCTTATCTTAATTTCTACCTGCTCTTAATTTCACAATTCTAAAAAAACCCAAACAAACACAAAACAAAACAAAACAAGAAAAACAACAACCAAAAACCCCAAACCAAGTCAAAACCCAGACAATTTTAAATTTATTTATTCACTCAGCTTTGGTCTGAATTAGCTTGATCCCATTAGTCAGAATGAATCATGTCTCCAAGTAAATATTTTTCTAGTATATTAACTAAGAATGAAATATTAAATTATGTGGCTTAGCAAAAATAACAACAGCTATGCACATAGAGATTTTTGCTTGGAAAATGCTTCTAAAAGAAATTCTATGGTTAAGGGGTTTTAAATATATATTTTAAAATAGATTCGAAGCATGGAATGGTTTGGTTTAGAAGGGATTTTTTTAAAGGTCATCTAGTCCAACCCCCCTATCATGAGCAGGGACACCTTCCACCAGACCAGGTTGCTCATCCAGCCTGGCCTTGAACACCTCCAGGAATGGGGCACCCACAGCTTCTCTGGGCAACCTGTGCCAAGGCCTCACCACCCTCATTGTAAAAAAATTTCTTCCTGATGTCTAACCGAATTGACCCTCTTTCAGTTTAAAGCTATAATCCCTTGCCCTAGTACTCCATGCCCTTGTAACAAGTCCGTCTCCAGCTTTCTTGTAGGTCCCTTTAGGTCCTGTAAGGCTGCTAGAAGATCTCCCTGGAGCCTTCTGTTCTTCAGACTGAACAATCCAAATTCCCTCAGCCTTTCCTCATACGAGAGGTGTCAGAAATGTATTTTAATTGTTAATTCAGTGATCCTAAAGGAGCTACATAACACCTCCCTAAAAACTGTGTCCAAGATTTAAAGACCAGACAGTTGATTTGGTTACAAAACTCTGATAATTCAGAGGACAGTCCTTTAGGTAGTATTTTTTTGCTCCCCAGACTGACAAATTTTTGTTCTGCTCTCCACCAAGTAGAGAGGCGGCAGCAAGAGCATGGCTTGCTTTCCTCTGTGTCCTGCCAACTGGGCAAGTAATGGCTTGCAGGAAGAAACAATTCAGTTTTGTGCTTTTAACCTCAAACTAAGGGATTTCTGGTCCACTTAGTACAAGCTTCCAGACATCCATCCCTGAATGCCTATAGCTGGAGTAAGAAATTACAGAGTTTTTGTCAGTCAGCAGAAAGAAGAGGATGGAGCCAAAATGCAGGAGTCTCAATCTGGATTTGTGTGGTTTGCTGTCTTGTCTTCCTCCTGACACTGGAGAGATGCAACGTGGATGGACGTGTCAGTGTTGAGCTGTTGTGACTGAAATATCTTCCAGAAGCAGAGTCTGTCTCCTGACGTTTCCATTTCCAGCCACGGCTAGTCAGCTTTTGTACTCTGGCTGCTAGGAAATGAACTGTAGAGGACCAACACAAGGCAGCATAAATCAAAAACTGCTCTGATCTCCTTGCATCTCCATAATCTTAAGACACTAACATGGCACACAGCTCACTGATATTTCCTTTCTTCTTCTAACAGGAAAAGAAAAATGGTGAAATACTCCACACTAAGAAAGAATTTGAATGAGCTCTGGTGTAAGAAGCTTTGAGTGTTTTAAGTAGAAACAATATCTTCAGTCCCATTTGGATTTTTCTTCTAAGTCCACTGTCTTTCTCTTTTATGATTATTAAAAATTCATTCCATTCAATGTCAAGGGCTCAGAAAAATCAGCCATTTGAAGACACCCCTTTTCAGAACACCAAGCCTTCATGCAGTCTCATTAAATGTGTCACTGAGGGACTTCAATGCTCACCGAACAGGGAGGAGATTTTTTCCCAGGGATTCTCATCAGATGTTATTGCACTGTGGTTCAAATAGCTGTATGAAGACTCATCTAGGCCAGACATCAGCTGTCTTAAGTTGTATTATGTTTTCTGTTATGTGTAACATACAGAGATGTAGATGTACATAAAGATATATGCATCTTTCCTCTATCAAGCGATACCCTCCAATTCCAAAAAGAAAGTCTTTCACAATTAACTCCACAGGTGAACTAACGGATTTAATGTGATATTCAGAGAGGAAGATACAAACTCACAAACTCTTTCAACAGAGAGAAGCCAAAATTAGAAAAAGAGACTCTATGTTCTTCTTGCTTTTAATTCCCAAATGTATTCAGTATCCCAAGAAAGAAATAAAAAAAAATTTTCTTATACTTTGTAATGCTATATATTCTTATATGATTTTTTAAATCTTTTCTTAGAATTAAGTCATTTTCTAGGGGTATTATAATAAATTTGCTGGAATTAAAAAAACCCCAAAACAACAACAAACAAAACCAAAAAACTCCCAAAACCAACCAAAAAACCAAAATGAAAAAACCAAACCCAACCAACTAACCAAAAAACTACTAAAAGCTAAAGTATTATGAAGACAGTTGTGGTATCTTTAAAGCATAATCAGACTGCCTGAATGAACTATACAAGACATTTTCACTAGAACACTGAAGGTTGAGAATAACACTCAAAAAGATTAATAAACCTAAAGTCCAAAAACTCAGTGAAAAGTTCAGAAATTACTCTGGAGGATTAAAGTATTGCCTCTATCGCAGTGTAATTCTCTACCAAGAAACGTATGGTATATTTCAGATTTGAACAAAAGAGAACAAAGCATCAAAAACACATATATTAGAAGTCACTGTGCTATCTCAAATGGAAAGTAACATGAGCTAAATTCTTTATTAGCAAATGAATTACAATGTTAAATCAGCAGATGAAGCACAGAGATAAAGAAACAATAGCAGCATTCTCTGATTGTGACATGTATGAAAGATCTTGGCAATGCTAAAATGTCTCCACTCCTTAATGGATCAGAGTCATTGGCATTATATATTATTATTACGAATAGTAAAACATCGTCACTGGGACTACAGGACCTTTCAGTTCAAGGAGCCAAAGCAAGTAACAGGACTCATTAGTTAACAGTTTTCAAAAAAAATTGCTCATATTTTGGATTTGAAATGAAAGCAGTTCTTAGCTTTAGGGAAGGGTTCTGAAGTTTTTAGTTTTAGTGTCTGATCAACACGGATCAGGTTTCAAGCAAATGCACATCACAGTTTTCACATAAGGTTACTCATATCATCATATTATAGCCAAATTGAGGCTTGGATAACAAACAAAAATGACCCATCGATAAAACCCTGAGAAAATTAATAGAAAACAGCTGTAAAAACAGGAGTCCAGACTGCACAGGAGACATCTATATGGGATATTACAGAACAGGAGGCAAATCTTGCAAGTAGCACCAATGTGAAGTGTAATGCCATGGCCCGTTTGAGCAGGTTCTGTTGGGGCTGCCCATGAACCATGGCTGAAGAGCAGAGCAGCTCTATGCCAGCGAGGCGAGAGGCAGGGCTGGAAGCTCTCCAGGAATTGCTATTTCCATCAGCTGGGAGGCAGCTGCGAATAAGCCTGAGCACCATGATGACTGCACTGTCCCATATTAGAGGCAGCGCTGGCACTCGTCCCATCTTACAACCAGGGAGGCACAATCTATTTATATAAACATTTGTCTCCATTTGACTGTGTCAACTGCAGCTTATTTAAACAAGGGAACAGAGAGATCAGTACACAGATAAATTAATAAATTCGTTTGAGGTTCTTAAATACTGAAGACATGAGAACCACAAAAGACATGAGAACTGTAGACTAGAGAGCAAAGCAATCCATCAGTAAGTACAGTATTTCCAACTGCAAATGTTTTTGGGTTTATTTGCATTTTTTCTGTGAGTTTCCCACTGCAGAGTTAAGAGCAAAACAAACAAAAAAGCAGTTGTGAAAAAAAAAATGTGGTTAAGAGTCATGGGAGAAGGTGGTGAAACATCTCCCTTTGGAAGACGGTCTCCACATGGCTTTTTATCTTTCACCACAAGTAAATCTGTGGTCTGAAGGCTGTTGGTGAACCATCTGGAGAGCTCTAGGCAGGGACTGCAGACAGCGCTGGGAGCTGAGGGACCTCCCTCAGGAGTCCCACAAAGTCATGAAAGGGAGGGGACAGGAGAGGCAGAGGGAGCTGCTGGGAAGTGACAGGCCAAGCTGCCCCCCTGGCCAGAACTCCAGGACAGCATCAGGTACAAGGAGTCATAAAATGCAAAATTAAAAAAGTGGAGGTATGGACATGGACTCACAGGTCAGGGGTTAACAAATCCAGTTCCTGCAGGTGACAGGCACTCCTGTGCCATCTCATTTAGAAACCCAAAAAAGCAGAGACGTACAAGCCCTTCTAAATCCCCATACCAAGGCTCTAATTATAAAGTGACAGTGCCTCCTGATCAGGCCCATCATCTAACACCTAAAGGCAAAGAGAGCATGTTAAAACCAGACCAGGCAACTTGGACACACAACAGTTTGTTGCCAACTGTGTGAAAAAACACAACACTGAAGAGGTAATGTCATAATGGTTGGCAGTAAAAGATACAATTTAGGTAAGAAATGTAATTGTGGTGTTGACTTTAAAACATATTTTTAGAAGATCAGGGCTGTTTAAGTCCTGTAACATTTATAAAGTACCTTTTCCATGTAAATAAGCACTCATGGCTAATGGGTTAACAAGGTTAACAGGCGGGACAAAAGTTATAAAGACAATTATTGCAAGAAGATAGGATCTGAGAAGCAGAGCAAATCACAAATCCACAGAACAACTGAAAATTGAGCAAAAAATAATTCATTTCAATAACACAGCATGACCAAAAACATCATAAGCCATCCAAATTAGGTACTATCTCATCAGTACTTCTAATGCACACAGTGTCAAAGAGTTACATGCCAACAAATTTAATGGATTTTGGTGGTGTCTCTTTAAGAGAAACACCTCACCAATCATCCTTTTGCCTTGTCTTCACTTGTTTTCATACATTACTCACCAAGCATGAGTAATGCCACGAGTGTTCAGAGACAAATTAATGCGTTTCCTTTTGCAAAACTTCATATAGAACACGATAAATGAAAGATGGAAGTGCACGTATTAATTTCCCAGACATCAGAATAACCGACAAAGCAAACAAGGATTGCTTCATTGGGATGTTACATGAGTAAAATAAGGCAGAAAGTGCTTTGAGTGATCCTGGTGCTTTGGAGATACCCAAGGCATTGCATCTTTGCTAGAATGTAAATCAATTTTTTTTTTTGCTCAAAAGGTCCTAGCCAGTTGCAGTCAGCCATAAAAAAACTGATCAAGAACAGAAGTGTCTGAATAATGGACTGTTGAGAAAAAGAAAGCTAGAAATTATTAAAAGTTGGCTAGCAGGCAGTCAGAACATTAAGTGGTATATAAAAGTTAGCATTAAAATCATTATCAAATTAGTATCTAGGATGAAATAGAAACTTTTTAAAAGAGTGATTATTGATAAAATAATTTTAAACATCCCAGTAACAGTCTGGATGGAATTCAGTCCAATATTACAATATTTAGTTGGGAGCTCTAAAGACTCTTTCACTTATATGAGGTCTACTGACCCTTGTGGAGTGACCACACCTGTATGGCACTGAAATTCTGGTGTCAGTCAGAAATATTCCTCTTTCTCTTCCATCATTCTCTAAGCAGATTTGAACTATGTATGTACCCAGCTTTGACCAGACCATAAACTTTAATGAAGGTCATGTCCACTGCCAGTTAATTGCTTGTGAGGATCTTTTCCAAATGAGATTGCCAGGGATAGTCAAATGGGGGAAGGAAGAGGGAAAATCAAATTATTTTAGGGGATTATCTACAGGTTTACCTGGTTATCTCTATTTTAACTAATTAGGACCACAGAAACTGAGAAACTTTGGCATCTATTTCAGTCCTCCTCTTAAAAAGATCAATCTTCTGAGGCCTTCAACCATTAGACCTCAGCAGATGTTCTTGTGCTCGCCATGCAGGGGATAAGATCAGATACCCAGGGGACGTTTAAAACACAAATTGCTCAACTAGACACAAGAATTACTGTGCTGAACTAGAAAGAATAGAGTAGCAGACTGTCAAAAGCAACACTGGTCCAATTTGACATTAATTAATTAATTTAATTTTTAATGGCCAATCTTTGCGAACGAAGATTTGGGCAGGGCTCTCCCCACGTGGGTGTGCCCTCCGAGCCTGCGCAGTGGATTTTTTAGGTGAGGCTCAGCATGCACAGAACTGGCCCCACCCTTTAAGTCCCAAGGTCCATCTGCCACGGCCGAGTGAGCTTGGACAGTGACAGTGAAGTCCTCGGGACTGTCACAGCACCAGGTACTAACTGGGGCTGACCCTGCTGAGCATCCAAGATGTGATGGGATGGGATGGCAGGGAGGCATTGAACTGCCAGGGCGGTCCGTACTGAAACTCAAACTTGCGACCTTGGGAGTCGGAGGCCAGAGTGCTCTCCACTACGCCACGGGACCGCCCATAATTTGACATACTCTTTAAAATTAAGGATAACATTCATGCCTATGCAAATGAATTTCTTTTGTGCACTAGAGATTATGTGGTGTATAAAAATCTAACGCTGCCTTGCAAATTACAGATAAACTTCACTGCAAAAAAGCATGTTTGGCAGCCCAGGAACATTCCCATCAGCATGTCCATCCTCAGCACAGGGGCAGCCGCCCTTGGCAGAGGACAGGGGAGTTTCTACTGAGTCGTTTTAACTATTAAGAATGCCTTATTATTTGCACCACATGCCTAGGAAGTTCCAAGAACCATCTTGCCTATCCCCCTACCCTGTTCTTGGTATTGCCTTAAAAAAAAAAAAAAAGAAGCCTTTGCAGTACATTACTGAAATGCTCAGACAATGGTGAACATCATGAACATCCTAAAACTGATTATCACATTCTGCTTCTTCTCAGCTATTTGACACAAAAGAATTTACTGTCTTTGAAGTCCATGGGTGAGGATTTAGCCACTAATATAGCTAAACATGACACTACAGAAGCTTTAAAGAAGATACAAAATGTGGTCATCACACATTTATGCAATTTGTGTGATTAACAGAAAAACAGTATGGGAACACTGAGAATATGGGAATGGAAAGGAATGTGGAAGACATTACCCATCAGTCTTGTTATATTGGTAAAGATTTATTCATCAATCAGACAGCATGTGATCATGGGACAAAATTCAGAAATTCAGAATTAAAAATGAGTCCCAACTGCTTATGTATAATCTTCTATATCAGGTCTGGCTGAGATGGAGTTCATTTCCCCATAGCAGCCCTCACAGTGCTGTGCTTTGCACTGGTAGCAAGAAGGGTGTTAGTAACACTGCACTGCTTTCGCTCCTGCTGAGCGGCACTGGCACAGCATCATCACACGCTTTCCAACATTCCCCACATCAAGGGGCTCGGGACGGCAAGATTCTGGGAGGGGAAACAGCTAGGCCAGCTGACCCAAATTAACCAAAGGGATATTCCATTCCAGATGATGTCAGCTCAGATATAAAAGATGAGATTAAGATGACCTGAGATTAAGAGTCTCGTGCTGTACTGACTGAGCTAACTGGGCTCCAGCATGGGCTCCTCTACCCACAGGTCCCTGCCAGGAGCCTGCTCCAGCACAGGTTTCCCATGGGTTCTCAGCCCTCTTTTGGATATCCACCTGCTCTGGCGCGCGTCTCCTCCAAAGGCTGCAGAGGGATCTCTGTATCCCCGTGGTCCTCCATGGGCTGCAGGAGGACAGCCTCCTTTACCATGGTCCTCCATCATGAGCTGCAGGGGAATCTCAGCCCTGGTGCCTGGATCACCTCCTTCCCCTCCTTTTCCACTCACCTTGGTGTCTGCACAGCTGTTCCTCTCACATACTCTCCCTCTGTTCTTCTCTAATTGCAATTTGATCTGCACATTAACTTTTTCCTTTCCTTCTTAAGTATGTTATCAGAGATGTCTTATTGTCATTCCTGATCAGCTCAGCCTTGGTCTGTGCCAGGTCTGTCTTGAAGGTGGCTGGCATTGGCTCTGCTGAACATGAGAGAAGCTTCCAGCAGCTCCTTACAGAAGCCACCCCTGTAGTCTCCCCACTACCAAAACCTGGTATATCTTCAAGTACACAAGAGGGGAAAAGCAACTTTAAAAGTGTCTTTTAATTAAACATTAACATTTCCATCTGAATGCACTGGGATAGGATATTGAGGTGCTCGAGCGGGTCCAGAGAAGAGCAACAAGGCTGGTGAAGGGACTGGAGCACAACCCCTATGGGGAGAGGCTGAGGGAGCTGGGGCTGTTTAGCCTGGAGAAGAGGAGGCTCAGAGGTGACCTCATCACTGTCTAGAACTACCTGAAGGGAAGTTGGTCTCTTCTCCCAGGCACTCAGCAATAGGACAAGGGGGCACGGGCTTAAGCTCTGCCAGGGGAAATTTAAGTTGGATATCAGAAAAAAATTCTTTCCAGAGAGAGTGCTCAGGCATTGGAATGGGCTGCCCAGAGAGGTGGTGGATTCACCATCCGTGGCGATTTTTAAACGCAAATTGGCCATGGCACTGAGTGCCATGATCTAGTAAATGGATTGGAGTTGGACCAAGGGTTGGACTTGATGATCTCAGAGGTCTTTTCCAACCCAATCGATTCTATGATTTTATGATTCTATGATACTCAAGACAGGATGTTTCAAAAAGTCACACAGTTTTAGTGTGGCAAAATTCTAATGATACTATGATCTGCAAACCTTTTTCACCTACTTCTGGAAAACAACTAATTTCAAATAGTGAAAGCATTCTGGATCAATTTTAAAAGAGCAAACAACCACAAAGCTATCCCAACAATGCTATAAGGTCTCTAGAATGAAGTATAGAACACTATAACTATATACAGTATAATAAACACAGCCTTCATCAGCAGTTCTTTCACCACAACATAGCAGAAAAGTTGTTCATCAGGCTTGGTTTAATGGAAACAGATGGTTCCCATGGGGGGAAAATAAAATTAACAGGAATATGAAGACACAGCTGCATTTGAACTAGAATTATAAAGCCACAAAGGAAAAATTCAGCAACGAAGGCCTGATAAGTGACTTCGTGGCAGCTTTTGAGTGTGGAGGAAGAAGAAAAAGGTGGAAACTGCAGTTAGGTCAACAAAAGTTCTAAGGCTATTTTACTTTTGTTAGAACTGGTTGAAATACTACACAAAGTAGACGAAAGGAGAAACAATGTTTAAATCTATAATCATGCATTGCAAAATTAATGATCAAAGGACAGCATAGCACATAAATGATGTAAAAATTAGTTTAGTCAGACAAAGCAATTGCTGAGTCTTCAGAGATTCTTTTATTTCTCATATTGCTAAAGCAACAGATCAGAATATTTCTAGGACTGAAAAGGTCTCTCTGCTTCAATTAAAACTCTTTTGATCAAGCAGATTTTTGTGAGGCAAATAGGAAGGGACCCTTGTGGAAGAGATTTCCATTAATACATGTCCTTAGTAGTGTAAGTGTTGGTTCAGCTTATGCAAAAGGTGATCTATGCTGTAGCTTAAGGTTGCTAACAATAAGTCCTTCTGATTGTACAGTTTTCTCATAAATTTCCCCCATTTTGCTTATCTCATTTCTAGGAGTTTGGAAAGTCTTACAGGCCTTGCAGCACTTTTCTGCAATTAGCTAAAGCCAAAATAATTTCCTAAGCAGACCTAAATCACAGCATTCTGTCTCAGGCCAGAAAAAGAAACCAGGAATAGCTTATTTACTTGCTGTATGTATTACTTCCCAGCAGTTCAATTTCAAGCCTCAAGAGGCTTACATTGTATGTTCTTTCTTTTGGGGGAGGGCATTTTTCTTTTATTTGTCTTACTTTTCAAAGGAACATTTCACAGCAGAAGAAAGCCAAGAGGGGACTTGCAGAGCCCTGGACCAAGGACATGTTTCCTTATGACAGATCTCCAGCTTCTAGGCCCAGCAGGCTCTTCACAAACACAGTGCAGCAGTAAGCACCCACTCATTTTTAAGCCCCCCAGGATGGCTAGATGGGAAAATTGGTGCCTTCAGGTCTTCCAGGAACACAAGCAATGACCTGAAACCTGCACCATCGGCTCCTGCTGCTTGCGTCAACATCTGGCCACAAATTCAGCCCTAATCCACCTCAGACAGATGTTATGTCTGGCTATCACAAACAGTTCACAAATATACTCCAGGCAGGACATGAGATTCAGTGAACTGCTTTTTGGACAAAACCCAAATTAAAGCTCTACCAAGAAGAATAAGCAGAGGAAAGGAACACGGAGGCTGTGTGAGACACTGATTGGTTTTGGCACTGCTTGAGAGCGCAGAAGCAAGGAGGTGGTGAGGAAAGTATGCAGTCACCAAGTCACTAAAAATTTAGAATCTGTGAAAGGAATCAGTTGCTGTGTACCAAGAGCAACAGCCCAGCTTCTCGGCTGACTAGCAAATTAGCAGTGAGAGGTGTAAAGAAGCAGGGAAAAGAAATGAAGGGGAGAGAAGAAAGGCTGGTTAACCCCCTCAACTGGACAGACATGCAGCCAAGACCTGTTTTACTGCCTTAGGGCTGTGAAGTTCCTACACTTCTGCCCCTGTCAGTTTGTTTCTTAACAATATCTCATCACTCTCTGTAACTACCCAAAAGGAGGTTGTAGCCAGGTGGGGGTTGGTCTCTTCTCTCAGGCAACCAACAGTAGAACAAGAGGGCATGGACTTAAGCTCTGCCAGGGGAGGTTTAGGTTGGATATCAGAAGGAAATTCTTTCCAGAGAGAGTAATCAGGCGTTGGAATGGGCTGCCCAGAGAGGTGGTGGATTCACCATCCCTGGAGGTTTTTAAGATGAGACTGGACATGGCACTGAGTGCCATGATCTAGTAAGGGGACTGGAGTTGGACCAAGGATTGGACTTGATGATCTCGGAGATCTCTTCCAACCCAACTGATTCTATGACTCTATGAATACCAAGAGATGATTTTAGCTCAATTGTATTATTTATAATCCCAATCGCTATGGTGGAAGAAGTGGTGCAACACACCATTCCTCTTGGGCAACTTCAAGATTTCAAAAGCCACAGACAATAAACACCGGCATTCAGTCATCTATGCTTGGATGGAAAATCACTTTAAGATTATTAGATGAAAACCAAAAAGACTAAAACTGCTCATTAAAAACAGACAAGCAAACAAAAAGAAAAGCACAAAAACCCACCGGTAGGTATCCTAGATAGTGGCAAATGCCACTGTACCTGGACAGGCTACTTTTGTGCCTTTTGGCAAGGGATGTCCAAGATGACCTCATAATACTCTCCCACCTCAGAGTCTGTGACCCCATTATTTTCCCTTTAACAGCATGAGTGAAAGGTGCTGTGATGCTGTTCAGTAAGCCAATGGATACTGACTGTGGAATGCATCCTCCTGATGCAAAAGTATATGAACCACAGAAGATCTTTAATATCAGATAGCTAAAGAACACCTCATGGGAGTGTGGTACCAACAAACATGACCACAAATACTGCAAACCAACGAGTAAGGTGAAAAAGCAAAGCCAACTGGCCACTCGTGCATTTCCTTTAAGTAGCTCACAAACTATTAAATACATAACTACCTTTTAAAACATACCAGTTTCTTTATTCTGACACATGGAATTCATATGTTTCTTTATTTTGGCACATGGAAGGAATGAGGTAAGGGTGACTGATGAAGTCTCTCAGCAGCTTCAAATTCTGACCAGTGTTGATAGCACTGCAGACCACAACATCTGCAACATGAGCTGTATCACTGTGCAGAGAAACCATTTGTTGCAATGTATCTCAGTCCTTGCAGAAGGATGATTTGCCTGCCACACTAATAATGTATGTGCATGTCTTTGTGCAAGACTGTGCTCAAAAATAGTAGTCACATTAACATGGGAAATACTAAACCTCTAAGTTGAACATTTCTTTCTTTACACATTTTTAATGAACTGCTGAAAAATTATTTTCATTATGTGCTCATCCTTAATAGAAATAGAGCAGGAACTCCAAGCCTAATTATCCCCCACCCTGAAGTAACATGGAAGTCTGTTATTAATTCAATAACATCTAGAATAGAAAAACAACTTGCCATGCCAAGAGAGATATATTTTTGTAGTTGCTTTCACAGAGAGTAAGTCTTTATCTACAGAGTGCAAGTAATACCATGATATATAAAGGAATGAAGAAATCATATTACCTTTACTACTAATCCCTTCGAGTCAACCAACCATATCCTTTTGGTAGCTGCCTCTTTGGACACCCCTTCTTTTTCCATAGCCATAACAACGAGGTTTGCTATCCCTAATGCAGCCTGAAGGAAAAAGAAGAAAAGTAGTATGAAAAACAAAAGAAGTCCCCTGCTCCCTGTTACCCACTATTTAGATAAGTTTCTTCGTTTAATTCAACATTTTTTCATTATTTTTTCATAAAGTAAACATAATGAACTGTTGCTACCACTTGGTAATTGGAAACCATAATGTAGAAAAGTAGCAGAGATAAATCTTAAATCATATAGATAAATCATAGTACAGATAAATCTTCAGATGGCACTTAGAGCGTGGAGAGTGCAATAAATGTTTAAACTAGAAAATGCAAGAACTAACATTTATTCCATGTAATAGCACTTACAGCCCTGAAGTGTTCAAGGCCAGGCTGGATGGGGCTCTGAGCAACCTGGTCTTGTGGAAGGTTCCCTGCCCATGGCAGCAGGGGTGGAACTAGATCATCTTTGAGGTGCCTTCCAACTCAAACCATTCTATCATACTATGATATTTACCTCAGAATGCATTAAATACTTTTTCTTCTTTGAAACCTTTGTAATTTAAACCAAAGGAAATCACAGTCTGCATGCCACACAGTACAACACAGTCCTAAAAGATTTCTTGCTTTTATCTTTTTTAAAAACGTCCATCAGGAGTGGAAGTCTCCGTTTACCTACTATTCATGTGTATTGTAACTCTAGACTTGGCTGTGATCCCAGTGAAAGCAGCAGTCAGAAAATCTCACTTATCAATATTTTGCTGAAATGTGTGTAATTCTTACTGGATTTTACAACATTTCATCCAACAGATCAAACGTCATATGTTTACCAGGCAACAAAACAAGCCAAGAGACTGACCACTCAGTATTTCTGATTACTGACTCATTATACATACACTAATGTGCATATTAAATATACATATATATGGGCTTGATTCTGTTTCTTGTTCACTGAGAATCAAGTGAGATTCCCATTTTTTGTAAAGAAATAAGTAGTTTTATTAAAAATGTGCTCCTCCAGGAAGGATGACATCTACCATTATCTATTTGCAGCAACAAGCACACTGACAATACTAAAAAACCCCAAACATTAGACCATGGATTCATCTGTCTATTAAACATGGAGCAAACCCAGGAGAAGAAACTCCAAAGAGATGGACAGTCTTGATCCACTAAGGCATTGACATGCCAGACATCGATATGAGTAATTCTGAAAACTACAAATGTGGTATCAAATACTTAATGAAATTAAAGAAGCCTGCATGGGGTTGAAGGCTTCATACAAGAGATGACAAGCCACATGGCAGGTACGTACAACCTTCATTTGTGTGTCAGTGTCTCAGAAATTAATACTGAAAAATCAGTATAAAAAAATAACGTGCATAAATATCTTCAGAAATGGATGACCTCAACCAGCAGAATACTGAAAAACTATGCTCAATGACAAAAAAATTTCAAAGGGACACCACTTCTTACCACATAATACTGACTCATGTAAGTATGTTTTATTTACTTTCTATGATGTATTTCCTTATCTTTAAATTGTTTTTGTTTATACTGAAAGCAGTTCAATAATTTACAGCTGAAGAGCTAAAACCTGAAGTTACAAAAAGAGAACACATCTCCAAAAAATGTGTTACGAAAAATACAAGGTTTGATCAGATGATCAGAGATTTTTCTGTAAGTTTACATTTGAATTAAAAACCAGCTTCTACTATGTGTTAGTGATCATTCTACTCATTTAATCTTAGTCTTGTTAGGTGGACACATAACTTGATTAAATACTAAGAAAAATCATCAAAGCACAATTTTTCCTGCTATACAAAAATACCCACCTCTCCAGCTCCCTGGAACAACACTGTGTGATCTGACAACCTGTTCTTGGTAATACGCAGAGCTGCAAGAAGACCTGCAACAGCAACAGATGCAGTTCCTGAAATAAAATAAAATAAAGAATATATTTGGTTATTCTGGACAAAATTGCAAAACATTACATTTTAAATAATTCCACAGCACCTTTTGGCTAAAAGATACAATTAGTGAGGGTAGTTGTTAATAGTTCAGCAGAATTGGAGTTTGCTCTACTTTATTCTTACAAAAGTTAAATTAAGTGGGAATATTTTCAGAGTAACATGAAATAAAATACGGTTGATTAATTCTACTGTAAGGGTATAATGGCTGGGGCATTCAAACTATTATTGAATACTCTGGTTGCGACATCTTTTAGAAGGGAAGGATTTAAGAGCCCAGATAGAAGTATTTTGAAGGACTCCAGATACTGAAAAATTAAGATACTGGTTTTATTCTTAAAATAGATATACTCCAAGTACAGGAAAATACAAGACTAAAATAAAACTTCATCTCTCATGAGGAGGTTGTCAGAGTAGACGAACAAACTGAACATTTACAGAGAAGCAAAGGTAGCTGAAGGGGTAAGGACAGCTTACTTAAGGCTCCAGTCCACTGTGAAAGGGGTTTCAGCTTACCAGCATCTAAAGCTTTGGAAGTGCCTTTTAAATCTACCTTTAAATTATGCCATACAAGGAAAAAGGCTAACATTTAGCTTTATAATACAGCCTGTGCAGGCCTTTCTTCTCCAAATGAGAACCACAAAGAATGAGATACCTGTATGTCTTTGAATGGAAAAATTCTGTTCCTCACTGTGAGGAACAGCTACTAATAAAAAGTTGGGCAATAAAGAGAACTCAAGCAGGCATCTAATCCAAACTTGTACAGAGTGGCAGGATTGGCCACATATCTTTGTCTTAACTTGTCACTAAAGTCTTCTTTCAAATGCTCTTATAATGTCCTCAGAAAGCTCTTCCAGTGCTTAACTATACTTTGAAAATTTCAAATTTAAATGTTTCTTTTGTTTTTCTAATTTGTCCTCTTATCTACAACTGGAAAACCTGTTCTTTTGCCTTTCCAACAAGTTCTGTATTATATTTGAAGACTAATGGTGCCCCAACCTGCTTTTCTTATGTGGAACAATCCCAATTCTTCCACTCTTTCAGGAAGTTAAGTTTTCCAAAACCACTAGCACTCATTTCTCTCCTCTGGACTGTTTCTTTTATTCCTTGAACTGCAGCACCCAAATTGATACACTACACTGCAGGTGAATTGCCAGCACTGCTGAGTCCAGCTGCCAGCTCTCGTCATGTTCAAGAAAGTTGAATTTAGTCACTAGGACCTAGTATCTTGCTCTTCTGACACAAAGATCGAAGGTGACTCCTTCTCCCCAACAAAGCCTACTGGAGGGGAAAAACTTTCTTTCATGGATTACTGACTTCAGGCAACGAGCTTCTATTTTTCACAAATTATTATCCTCACTAAAGCCCGGGCATAAGGTGGACCAAAAACCCACAAAACAGTCAGACTCTATTCCCACAAGGATCCATTAAATACTGAAAAAAATGTTGAGAAAGGGCATTAGTTTTCAACAAATTCACAGACATCCTGTGGATGGGGATATGGTGGTGAGGTAGATAATACCAGTAGCGAAGTTGTGCTCAGTGTGTTTTTTAGAGGAGATTCTGAAGAACCAATATCAGACAGTACTGATCTAATCAGACTTGAAAAAGCTGTGCAGGACACTAACAATTAGGTACTGAAAGCCAAAAAAATGGGTTTCAACAGTGTGTGAAGATTTATAATGCCTATCTGATTCAGAGAGAGCTGAACCACAGGAAGACAAACACAGGCCCTGAGATGTCCGTTCTGGGAAAAACCGAATCCTTCCTTCTCCAGGCAGCAGCTGCCACTGACTGACCTTAGGAAACCAAAGATGAGGCCACAAATGATTCTGAGAAGCCTGCAATAACCTTAAAGGAGGAGATCTGCTGGCTCCTACAAATCTGTTCCTGAACACCACTGCCCTAATTGCAATTGTCTACAAGCCACCCAGTTGCTTTAGAGGGGAAAATTCACATTGTTGCTGATTTTTCCTTCATATAAAGTGTGAAATAGTTACGAACAGCCCTCCAAAAGCATGTGGCCTAGAATCTGCACACTGGACATTTGCCCTCAACATGAAGCTCCCCTAAATTTGCTATTCACAATTTTACTTTCTCAAGAACAAGAAGAATTTTAAAGTTGAGAGAACAGTAACCTCTATATTGAACTCTAGGAGATGCTCAAACCAGACATGCATACTGCAGGCACACAGACCATTGACTTTCAAAGACATGCAGCTAAGAGACTAAAAGAATAGAATAAGAAGCCTGGTACTGCATATACCTCTCCTTAAATGACATAATTTTGCTGTTGAAGGCTGGGTTTGAATCTGTGATTTATAGGTAGGATCAGATGAGTTTCAAGAATGGTTACTTTTTGAAAAATAAAAGATAATGCTCAAGAGAATTTAAGAACACATTTTAAAGTTAGAAAGTCATTTTTTGAAATAAATCCACCTGAGCAGTTAAAAACCATCATGTGTCTTCAGAACTAAAATGTTTATTAGGTGCTTTTGATTACAACTTTTCCCTTCAATTATCAGAAATACAGGACACCTTGTTCTCAGCCCACTCAATGTTTAGCATTTTAGTTTGGCATTTTTAGTTACTTAGTCATTTTTATGACTTGTTAATTTCTAAATAAAAAAATCTTAGAAACAGTTCCTCTAGGCATGCCTTTGGGAACAACAACCATCAGGCTGAGACACTTCCACCCCACAGTGTCCAAGAGCCAGCTAGTTTCTTCCTCAGATGAAATTAAGTCTTCCTCTGACAAAGGCCAAATTGGCAAAGACTGAAAATGGCAAAACAGAGAAGTTAGAAGGTGCTCTCAGTTTCCTTTGGTACTCTAATAAACAATCTTCATAACCAGCAAGAAGAAAAATCCCATCCTCTTGTTGGATGCCCAATTCTTTCTTCTATTTTATATTACACAGTTGCTCTTGCAGGGGAGGTGGAGGAGAGAGCCTACACAACATAACTTATTCCTAAAACCATCAATCTGGTCTCCTAAACAGGAAAGCTGAGCTGGAGCACTGTGAGGTCATGTTTGCAGCCCTTGAAGACAGAAGTTGAAGCCACCTCAGCACCTTTCCCTCATCAGGGGACTTCTCAGAAAGCCATGAAATACGCACTTCAAGCTGCTTTCTGGTGAAACACCGTAAGTTTATAATAAATGGGAATGCTGGGACACCAGAAAGATGGGATACCATCTTATCTTTATGACTAATGTACTGTTGCTAAGTTTGTTAACCAGCAAAAAGGGACTGCAATAAAGTATTACCAGTTGGGATACTTTTACAAATTCTGTTTTAAGGAAAAGATATAGAAATAAATNATAAAGTATTACCAGTTGGGATACGTTTACAAACTCTATTAGTATAGCATCTTCTGTTTTAAGGAAAAGATACATAAATAAANGGGATACCATCTTATCTTTATGACTGATGTACTGTTGCTAAGTTTGTTAACCAGCAAAAAGGGACTGCAATAAAGTATTACCAGTTGGGATACTTTTACAAATTCTGTTTTAAGGAAAAGATATAGAAATAAATTAATACACTGAATGTCAGTAACATTTTCCATTAATTATTTGCATGGGATGTGAGCTAGCATTACCTGCATGTTCATTATGAGGCTGATTCAGAACAAGGTTATATAAAGCCTTAAGTATGACGTTTCTCTCAAATCATGATTTTTTTCACAGAGTTCACGGACTATTCTGAGTTGGAAGGGATCCACAACAGTACTGCTCCAAAAAGGGTATTTAAAAGTAGTCTACACCAATTTTATTCAGCCTTTTTATTCTAAAAGGCACAATAACCCAATTTATTAGATTACTGAAGCCACTATCACTGCTGCTGCCAGTGGCTGTCATCACTCCTCGTCAGCAGCTTCCCTTATTCCTTCCTACTGAAAGGGGGGCAACGTCAGCCTGAATAGCAGATCTGTTTAACCAGAACTGCTCTGACTGACGGCATGACCTTAAATTTCACCCTGAATACTGACTCAAGTTTTTTAAAAGAATCAAAATGCAATTCACATCCATCTGCCAAAACCTAACCACTTCACACAGACATTATGAAGCAAAACCAGAATTTTACTGCTTTTCTGACTGTCATTGCTACAGGAAGGAGAGAACTGACAGAGTAATGTAGACATTATTCATGGATATGATTTTGAAAACCCATCCTACTTTCCACAAATTTCTAGATGAATAACCAAAGCAAATTTAACTAAGGATATTTTTCTAAAGCAGTGTCAACTGCTGTGACAACAAACACTTCATTATAGTTTTCTAGGAAGGTGAGTCTTGTAAAAATACAATAGATGTGAAATTTCAGGGTACACCATTCTATACCAAGTCTTTATTTTCTGTGCAAGATTCTTTACTCTTACTTACTACTGTAAACTGCACAACTGAGCATGAACATGTCAGAAGAAAACCATAGCCTTTTGGAGTTGACATACTATGAATGCTTTGGAGCACAGGGTAATTCAGCAGATACATAACAGAAATAAAAAACGAGGAAAAATTGCCCCAAAACATGAGGAATAAGAACTTTATTTATATAGGATGCAATTTAAATTAGCAAGAAATGGCTTATGGCACTGAAGCATTTGTCCATTATTTAGTTCAAAAAATAAAACCTGCAATCAGGTATTAGTTCCTTTATGTAATTTTACATACATCGTCTTAAAGAGCTAGCAAACAAGAAATGAGGAGAACTTTCTGCAGCACATCCTAAAAATTGGAGGTATTTATTCTGGACTCAAAGATTAGGAAGTGGTAAAAGTAAAATACATATTTCCCAATACTCAGCATAACAGAAATCGTATGTTAACATGGCCAGTCATCCAAATAGCACTTCACAGAGTGCCAGGGGAAAAAAATCCATTCCCATCTCCTATACTTTCTGGGGGGAAAAAGTGAGAGTGAAGATCATAACAAAAAGGTGTAATTTCAGTTGTTATTGCTGTGGGTAGTTCTAAAGTACCCTCTTTTAGGGGATGGGAGCTCCTTCTCCTTCCCAAAGCTCTGTGTGCACACTGCCCTGCAGCTGCAGCAGGCAGCAAAGAGGGGAAAGGCTCCAGGCAAGGGCAGTGTATCCTTTCTAAACCAGCAACTATTTGGCATATTTGGAAAGAGATACTGAGTCCCAGCAGCACAGGGTGGCTGTGACCAGGACGTCATCTGGTCCAACTCTTTGCTCAAGCTGGTTGCAAATGAACTTCTTTTTAAACCGTAATGACTAAAAAATGAAACAAGAGGAATACTTGTACATATATGTACTTGTAACACACATGGAAGATTATGCAAAAGCTACACTAGAGGAGTTACTTGAAAACATACCGATTTCAATGTAAATTTACCACTGAGAGAGGTGATAGATGGAGAGGTGATATCCTGAATATACTGAAAAACACTTTGCACAACCCTACAGCATGTCTTAACAGCTTTTTTAAAGATTATTTTACTTTAAAAATCTCAAAGTGCTTCACATGAAAGCAAATATCTCTTCATATTATGAAAGAAGTTTTTTTACAGTTTGCACATCATACCAGAATTTGAGATATGCAATATCAATATATGAGCTATTACACATCACTCAACTTTGCATTTTTCGAATTCTTGGTCAGAGAATGAATTGGAAGGCCCATGCCCACCATCACAACAAACACCACTCCCAAACCTTCTTTACAAATTCAATTTCAAGAACTGGAATCTCCAATTACCAAATGTATACTTCTTAATGTTTACTTTAAAAAATTAAATCTTAAAAAGGACAATATTTGTGACAGAGAAATTCTGACTTCCGAGACTGGCACCAATTTAATGCTAAATTGGTCACAACGTAAATTCCAGGTATAATTTTCCTATTTATTCCAATGGCAGTCTGGTGAACATTTAGCACCTATTTTAAATCAAACCACACATGTAAAATTAAATAATAGTCTTAAGGTATATGTGCTCTACGCTTTTATTTTAGGTCTCTTCCTTTTCATAAGATGTTGATGCAATCAAACAGTACAGCCATTAAAAACCAATGACTTCTAAGGTCATGATGGATACCAAAATTAATTCCAATCCAGTGCAATCTCTCCAAGTAAATATTTTTGTTGGCATAAAATACAGGCTCTGTGTCCATAATGGGGGCAAGCATTGTGGGTTAGAAAAACACTTACTTTATATCGATTGGCTTACACTGCAGAAATTTGTCACTGTCAATTGAGACTTGAGACAATTTTAAAGTACAGGAGTGGGTAAAAAGATTAAAACAATTTAAATAATAGAAATAATTGACCTGCACGGAGGCAGCAAGGCTAGAGAAATTTATGCCACTATTTGAAATGTACCCAGCAATGACTACAACCAGCTACCACATGATAAATACTGAGAGACCCACATAAAACAAATGCACTACTCCAAAGATGTGCAAACATGCTTTAAGCCACTGACTGTGCTTGAGTAGCAAAAACTCTTTCCAGAGACACCCAAACTAAAATGGTGTGGAAAGGGAGCACTATGGCACCCTGCACTGCCCCAGCTGGGTTTGTGAGGGACAGGCAGCAATGGCCCAAGCCAATCCCACCCATAAGCAGGATTTCAGACACTGCAGTCCTGGCCTTGTAGCTGAGACTTCTTTAGCAGATCTTAAGAGACTTCCCCTGCAGCAGGGAAGGGAAACATATAGTTTCTCTAAGGGATTTTCCAAACATCAATCCCAACCCCACCTCATTCTAGGGTAATCAAACAGAGAACATCTTCAACCCCGATAAACAGCTTTGTTTGGCAACACAGGCCCAAATTCTTCTGGCATTGGTCCATTCCCAGGCAGGGTGTGGAGAGAAAAAAGTCACATATCTTATCTTCAAGAAAATACCACCCTTTTCTTATGAATCCTCCTTCATAAATACACTGGAGATGAGCAAAGCTAGCAACCTGATCTAATTCAGGAATTTCTAAATCTTGTGAAGTTTGACAGTACAATTTTAATTAATATTTCCCCATATGGGAAATCATGATCAAACTCCCTTCAATTTTGGAAAATGTTAGCGAGAACCAGAAAAAAGTATTTGTTTTAAACCTAAGGCTTTCACTGATTTTCTTTTCCAAAAATCACTTTATGTATTTCAGAGAGGGGCTAAAAAAATCCCCATCCAGCTGATCTGTGGTCAGAATAAAACCACACTAGAATCCAAGGAAAAAAGTGAATATTTTCTCTCTAAGGAAATATTACTGCTATTGTGTTTGTAAAAAAATATTTTGAAAATATAAATATGAAGAAATTATAATTGCAGAGGGAAGAAATTCACCACCCATCCAAAACCAAAGATTTCTAGAACGCTAAAATACGAAGAATTTTATATTCCAATACAGATTTATAGCAATTACTCAGAATCCTGTTCACCTTTTTCCCAATTCCTTGAGTACAGAGAGGGGACGTAGGGAAAGTTACAAAGCTTTTTCCAATGTAAAGGATGTAACTGTACTGTGGCAGGGATGGAGATTGTTTCCAGAAATTCCTAAATATGGTGACCCTTCATTGTCAATCTTTAGTGCTTTTATAAGATCAACATTTTGACAGACTTTTTTCAAATATTCAGCACTTGGGGTTTACACCCTGTAAATACCTGTGAGCTAAGGGAAGGCAACTGCATTTGTCCAAGCTAGTACTGCAGATGGGTATGCAGCTTGCTATGTTTTCATTATCTTTTATAGCATCTCTCAGAAAATCAGGATCATATATTAGCTTTTTTAGATTTGATGTACTTAATGGTACTCATTTTATCACAAAGATAAATAGGAATCCTTTCTTCAGATATCCTCATGAAAAAAAGCCTTTCCATGAAAAACATTAAACATTTCTTTTGATCTTAAAGTAGCTCTCTCTTGAAAAATATTAAGACTAGGAGAAACTGTCTAAAATATCAGGTAAGCACTATCTCCAGAAGACAAAGGCAAATTAGATGTAGTGTTGTGCTTCTTTCTTTTATTGGCCTGACACTACTTGTCAGCTTCGGTGCTCTAGGGGCAGAGAATACAACTTATGTACAGAGAAAACTACTCTTTCAAGCAGCATGGAAAGAATGCCATTTGGAATCTGAAAATCTCTAAGGACTGTTAAAGAAGTTAGCACCATCCATCCTCATTAAAGTTGTGAGGTGAAATATCCTCAGGGTTTATAAAATTAGAGCAGAAAGAGGGATAAAAGATCATCGGCACTATATTTGGGCTGTTATTCTACTTCCATATTATAGGGGAAGGTAATTATGCAGATATGACATCTCCTTCCAAGGTGTATGGGAGAGAATGTATGAGTTTGAAAATGCAAACAGAGACACAAAATACTTTGTCAGCTAAGTTTATCCATAGTTTGTACACTTCTGCTGAAAAGCTTCCCTTCCACTTTGTAACAACATTCTAATTGACTCTCTTTCAGATTTGGGCTAAGGGTCTTCATCCTGCAAGGAAAGGTAATTCCCTGTGGGAGCTGAGGCTCTGAACAACCTGGGAAACCTCCAGATGCTGTTTGTCCTGCTATTTTGGACTGCTGTGACCATGGCTACACTCAGACTCTGCAGGGTAGGAAGCACCATGCTTCTTACAAAGGCAAATGACAACTTATAAGTAGTTCATTTCCCATCTGGGAGGTTGTCCTCCATTATCTGTTTCAGATGCAGAAGTAAAACTCGGCCAGGCTTGTAACAGCAGCACAGCTCATGTGGCTAGCCAAATCCCTAACATCAGAAAGACAAGGGCTATTTGAATCCACTGCCATGCATTGAGTCCCTGAAATAAGACCTAGATTCCAAGCACCATTCAAAATAATGACTTGTGGAAAACTCAAGCTCCTTATGGATGGCTTAAAGTGTCACTGAAAACTGTGGGAAACAAAGACTGTTTTTCATCCTGTCACTGCTGAGGACCTCCATCAACTCAAGGAAACATGAGGCAGCAAGAGGCAGCCGAGTG
This sequence comes from Sakesphorus luctuosus, assembly GCA_013396695.1. Taxonomy (NCBI): domain Eukaryota; kingdom Metazoa; phylum Chordata; class Aves; order Passeriformes; family Thamnophilidae; genus Sakesphorus; species Sakesphorus luctuosus. Next base: position 1,716,061 of record VWZD01007179.1, on the reverse strand, counting down.
ACAAGGGCCCTCCTTGGGTACCCCTCTGCAGCAGTTTTTCTGACTTCAGCCTCCTCACAAGGAAGGGAGCCAGGGCACCTACTGCTCTAGAGAAAGTTATTTTCCAGCGCTCTTTTCCTGATTAGATATAAGGCAACCAAAGCAGTAGCACAGGCCACGTAGCCCTACTTGTCTTTTTTCCTGGGAGGGAAGAGACGAGACCCCTGTCTAGACTGAGCACTGGGGAATCCCCCTCGCTGACATTTCCCGTCCTAGATATTTATCTTTTGCCAGCTGCACAAATGATTCAGATGGGAAAACAGAGTCAGGGGGATCATTTCCCTCTAAAACTGAATGAGACTGCAAGGAAAATTACATGAATATTTAACTGAGTTGTCAAATTAAGAACTGAAATACAGTTTGACATTTATCAAGCCAGTTGCATGGAGCAACAGTGGAGCAGTTCTCGCTGCAGTGACAAAAAACAACTGAGGGAAATACAGTCCAGGCTTGAGCTTTGACATTTGCTCAAAGAGCTGAAGTCGGTAATTTATATGATGGAGGCCATTCACACAGAGAATGAGGTGTACATGAGAGGGGAAAGCTCAAGTACATACCACAGCTCACCAGAAACCTACGCTGAGGAAACCCTACCCAAGATGTGACCTGTGCATGTACAAATACCACAATAAACCTGACAGATTTGTTTCCCTCTAGAAATCAGCACTTATTTTTCTGCCCTGTGAGCACATTAGTTAAGAGAAAGAGTATTACCTTGAATGTCATCATTGAAAGTGCAGTACTTGTTACGGTACTTATGCAGGAGGCGGAATGCATTAGCATTAGCAAAATCCTCAAACTGAATGAGGCAGTTCATGCCGTACCTAAAAGACAAAAAAATATGCATTACATTATAAAAATTCGAAGTTATGTATGAAAAAGCTTTTAACATGTGCAGTAATATTTTGAACACAAGTATAATATGATTCATAAATCTACTGATATGTTTCTGTTATATTTTCTATCTTCATGTTCATAGAGATTAACTAGAAGGCATAATTATACTACTAAAAATATTTACTCAGTTCTAAGTTATGAACAAAAGATCAGTGGAGAAAGCCTTCATCTCTCTGCAGAAATCTCAACAGAAGTCTTCACACAGCAATTAGCTAATGAACAAAAAAAGTTGGCCCCGTAAGGAAGATAATAAAAAGGTAACACATTCAGAACATGGATTTTATTTTATTGTCATTATGCAGATCAGAGCCATGTAATCACTCACAACATGATGCCTCTTATTATAAAAGAAGTATTGATCAAAGCCATGGTTAACCCAGGCAAACAATAAACATGTGAGAACAACTCAAGAAAGGAAAGTCATAGCTGCAAATTTGAGTTGAGTTACACTTGGCTAACATACATTAAAACTTTGGGAATGTGCCAAAACAAGGCTATCTACATTTCTTATATCCCCTGTTTCTTAAATAATACTCTAAAAATCAATGTTATAACCCATTTTAACATTTTCTCATCCTTGTAGCTAATGGAACCATTCAAATTGGCATTTCCTACTTTGAAATCTCCATATCCTGCGTTGTGCAAACACAGCCTGCAGTTGTATCAGCTGAACAATTTCTATTCTTTAGGTGATATGACTGTGTAAGTCAGTTCAACAGCATAGGAAAAGTATCTTGATGAACCTCATGGTAACAGTCTCAAAGTTAATGCCAATCACTAGGATACAATTTCAAGTATAGGTAGTTGCCTATGATGATTTCAACAGGCATAAAGCATCTTAAATACATCAAAAAAATACAAAGAGAGGAACACAGGAGTATATATGTGGAAACATTCAAGATCAGGTTGGATGGAGCTCTGAGCAACCTGATCTAGTTGAAGATGTCCCTGCTCACTGCAGGGCAGTTGGACTGGATGGTCTTTAAGGGTCTCTTCCAACACAAACCAATCTATAACTGTGATTCTATTTTTTTTTAATAAGGAAACTGAAGACTCCAGGCACTAGACTTACATGCCAATACCTAATAAGTAAACAATTTCCCTGATACGTCATAAAGGTTACTCCTAAAATGAAAGCTAATAAGAAGTTAAATTATATTAATAGTACTACTATATATCAGAGAGTCATAGAATCAGAATGGTTTGGGTTGGAAGGGACCTTAAAGATCACCTAGTTCCAACTCCACTGCCAGGGACACCTTTTGTCTAGATCAGGTTTTCTCAGAGCATCATCCAGCCTGGCTTTGAACACTTCCAGAGATGGGACATCCACAACTTCTCTGGGCAAACTATTCCAGTGCTTCACCACCCTCACAGTAAATAATTTTTCCTAAGATCTAATCAAAAGCTCCTCTCTTTCAGTTTCAAGCCATTCCCCCTTGTCTTGGCACTACATGCTCTTGTAAATATCCTCCAGTCCTTAGATAGGTTTTTTATTAGTACTGTCTCTGGATTCCTTGCCTGCCATTCACATATGGCATTTTCAAATACTTTCTTAAAACAAAAGCAAAAAACCCCACAAAACCTCAAAAAACAATGAAGATATTTCTGGACAAAAACTATGTAAAGACTGAATTCAAGCTTACAGACACTGACAAGAGGAAAAAAAAATATAACTTGAATACTGTCAATCTCATATGGGGGAAAAACACTAAAACATGAAAATTTTAAAATACAGTCTGTCTACATAAGCCTGGATCTGGAAATATCACATAAACATTATCCCACCCTGGAATAATATTACATGAAAAGATATTTTTTAAAAAATGTATTTCAAACCTAAATAAACCTAATGGCAATTTGCACAGACTAAAAAAACACTTGATTAAAACTAAAAAATATTGCATTAAGGTGTTGCTATGAAATTACTACTAGTAGCGTCTAACAGGGCAAGAAAGACACAGCACACATCCTGATTGAGCTAAAGGAGGTTTTCCTTATTGTCTAACACCACAAATCCATGAGAGACAGTCAAGCAATTCATGCTTCATCCAGAAAAGCAATACATACATGTACTGAGCAGTTCAGGATAAATAGCAATATACTGAGCAGTTCAATATAAATACATTAATCAAGTTTTTCTTTAAACCATATATGTGGTTGGCAACCGCACTAAGCAAAGCCATCAGTAGAGAAAAAAAGACAAAAATTTCTGTGACTAAATTAATTTCCATGGAAATCACATATTTACAGCCATATTACAATTAGCCAAATCTGTAGGGATTCCACTGGCAGAAATGGTAATCCCTGCTGAAAATAAATACATCTTCAAGTTTTATGGAAAAACCTGGACTTTTTCATCAATGTGACAGGCAACTGTTTAAAAGAGAATTTAGCAAGTGAGTACTGTAAATTATAACTGGGTTCAAATAAGAAACTGGAGCTACTTTCAATAATTAATTTAAATTTCTAACCTGATTGAGTTTCTGCAATGAATTTCTGTGATGACATAAGGGTCCAGGAGCTGACAGTTGCATAATAATATGAAACTAATGAGATTAACACTCTGGAATCCTGGATCTTGGTTATATGTGTTTCTTGGATGTCATTAAGCTGGTCTGTTTCTTTATTTTACCACATATAACATTCCATTTTCTCATCTGCATTTGATTTTTCTCCATTTTCTTATCCATTACCTTTATGAACACAGACCAAAACTTCCTGTGAGTTGTATTAAATAAGTGTCCCTGTAGAAAACACACATTCTACACTGTGCACACTATCCATGCTAACTCTCTGAGCCAGATACCATGGCTGTTTAATTAAAATGGGAAAAAGCAGGCAGTCTAACTCTGGGCCTCTGAGATTTGGTATCATAGCAGAAAAATTTCTAAGCACCATTCTTCTTCATTGAAAGTGCAGTACATGATATCCAGGTAAAAACGAGACTTCAGTATTGCCTATGACCAGAAGTACCTCATAAGAACATGTGAACTTTGAGGTCTATGTTCTTGAAGAAGTCTAGTCAAATCCAGGCAGTGGGTACCCATGAGAGAAAAGGAAATTACAGTGTTTCTCTGCTTGGAGTACTCCCATTCTCAAAATCACTAACAGATGAGACGTACCAATGAGGTAATACAAAACAGATAGTATATGACATTCCAGAAAATCCCCTGCAATAAGGGATTATCTACAAAGGTGCCCACACAGTTCTGGAAGCAGCAAACATACCAAAACAGCCATCAGTTCTTCTATGACTTCCACATCTTATTATCACAATGACTTTGAGCAAAAATTGAGCCAAAACCTAAGACAACATTCACAGCCAACAGCTGAGATCCACTTTGCTTCCTGTGTTACATTGCAATATCCTTCCAACCCTTTCACACACCAATGGACAGTTTTAGCTTGGATTTCTCCACTATATAAAGGGAAATTGTTCAAATCAACCCTAAGAGAAGCAGAACAGGTCCTTTCTGTTTGCACTTCATACTCTGCTGTCATTCCAAATTTTCAGTTTGGAAGTGCACCTCTCCATATGTGGGTATGGCAGACAACTGCTGGATGAGAAGGGAACCCAGCAATTTATTTCTTGCCCTCGTGCAGTCATCAAATCCTGTTGTGCCTTCCAAACCACTCATACTTGAGCAACTGTGGGCCATTCCAGTTCTGTAACTCCTGTGACCTTTGAAACATTATGGAAACGGAAACCAAAGCATATAGCTATCCTTAAATGTGACCATCTTAACACCTATCATCAGTATTTGACATAGAGACTGCACAGATTGACCTCACTGAGTATCTTCAGGTGATTCAGAGTGATTGATGAGGCAGGTTCAGATAAAGTAACTGATTTGCTACAAACAAAATCAGATTTAAACCATCTTTGAATGGTTGTGGTTGACTATTCAAGGAAGCATGTCAAAAGCCAGCAACTTCAGGCAGAACAAGATTACAAGGCAAAATTACAAGGAATTGCCATGACACAAAATGCTGCAACAGGTACTTCTCCCTATTTTAAAAGTAGTGGCCTACCTATTAAATATGGTAAATAAGGATGATAACCTGTGTACTGCTTATACTTAAACATCACATACTTTGAGACAATTCCATCTTCCTATTTGAAATCTGAAGGCATACACATTTACAGTGTAACCTAAAACCATTTTAATTTGACTGTGTCACCTACAGTAGAACCACGGGAGCAGACATTAGCGGACACTGCGGTCAGTGACAATGCTGCACATATGAGTCACATACACATCATGCCTTACTGTTTGCTCAAAACTCAGACAACAGTAGCTATCCCTACTTCTGACCTAAGGGCACATAGGGAATAACTGGGGAACTGGAGGAAGACATAACTAACATGCATTTTCATACTGAAAGGTGGTACAAACAAATAGAAGAAAGAACCTATCCAGTGGGCACAAACTGTCTTAACCAGAACACCTGAAGAAATGATAGCATCCAATCCTACAGTACCAAAACTAAATTTAAAACCCCAGAAATCTGGGAGACATTCCTCCTCGGTGTGCAACTATAAGAAATCCCCTAATGAATTCCTAACTATTATTATGCTCTGAAAAACACTTCTCTGACAGCAATATCTTTGCTTGAGTACTGGCTAGGACTGCTGGATTTTTGCAGGCAAGTGTTGTGTAGCTGTGAATTCCTCTCTTCTGCCTGTTTAGGATGTGTCACTGCAGTAACTGATTAAACAAACATAAATTGTCCCTAGAAAGTGATAATCCACACCACCGTTCACCCTTGTAAATCCTGTTTTGTCACCCACGCCTTTCTGTGTACTTGTGTCTTAGATTCCTGCTCCAAGTCACACAGGCAGTCTGAATCAGGATCCAACTGGACAGAAGTTCAAAGCCACATTTCCTTTTTTTGCTATGAAGAGAAAATGTGGACAAGAGAGGTAGCAAGCATGCACCATCCAATTTGTCATCAAGTATGGAAAACAAATGCTGGACAATGGATTAAAAAGAACCATCTTAGTGAATAACCTGTGGTTGCCAGAAAACAATGTTTCCAATACTTCTCCCAATTTACAACATACTTCCGTGACAGTCTTAGCTTAGTTTATTCCATTTATAAATAAACTTATGTTCAGTTTTCTGTGACAACAATGTAAATCTTTCAAGTAATTCTACAGAGTATATCTTTATGTAACAGGCTGGAGAAAAATGTCCAAAGCTCTTTGACCATCCCAAATACACAGTACCAGCATTTTGGCAACTTAATGCTCTTAAGTACTTCAAACAGGGAAAACCCTCAAGAATCCCGTGGGAGCTATAAAAGTTTGGGCATCATTTTGAATTCAAACCATATGATCAGCAAAATCCATGCTTACTTCGACAGCTAAGAATTTTTTCTGGAAATATATTTAGATTATTTGTTCTTACTGCCAGCCATTGTTTTGGAAACCTTCCTAAAGGAATAAGTGGTTGTTTTTTAGGTTTTTTAGCTTCCAAAATCCTATCTGACTATTTTTTTTGGTTCATATGTGCCTGAAACTGAAAAGCTCTTAGAAACCATCAGAAGTGGTTGCTGCCGCCCATTCCTAGGACGGAGCAAACCAAAGTGATAACAACATTGGTGTTCTCTCCCTTGCCTCATGCGTCACGCAGCCACTCTGCCAGCCAGAACTATTTATAGTGCACCAGGACGATGTGGAAATCATCTCCTCCCTCCCTGCTCCAAACGCTGTAATCTTGCTCATTACCATATATCCCACTGCTCAAAACAGATTTAAAGCCTAAAGGCAATGTCACAAACTCCTCTTTGTGACAGGGCTTTCATGATAGGATGCCTTCCCACCCCTCCTCCTGAGACCTCTTAGGACCTGGATGCCTTTTCCTCCTTCTCTGTCCCAAGCTATCTTTAACTTCATTTAACAAACCAACTAAACTGCTGCAATTAGGTCATACATCCATCCTAGCACCTCTTCCTCTACAATTTTAACCTGCTGGGTAAATTTAGCACAGTTTGAATGAGGGGGATAGAGCTTTTCCACAATAATTGTTACATACGTGTTCTGTGGAAAAAGGTAGCTGAGATGAGATACCCTCCAGTAAGCACCACAGCCTCTCTGCAGCAATGTTACTACTCACGCTGCCTGATGTGCTACAGCTGCACAGGACAAATATCTGTCCAAGGTGCACTGAGCTCTACCCAGTACTACAATGCAAATACCTTTCCAGAAAAGGTATCATTAAATTACAAATAACTTTCTCTGTCCTGAATTGGACCAGCAAGTCAGACAGGGCATTCTTCACAGGAAAAGATTTTCTAAAGAACTTAATAGAAACTGTCAGCATCTCTACGTACCACATGAATGACTCTATTTAAACTTCTTTTTTCATTCCCCTGCAGGCAGCCATTGGGGTTTTATTTTATCCACAGAAAGCATTTGCTTTTATAAGACTATTTTTCATAGCCGTTTTCTGTTTCCAAACCAATCCTTGCCCCAGTGAGCTCAATACATACCCAAAGTAGGCAGAGAGGTAGGGGAGATGGCAGCACTGAGCACCCACCATCAGCAGACCCTTGTTTCATTAACATTCTGTTACAGAAACACAATTCTACAAAACCTTTCCATGTTACTATTCGCTGGCACAACAACAGAGCTCTAGTGCTTGCAATGCAGCCTTGCTTTGTACCAGTGTTTCTAACACTCTTCTGCTTGCATCTTTCCTTGTCCTGAGCAGATTTGGTATTCAATTCCATGGCCTTTCTATCCCAAGAGCAGTGAGGAGAACAGGCTGGAAATGAATCATAATTTTTTCCCTTTTTCCTCCCAGCCAACAGCACTGCTACATGTATGGACTTCGCAGGCACCGGGAATAGCAAGGGTTACGCTTCGGAAGGTCTGAGGTTGGAGGCCCTAGAAGTTTTTGCTCACAAGAAGAGAAGCAAAACCAGATTCTTTGCCCACAGCAGGCACTATAGACATAAAGGGCTTCTCTTACAAAAAAAAGGTAATTAAATCAAAAGCTTTTGTAGTATACTAACATAAACAGTTACTACAAGTAAAAGATAGTCTGGTTTTTAACTTAATTGGTCAACAGCTGGTTGCATCACACACTGCAGCAAGGACTACTTGCTCTTTAAATTGAAGCCTTAGAAGTGTATCCTACTGAAACAATAAGCTGAAAACAGTTCTAAACATATACTCTCTGTTTGTGCATTTTCAAAGTGCTGTTAAAGGATTAATACAGATGGTCACCAGGGAACCTGAACTAGATTTGTTCTATTTCAATACCTGATTGAAGTAATTCTCAGATGCCTCAGGGCTGTAAAATATAAAGGCTATGAATAATTAACTTCCATTTACGATAATTGTAAAGTTTTATTTCTTCTTGTTGCAAACCTATTTGTATTTTATTTTTGATTTTGATATTTGTTCTAAAGTACTACACACAACCATGTTGTCAAGAACTAGGCTTGATTGTAACTTAGAATCACAGAACCATAGAATCGATTGGGTTGGAAAAGAGCTCCGAGATCATCAAGTCCAACTCTTGGTCCAACTCCAGTCCATTTACCAGATCATGGCACTCAGGGCCACATCCAATCTCAGTTTAAAAATCTCCAGGGATGGTGAATCCACCACCTCTCTGGGCAGCCCATTCCAATGCCTGATTAACCTCTCTGTAAAGAACTGGACTCTTCCCGTTCACATGTGCAGAGTCTTGTAACAGAATTAGTGAGGGTGCTAATAATGATATATGAATGGAAATGTGTGCACTATTGGGAGCAGCAGCAAAACAAAGGTGAAAACAGTGGCACACATGGATAAGGAAGGACAAAACTGACTGCAGGAAAATTAAAAATGTCTCATTTACATGGCAAAGCCACAGCACAGCCAACTCTGGGACCACAATCCTGCACCCTGACAACAGCAAAAAAGCAACAATCACTGTCACAGCACATCACGTATGCCGCTCCTTGTCCTATGGGCACAGTAAGAAGTCATATTGCAATCTGAAGAAAGTAAACATGAGGACATACAGACAAATGGACAGCAGACACAAAAAAAAATTACGGAGGATGAAGTAAGGAATACCTTGAGGCAAAATGACCATGCCAGTATAGTTGTTGGATCCTAAAGGCACAGAAGACCTGTATAAAATCAAGTTTATCACCACTCATCACCAGAAGCCCAGAAGAAGCACTGAAGACTCGACAACCAGGGCCCTTTTGCCTTCAGTGTCACACAAGCAATCCTGGTCAGACCACATGAACACATAGATGCTGATACTTTGAGTATGTAGGTATGACACTGAATAAGTAAAATCAACTTGTTTAAACACTTTTAACATAATCCACCTCTCTGTCCTGTAAAAACTTTACTGAGTGCTGTCAAACCAATTTCCTATAGTGAGTTGTGTCAAGCTTCTCCTCTCCACTGTGAAACAGTCCCCTCAGCAGGCAGGTGGCTGGGTAGCACAGTACTGAGATATGCTATAATGCACATTATACAAATAAATTACACTTTTGAAATTCCACAAAGTCAGACATGACCTAAACTCTCTTACACTCAGTTCTTGACAGACACAAACACCAGGTCCAGCAGATTAGATCACTGCCATGAAAAACCACACCACACACACTTCCACACACAGAGGTGTCTGGGCTTGCCTAACTCTCAGGTTATATCTGAAAAGGAAGAAAACTATATTGTAAATTTTGGTAGTTTTCCTCCTTCAGAAAAAAAATGTTCCATGCAAATAAGTAAACAGCAAACTGAATTACTGTGATGCTCTCTCATGAATTTGTATTACTTTACTTGTTACCTAATCCTGACCCCACCTAAGCCAAAAGTAAAACTCTGGGAGCCTGAAATTTAATTCTACCTCTGCTAGCTATTCTACTGCTTTTTTCAGTGTTACCACTTAGCTGCTTTAACTGAGACTTAGACCAAAGAACAATCTCAAATTACCTTTAGTTTTACATTCACTTAAAAGAGATGAGTGCAGATTTGAAACAGATGATCCAAGATTTTTTTTTTCTTTTCATCCTCTTCAATTCTTCTTTAGAGACTTGGCACTGTGACACTTTTGGCTGAGGAAGGGAAGGGTACTGAAGAGATGGATTGGTCAAGTGTTTGAGCAGGCTAAATCAGAAAACAGAGAATCAAGAAAGAAATCTGTCTCAGATGGAAAGAGTAAGTAGCTTTATTCCTCACAAATCTTTAGCTGTAGCTAAAGGTGTGTGTCACTTTTTGCCATCCCAGAATATAGAGTAGTCTTTGTTAAGCCTTTCAAGCCTATATTTTATTTTATTTTATTTTTTATTTCTTTTATTTCTTTAATTAAAAGTTTTGTATTAAACCAAAAAGAACTACTGTTATCAAAAAAAACAAAAAGAGTATAAAATATACTACACTGTCTGACAAGTCATTTTACACAGCTTAAAATCACTTGAATCTAGTTTCAAATGGGTGTCTCCTGATTACTTTACAACTGCAATCTTTGAATCAGTGACTATTCCTGTCTGGCTTAGATTGTTAGGAATTTTACTTTGCCAAGAAAAACATCATAAAGCCACAGTTCTGACGTTTGCCCTGGTATTGGAATGCACCTGAACACTTCAGATTTTTAATGCTCTAAATTTTGCAAAAGTTATGAAAAAGAAGTAAGCACAGCAGCATTTGAACAATGGTCAACAATCACACAGGGCTGTCACAGGTAAGTCCTCTAGAGATCTTTTAGTATGAATACTGTTTTATATATATTACTATTCATAATTACTGTGATTAGTGGAACCATCTATTCCAAGAAGTCTGGATTCCTTAAGCATGGACAAGTTCTCAGATTTCTGTATTAAAATGAGAGCTGCACCTGGAAAAAGTAAAGGTCTCATTTTGGCTGGACAAATTAGATTTACGTTGATTGTGTGCACTTTAAGGTGGCATTTTGCTTAAACAAGATGCATTTTATTTTCTTGAGAATGAACTTTCATATATTCACTGCCTAGACACTAATTTTCCCCACCTATGAAAACGGGGGAGGAAGCATCTGCATTACAGCAACAAAAATAAAATGAGAACTTTGCTGATAATTTTACACCAGAAAGTTTCCCAACAATTTTTAAATTGTATTCATTTAACTCAGTCTAATAGTATTTAAAAATACTACTTCAAAAAGGCTAATTTATTAAAATATTTACTTAAATACATGAGAATTCCAGCTCGGGTCAACAGCACCACTCCTTTGCTTTAACTTAAATGCCTGCTTTGATGCCTCACTGAATCAGGCCTGAGTGATTTATAGCAAATTCAATGTCTTTTTGGAAAAGATACTGTATCTTTTGCCAGAATCTAAAGATTGCTAAGTGGCCTTAGGAGGGTAAACCAAGATGACTGCACTTCCTTACACATTAGATGATATTTGTATGAGTTTATAGACATTTTCCATAAAATAAAAGAGGGAGTTGGATAGGCAGATTATTAGAAAGCCTGGGGCAGCACATCTGCTCTTTCTCCCTTCTACTTGAACTACAATGAAACAGATGGAAATCTCAATGCCAGCACTAACAGCCTTCACCTTGACTGTTAAAAGGCAAAGAAGTAACGAGCTTCCAGAAACGTCAAAGGGAGGTCATAACGGGAATACTTAAAGCAATTCTGATAGATGAAATACACTCCATAATATCTGCTCAATCGTTTATGAAAGAAACCTCTCCCTTTCCAAATTCCTGATGGTGTTTTTAAGGCATTAAATATCTTATGAACCTGCAACACAAATTACGCTTGAAAGAAAAGAAGCATATTGGAGGCCAGACTGAAGAAATGGAGAATGTACTATTTTCAAGGCATTATTTAGACAGTGTGCTGTTTGACTTGAGGAACTGTGAATATTATAGTGCAATATCACAGAAACACAGAACGGCTGAGGCTGGCAGGCACTTTTGGAGATCATCATACCCACCCACCTGCTCAAGCAGTGTCAGCTCAAGCAAGCTGTGCAGGACCACATCCAGACATCTCCTGGATATCTGCAGGGACAGAGACTCCACAACCTCTCTGGGCAACCTGTGTCAGTGCTCTGTCACTCTGACAGTAAAATGGTTATTTTGTGGTTTTTTTCCACAGATGAAACTTCTCTTACATTTAAGCACAATGTTTGTTCTTATTTTCTCTTGTTCTGTCACGGGGCACCACTTAAAACAGCTTGGCTCCTTCTCCCAGGCACTCAGCAATAGGACAAGGGGGCACGGGCTCAAGCTCTGCCAGGGGAAATGTGAGTTGGATATCAGAAAAAAATTCTTTCCAGAGAGAGTAATCAGGCATTGGAATGGGCTGCCCAGAGAGGTGGTGGATTCACCATCCCTGGAGGTTTTTAAACTGAGATTGGGCGTGGCACTGAGTGCCATGATCTAGTAAATGGACTGGAGTTGGCCCAAGGGTTGGACTTGATGATCTCTGAGGTCTTTTCCAACCCAATCGATTCTATGATTCTATGAACCCTCCTGATATTTGTACACACCCTCTGAGCAGCTGCTTCACTGGACTAAACAGCCCCAGCTCTCAGCCTCTCCTCACAGAAGCTGCTCCAGCATCAGTGGCCCTTCACTAGTCTCTCTCTCATTCCGGATACAGGACTCCAGATGAATATGGATGATAAAATCTAACTAACTGTATGATGCGTAGGGCATCGATTATTTGACATAATCATACAAAACCCTATTTCTTCTACAGTTAGTCAACACAAATTTTGCTGTGTGAGAAGTAATTCATAAGTAAGTAATAAAAGTTAATGAAAATGACAATAGGATAGTAGTATTTGGCTTTTAGTGCCAAATCCACTTCCATTTACATTAATGTCTTTAGAACTATATCTAGGTGATCCATACTGTTCTTACAAAGAAAGTAATTTACTGTACACAAAACCAGTAACTCTGTTATGCCTACACTTGATGCTGGTCTTTACTCAGCATCACTAATTCAAGGAGGAGGGCAGAATGGGGTTTCTTATATATATATATATACACACACATATGTACACATATAACCAGTTACATTTCTAAAGCTTTCCTCAACTTTCCTCTTCTGGATGACAACTTCACAGGCTCTCTACACCACACTAACTGTGAGGAGCTGAATGCCTCCAGCTGGAGGTACCTGACACATCACCTGGTTGGATCTGAAGAACAAATTTCCTTATTCCACAGTGGTCCCACAGCAAACACGACATGCTATTACTGCCTTCATACTGTAATCTCAACTATGTATGTACCTCAAAATGGAGACCCCTGTACTTCACAGTGGAGTTACTTCACTGTGTAGAAAAGATTCACCTTTATTACGTTTATTTCAGGATAAACTCCAGTGGGGAACTGCAGGGATTAGACAAAAACTTGGGACTTCAGGAAGGATATCCAAGAAGCAATTTGGAACTACCTACTCTCATGGTACTTAATGGTAAAGAAGCTGGTTCTTTAAGGCCCTAATATTTTCCCAAGACTTAGGAAAGCAGGTTTCAAAATAATGTTTCTGTGTGTTTTACAATTACTGATTTTAAGCTGCTGCAGTTAACAACATGAAAACTTGCAGTCCATCTTTGACCTATGTTTCTATGATACTGTGACCTATACCAGGCAACTTTTCAGTTCCACTCTGACTCAAAGGAGAAAGAAAGAAGCATGGAACATGTGTTACTTTGGTATCAAGAGTGTAGGTGTGTGATGCCCAATACTGCATTAGAAAAAGAAAACTGCCCAGACCAAAGCTGAACTTATCTCATGTGTGTTTAAAATTCTTCATAATGCTGCTGTGATTAGGCAGTTTATGCCACCATTCTGACCAAAGATTCTTTACATATGAAGAAATGAACTTTTCTGATCACCTGAAGTCAGTCCCACTGTCTTTAGGGAAGGCATTACTCCAGAAAAACTAGATCAGTGTGCCACAACTTCTGTAGTCTACATCTTCAGTCAGATACAGGCCCAAATGACATCCAGCTTCCAGGTTCTCTTTTGACTCTTTTCCAAGAACACCATCTACATAGGCTCTAGGATGTTTTCCTGCAATATTTCTTAAGCATTTGATCCTTCTTCCACTTCACAATATTTGCATTCATAAGATTACTTGACAGTTAAACTATACAACTAAATCTCTCCATTACAAAATATCTAAATATCATGAGAAGACATATCCAGGGGCAACTAAATAAAAGGAGATGGGAAGGAAGAAAAAGAGAACCATTTATCCTTTTGGTGAGCACTACAGGAACTAATGCTTATGTACAAAGTTATTAAATATCCATAAGAACAAAAATATAATATGAACAAAATATAATAAAGTTTACACAAAATAAAGGCTGAGATAGTTTTAAATGATGAAACAGGGTACTATCTTGTAAGCTGGGCAAAGACAGATATATATTTATTTCAATGTGTCCAAATGTAAATTTCTAAACCAAGGACCAAAACTGAAGAAGGCAATTCTGGATTTAAAAAAAAAAAAGGCAAAAAAAAAAAAAAAGCACTACAGGTAATGGATATATACCATTATTCAGGACAACTATCACAGCCAAAAAGGCTAATATAAATAAGGGCTATACAGATAAGGGATTATCAAATATGGATAGAGCAATCTCACCTTTTATGTGTCTAGTATAACCAGTGCTACAGTACTCTGATAATTTCTGACGTCTACATTTCAAGAACTAAACATCAAAACCAATTTATTCTAACCAAATGCCTCAGTTTATGCAGAAGGTTGAACTAGTTTACAAAAATGTTTCTGTCTTTATAATCTTGCAGTCCATTGAACACGGCTAGAAGAATGCTTAAATAACATACAACGCCAAACGTTCAGTGATGTTGAAACACTCAGCACTCTATGGGATGGCTGAAAGGACTTACAAAAGGCAGGTTTTGAATGGCAGTCTGAAGGAAATGAAGAAAAGTTGAGTTGTAGATGTAACAGGGGAAGATATTTCATATTAAAGGAGAGAAAAATCCTCTTAAGCAAAACATGAAAAAAATAGAAAGTAGCAAAGCTGTGTAACTAAAGCAGAGACGGCGTAGAGGCACCAATAAAGCTGTGTAGAACCCTGAAAGAACAAAAACTGTTTTGGTGTGGTAAAGCCAATAAGAACATTTTCTCAAGAGGAAGTGTGCACAAAGCCCAGGAGAGGAAGAAGAGTTTGGCAGCAACATCTGGACTGCTTGGAAGGAAATCAGATTTGCATCACAAGGGCCAGAAAATACTGTAATCCACAAGGGAGATTATCCAAGACTATAAACATTTTGAAATCTATCCTAACAAAAGATACACACAGAGAAGAACTATGCCCAGGGAAAGACATCAGATTCATCTTACACATCGTACCTACCAAGATGGAGAGCACTGTTACTTCCTTGAAGAAGTTCAGTGTTTGAGTAGCACTGTTAGTGTAATTTAATTTTCCAGTTCAGTGTTAATTCAGAAGAATTAAGTATCAATAAAAATTGGTAATACTACCAGTACACAACATAAGACACCCCAAACCAGAAAACATCATAAAAATGAACGTAAGCATATGTTCAGCCATACTCTGTTGTTTGTGTGAATAGTTTCCTGCCATTCCTCAGACAGCATTATTCCTTCCTTCTGCTGTTCCTGGGCCAGAGATTCAAAACAGTGAGAATCTGCATTATTGCAAGTGCATTCTCTAAAGATAAAGGCACCAGGCACTTTTGGGTCATGCCACAGGATAACTACTCTGTATTAATGAAAACCTTTTCCAATCAGCTCTGCAAGGGAAACTGCAACCCAAGCTAATAAATATACATTTAATCTGCAGCAGTTGGCATCAACAAGCTAAAGTAAATCATTACTTTCCAAGAAAACAGAAATTAGTAGAAATCCTGATGGGCTCTACAGGATTTACACAGTTGCCTTCAAGAACATTTCTCCTAGACTTGTGATGATTGGCCTAAAACTGGAGCACTTCCCATTCAATTATTGCACATTTTGCGTCTCCCTTAGCACACATGACTTTCTGATCAGTCACACCAATATTACAAAAGCAGGTTGCAACTGCTTGGTTGCTCTCTCATTTCACATGTGATAAACATCTTGGGTTCTTCTGGACCAGGAAAGAAGTTGGTCACAAGGGAAAAAAACCCCCAAAACATTCTTGGATCAATGATCACATAAAATGAGGTATGAACTATATCAGAAATTTTTAAATAAAACCTTGTACTGAAGAAATTCAGTATCATGTGTTTAAAGGTAAGAAAAAAAAACCCTGAGAGAATACTTTTCTAAAGTACTCAAGTAATTACTGTTTTGAAAATATTAGCCAGAATTTAAGGGAAAGTCACATTTTATTACTACAACCAAAACACATTGTTCTACAACTTTACTACTATAGTTTATGTAAGTCACAATGTTCAAAGCTCCACACAATGAGTAAAGCTTCAAAGACTAACAAAATCTCTTTACGTGGCTCTTCGATACTCCAGAAGTTGCCATCACCACTATTAATATCTTACACTAATTCAAGACTTCGTGTATTAATTTCAAAATCACTCCTAATTGCATTTTTACTTGGGAAAAATTGGAGGAATGTTCATAAACTTTGCCACAGAAGTGGAATACTCAAGCTCAATAAAATGCTATATTTATAAGAGTAATGTTTTTTCCAGAAGTCATCATAAAGAAGTAATAGCCACTCCTGCTTTCATTGCAGAAGCAGAAGCTTTCTGAAATCCCAAGAGAAAGAGAAAGTATGAACATTGTATTTTACATTGAAAAACTGGCAACACTTTTGGGTTGACCTACGCTGGACACATTATTACAGCCTGTGCTATTGGCTTTGGTTACACTTTATCATCATGAATTTAACTTTCTGAAAAATTGCCTTTGAAGTAAGTTCAAACTTTTCAGTCCAAAATGTCTCACTGGTAAACTTATATTCAAGTATAAATTAACAATGATTGGAAAAAAGGTTAATTGAAGACTAAATTAAGGTCCCAGAAGTGTTCTAACTCTATTTTAACATTTTAAACAGGTAGTTAGAAGTTCTAAATGGCTCCTCCTCAAATATTCAAGATCCTGGGGATTATATCCAGGATCCCAAAAGAGCACTGCATAAAATTATAGCTCTTATAATTGGGGACTAAGTGAGAAAAGGAAGTAGCTGCACGCTCCTCAGAACTGTTTATAAACCTCTGCTAAGCCAAATACCATCTATCTTTTTCAAAGTATTATTTACACCTTCCTCAGGGAACCTCCTATGGTTTACCAAATAGCCTCCTAATGCCTGGCACTGTAACATATTATTTTAGATTATGGAGGCAGCATACTAATCAGATGCAAATTTTCCCTCATTTTATTTCAGACTGCTTAGAAAGTAACAATACATCTAAACTAGAATCCTTGGATATGTCTGTGGCATATAGACTTTGTAGAATATACATGCATTTCAAATTAGCTGGCTCAGAAACAATCTTCAGTGTATTGCAGAAATAGGATGTACCAAAGAGTTAAAATGAATATTCTTAAAGTTTTTTCTAAATTATTCTTCTACCTATATTATTTGCCTTTTACATATCACTCACTTATACCTTAGATTTATCAGTAAAAATAATAATAATAAAAGCTTTGTATGTATTTTAGTGGACTTGGTAAATGTTTTTTTCAGTGATGACCTGCTGGAATTGCTACTGGACACAACCACCATTGAAGATGCATTGAAATCAGACCCAGGTCACACGGTTTTGGAAAGACTGGAGGGAATCATGAAGGAAAGAGATTTATACTAATTCCAGACACTCCTATTTTGGTGCTGGACACAAAAACTTTCTGTTAATTGTAATTACTGGTAAATTCCATGACTAATCATTCAAAGCATATATACATATACATTCCAAAGACGTTAGAGAACTGAATTGTTTTAATTGGTATGCTCAGGACATCTTGCCGACAAATATATATATTGGTTACTTCAGTAAGGTTAAGTTCCCAGTTCATGATTTATTGACCAGAGATCCATCTGCCTTTTAAGATTAGTTAACATTCCTATTTCCTACTCCTAACCCTAATCTGACTTCTAGTCTTTGTTGATTGGTGAGTACTGAAATGTTCACATCCACGGTCAGAACTACTTGGTCTACTCGAGTGCTCGTTATTTGGGTGTGTTATATGCAGAACAGAGTAGCACCTACTGAGGGTGGGCATATTGGAACAGTTTAAGAATGCCAGTTAATACAACTTTGTTCTTTTTTAGGGTTACTCCTTCACAAAACTACAGTTGGATTCTATAGACTCCTAAGGCCACCTTGCCTCCCCAAACCCAGCCTTTTAAATCACAGAAGAAATCAAAGAACTTTGCTTGCATAGACAAATCATCCTGTCACTTCATGCTAGCCAGAAACTTAACTTCTAAGTAAGGAAAGAGCATTTAATAGCTTCTGCAGAAAAAATATGTGTATGTGGGAAAAATACGGCAAAGTATTTTATTCCTGTGCAATGTCTACACTATGCAATCAATGCCATAAGAAAGAAAATCACAGTATGGGTTTGCTTTTTTGTTTCTGTAATGCCTTCTTGAGAATAAACAAGCTCAGCTTGGGCTTCATTAGATGACAACAATTATTATTACACAGCATAAAGCAAAGCTTTTGAATGGTCTGTGTACTTCCTATGACTCAGTTTTCTGAAAGAGGTCTGATAATGTAATGGTAAAAGATTACACAGTCTAAGAAAGTGGTAAAGGTTGATTACACTTCTTCAATAACAACAACAATAATAGTAATAATAATAATAATAATAATAATAATAATGTAACTATAACATTACTATAATAATATCATCATCACCTGTTTCTTTCAACTACCTGCCCAAAAGCTCTTTTCCCTGTAACCTAATACACATGACCTTTTAAAGACTATCAACCCATTACATGTGCAGGTCATGCCAAGCACAGAACACTCACAAAAGCACCGTGTGACCCAACACTCTCATGGGTGGCTGTAAATGAGTGAACCTGCTCACTCTAATCCATCTTCAGCAGTAACACTAGACAACTCTCAAAATATTTATTTTTTGCAGAAATGTGGAGAAGAAAGTAGAAGGAAGTTATTACAACAATTTTTCTTCCAGCCATGCAGAAGCAAATACATTCATGCACATATTGCCCTTTTGGGAACAAATGTTTACACGGGGAGGAAGTCTTATGAAGAGATGGGAGTTAACAGATTGAATAATGCTTCTAATTGTACAGTATCAGACAGATATCTGAATGTGCATGTTAAAACATTCACTGTGGCATCTGAGGTGGTTCCCAAAATCCATCCCTCACTTAACTGGCTGTAGTTCAGTGGATGCATACAACCCATAAAATACTGATTATAATCAGAGTTATGCTATCAAATGCTGTTACTCTTATGCAAACTGTCATGTACTGACAAAGAGTCTCACCTGGACTCCCTTAATAAAAACTTATTTACTGATACTTTTTTTTTTCTTACACAAGATCACTTAGAGCTTGGCACCTGTATTTCTCCTTGGCACCCAGTCTTCAAATTCCACCTTTGTGGGATAAAGAAAGAGTTAAACCTTGGTTTGATTAATTTTTATATTTTCTGGTAGGCTTTAATAGTTAAAAATATAAATAGGGTTAGAATGATTACATCATAAGATTTTTTCATACTGGTAGGATCATCTGTAAATTAAAAGTAATTAAATAAATAAAGAGTAAGTAAATAGCAAATGTCGCTACTCACAGTCAGTAAACAAAAGAAGCAAAACTGTTTCTGAATTTCATATCATACTGAATCACATGGTCGAGCAATGCCAAAGGTAATGAAAAAAACATTGCTTCCACTTCAGGAAGCTATGAAAGACAAGGCTGACTAAAAAAAAAGTAAGAACAGCACAAAAGAGAGTGTTACACTTGGAAACTGTTTATTTACTTAATTGGACATTTCATTGCAACATTGCATTTAAGAGATTAAAAGGAAAGCTCCTATAGCAGCAAATGGTCAGGAATATCAGACTCTTTGTCTATCCTACTATTAAAGTACCTTTTATTTTCATAATTTATTTTTGTGAGCTGCAATAATCAGCAAAAAATTAAAATTTATGTGATTTATACTAATGCAATGATGAATTGTAAAATGTATTTTTCACAAGCTTTGGGAAACCTGCCACTTGGCTCTAATCACTTAGTGAAGGGATGACATGGAGAGTGCTGTTGGTAGAGGATTGCACCACTACTGAACACCCTCCTCAAGAATTCTGGAGGAAACTCCTCCAGAATTCAGAAAAAATTTCTTCTTACAGGGAAACTCAGCCAATTTCTTTTTGTTTTCATTTGTCTCAGGGCTCTGACAGGCAATGATAAACAGAACTCAGCTGAAAATTAGGATCAGATGGTAAACTGAGAATAGTTCTGTAAATGTCTCACAATTTGACAAAGATAGCAAAAAAAAGTTTCTCCCCATTCTGCATCTCTCCCCTTTATGATTCAGGAAGCTACATCTTCTGGACCAAGGTATCACCTACTGTAACCAGGGGCTTTTTTTTTTAATTTTTTTTTGAGTTTTTCAACCAAATGCTTGTAAGACATTGACACAGGACTGGGTTTTTGATCAGGAAACACATATTCATGACACTGCTTCCCTCCCCCACTTCCCTCAAGAAGGCCAGGAAAGATGTACAGTAACTGTAGTTGTCTGCAAAGTCTCCTCCCTAGAGATGGGAATAATGAGCTTTTGGAAATGTTTAAAGTCTACTAAATAAGAAAAGCATCTAGCAATGATCTGGTAAAACATTTTTAAAGCCATGAGATTCCACTCAATATCTCCAGTGCTATTATTTTTAACTGAAAAACTAGGACTAAAGCCAATTTTATACTTCTGGAATTATTATTGTTTTATAAATCGAGTACATACACACACACATATGTACCTTCTAAGATGTCTGCATTTCCTGGCATTCAGTGTAGACAGCTAGTGCTTTAAATCTCCATAAAATTCAGCTAAAAAATCAAGTCCCCACCCATCTCTAAATATTTTAAGTATAGATGTGTCCAAAATGCTTTTAGTTTCTTTCCTTTTGTTTGAGTCATTAAAAAAAAAGGCATATTAAGATTTTGCAAATTCATATATATTATATAATTTCTGGAATAACAACTGATAAGAGCTGGAAGGGACTGTCTCTAGGGATTCCCCCATGAATCTCCCGGTTGGAAGCATGGATAGCGTTGTGAAAATAGTTACAACATTTAAATGCAGTGAAGCAAACTCAGCTTGTTCAGTCCAAGTCATGGTACAATGGCTATGATGTACCAGCTACTGTGCAGCATAAAGACTAACGACCCACACACAGAGAAACACTACAAATAACAGCCCTGGATGGCCATTTGTGAACTTCCAGATGTTATTTCTTACCCTTCAAGCATCAACAGAGGCTAGAAGCATCACAAAAGCTATCTTGCACTAACCACATGCCCAGAGTTCAGCCCTTAAATGCAACACTGAGCAACTAAAGTTTTTCAAAGCTTGACTTGAGTCTCCAGCAAAAATTCTAGAAGACTTCTTAAGTCATAAGCAATAATGCTGTGACCTCCAAAAGAATCTCCTCTCTGTGAGGACGAGTCACATTGTGGCTTTCACTCTGCCCTACAAAAATCCCTTCATTAGGGCCTTAGCTTTCATCTCTGGTTAAAAAAAAAAAAAAATCTCTATTGCCCTTTTGGTAGCTTCAAACTACTTTAAAGACCTCCTTAGTAGACCAAAGTGGACTTTAGATACTGGAATCTCACATTTTTCCTGATCATCTTGCAGAGTTGGCTTAGTAGAATTTGAACACAGATCCAATAAATGTTGCTGTACAGGACAGCCTTATCTTTATGCCAAGAGATGGTTAACTCATGAGTCCCCTCATGAGGACTATCTGGAGCATACCTGATTGAAAGAACCAACAGTTTTTCAAACTCCAACACCACAAACAAACCACAGAATCCACATATACATTAACACTGAGGCCTCCTCACCATCTTGTACCATACAAAGTGAAAAATACGCACTATTTTCAACAACACCAAAGCTCACAGAGAAGCTGACAGGGACCTACAACAATCACCTGGTCTAACTGACCACCTTAGGGCTGACCAGAAGTCAAAGCATACTATTAAGGCCATTGCCTAAATGCCTCTTAAACACTTCAGTCCAAGAGATGCCTTGGAAATAGAGAGAAGCTCACTAGTGCAAAAGTAAGACTGCACAGTGTAATGTTCAGCTGGATCCCTTTAAACCCATTAGCTCTGCATGTCATTATTTGACCAGAGCAGACCTAACTGGAAGAGACTTAGCAAGTTGTGAAAAAGGGAGCTGTACCCCCAGCATTAAGACCAGATGGCTGTTACATGGAAAACAGGTGGGATCTATCAATGGAAAGGAGCAGCTACACATATAAAAAGAGGAAAAAAAGGCATGTGGAGCAAACCTGACTTTCTCAAATACATTCCCATCTATTTACAGCAAAACTCACTGACAATGACCATATGCTTTTAACCATAATTTTACATTGCAGTGTTAACTACAGAAATGGTTCCCAACTTTTCATTTTTTATTTTTATTTGGTAGTAGGGTATGTGACTACCAATATTTTGAAACTCGGTGCAACAGATTTGGAATTATACCAACAAAATTAATAGTAGTATAGGAGCAGTCCTTGAGACAGTAGGATACGTGGCTAAAGTCCTAAGTCTGTATTCACCACACAGTCTTTTTTTGGATAATTTGCAGAGTTTAAATCTCAAACAGATGTTTGTGGAAAGAAACTGTCTTCTCTTTTTCACATACAATGTATTAATCACTCTAAAATAAGACTATAAAGATAGTATCTGGCTGAGTCCTTTCTATTTAGCAAGGTTGCTAAATACTTAATTTACATCCTATTTGGGACAAAGCTCAAGAAGCAAAACACTTCAGTGATCTACAAAAACAGTTATAAAAACTACTCAAATACTTCTACTCTGGAAGTTGGCTAAAGGATTCAATACCCCACCATGCCAGATGGTGACAGATGACAGAACCTCTGCCTTCGAGGGTTACGGTTCCAGAGAAAACAAACCATCCTGCACCCTTCCTGAGACTGAATACACAATTAGCTTGAGAAAGAATGAACACAATTGAATTACATTACGACATTCTTTTCTTATTTTTCATGGGGACAGTAATAGTAAGGAAGTAGTAATGAAGCTAAAAAGCAGTAGTTGTTGGTTATCATCTGTTTATCCCTTAATAAGGGACTGGGAAGGGTGGAAACTGTGGTGTGCTATGACAGAACCAGCCAAGAAACCAAGGTTGTGGGACATACAACTTCCAGCTAGAGCATGACAGAGACAGCAAAATGTAGGAGAACATGAAATGAAGCAATTAAATAACCAAACCAATATATTTAGAAAACCTCATACTTAGAATTACAAATCAACAACCCTTGAGGATATAGAAGAGGAAACAGCTGTGACACAATTATAGGTGGGAACAAAAGCGGCTAAAAACACAGGCAGGATTAGGATTGAACAAATCTCTCCAGAGAGAAGTGAGCAATAAAGGACAAAGTAGGGTTGGAATTTACAGAAGTCAATAGGAAGAAAAGACAGAAGGATGACATACCACTAGTAGAAGACAGCTGCAGGAGGTAACCAAACTAGATATATAGAGAGACAAAAAATGTGGAATGAGTGAGTCAATGAAGAGTTGCACAGTATTATTACATGCAAGCAAGTTTTTCAAGAACCCTTAGGTCTAATTTCCACACTAACTTAAGCTCAGACACTGCTCAGACTGCACAATATTTTGTGCTAACCAGCTGCACTAGATGGTTTGCTGCTGACAGCAAGAGGGTTCATTTTCTCATTTACCAGTGAGGTAGTGCTGTTGTTCTACACAAAAATCATCCAAGCCACATCACAGCAGACAAGGTTACTGTTTTTAAAAGTTTTTACCACTGCCTCACTGACAAAGGATAAAAATTAGGCAGATCACAAATAGTTGTGCCACAACACTGAAAACCTAACTATGGTCTATACCACATCATGAGAAAAAATAGGTCGTTCTGTCATCATCTGCTCTTATCAGGAATGCTTGAATACACAAAATTTTGAAAAACTTTTTTTTTGTTTGGTTGTAGTTTTGGTGGGTTTTCTTTGTTTTTTATTTTTTTTAATGCCATCACTATTCTTATTTCACAGCATTGCTGTGACAGAATTTGCAGTAATTTAGTGGTGATGTATTTCATTCACTCATAGAGGTCCTTACAGACAGGAACCTCAGCTACCACTTTATAGCACAAAAAGTATAACACAGTGGTGGTCTCACACAGCACACATAAAAGCAAAGCATACAAAAGGAAGGCAACATTTTTCCCAGCAGAGAACCATCTCCTCTTATGTCTGCCTTCTGAGGGTATGATGGTCATGCCTGCATTAACACTTTCAAAGTGACACTTCTGAGCAGCAGAACACTGGACTTTATTACCTCATAACCAAATGTTAACCTTGTTAAAAATGAAGGAATACAGATTCCTAGAAATGTGACACTTAAACAAAATCTTCATCCACAGGCACAATCTGAATCCCGGCATCAGGCACTATAAATGAAGAGTGTCCCTAACATGGATGGTAGTTAAGTTTATGAATACTATGAACTGCATAACATTTCAAAATACTAAAAGAAATCTAAGCCACATCTACTTTAGTACCATCAGCACTGCTCAAAACTTCAAAATTAGTTCATACCACAGTCTTGCCTTATGACTGACAGGTGAGTAGCCTGCTAGCCTTTGTTTTCCACTCCTACTTCAGACAAAAGTTAATCTTGTTTTCATTTTAGAAACATTGTACTACCAAAATCTGTCAAAACCTAACAGAATTTTCTTTTTAAATTAAAATAATTACAATAAGAATGGAATTGCTTTCCATTTCAACCATTCTCATCCAAAGAAGATACTTACTATTGTTTGCACATAAACAGATGACTCAGCTTCTTTAGGCTATACAATCACATTTGACTTCTAAAACTGGACACAGGAGTGGAGTTTGATGCCTTCTTTAAAAAAACACTTTCTTCTTTGTGAAGAAGCAATAGTTAGCCTTGGGCATTTCTCTTAGAAAGATTAAACAGCTCCAAAGTCACTTCTGTAACCCAGGAGAAGAATGCAATGGAAAACACCTGAACAGCCTGGGCAGTTTAGTTAACCTGCATTTTTAAGTTTTACCTTGTAGAACTGACCATGTTTTCTTAAAAGTCTGTTCAAACTCAGATTACTTATTTACCAGCTTGCTTAGTTTATATAAGTGAAGTGGAATTATAAACTTGAAACACAATGAAGACACCTACATACAAAACAATCATTTCAATGACTCAACCAAGGCACAGAACATTACTTAAAACCTTCATGAACAATCACCAGAAATTACTTAGTTGAATTTTCCATTTTTTTCTGATCACAGTAGGATTTCTAAAAAAGAAGGCAAGGTAACAAAAACAAGAACATCCAAAAACTGTGGCAGCACTTATCGAAGCTGAAATCAGTTTAGTGGCTCTTTTGAGCACAGACTATGTTCTTGGTCAAAAATCTGTTTTGTCCCATGTTCTGTTAAGGCGTTCTTTGACATTGCCTCTGCTCTTTAAGATAAACCTGCTGCCAACAAACCTTAACTGGAAAATACTGTAGCTCCACTGACCTTCTCAACTGTTTACATTCATATTAGCTCCTTGTTCTCAACTACCTGACCTCTTGCTCCCAAACACATAGTAAAAAATTCCAGTTTAGCACCTTATTCTAAGTATGTCATGCAGATACTTGGGTGATAGGAAACAGCCATTTCCTTGTCTTCCACTCTTAAGTTTTCTCCATAACATGTTTTTATACCTGCTGCAATTACAAACTCCATTATTCTGATATTTTGTAAATATAACCAAAGCCCAGAGAAGCAGAACAATGGCTACCACATGTCCTGTGGAAGAAGAGGTTTTCCACCAGAGATGAATATTTGCACAAGGCACCTTGAATTCCATGAGGGCATCCAAAAACTGTAGTATCAAGAGATGACAAAAAGTTCTATCAGAGCTCTAACTTGAAAATGGTGACAGCCACTCTGAAAACTATTTAAATACCAACCAATCCTGCTACTTAGCCACTTTGTTCAAACAAACTTAGGAGATACAGCATTCAGCGGCCTGCATGCAAGGAAACAATTAAGCCAAGCTCTTGAGAATGGGATTTGAGAAGGGTGGTGAGGCACTGGCACAGGTTGCCCAGAGAAGCTGTGAACACCCCATCCCAGGTTGGCCAGGTTGAATGGGGCTCTAAGCAACCTTGTCTAGTAGGAGGTGTCCCTGCTCATAGCAGGAAGGTTATAGTGAGATGGTCTATAAGGTCCAAACCATTCTTTGACACATAATAAAAAAAAATCCTGTCTTTGATAAGTCACTATGACAGAAATATTGTTGAATATAACTTCAGGACCAAGCACAGAAATTTCTTTGATTTAAAAAAACCCAGTCTCTTGGAAGTCTACAAAAAAAATCCAAAATAAGGTTTTCTGGAGAACTGGGAAAACTCAGAATTATTTTAAGCAAACTTCTTTTGTATGTGCTGTAAAATTGTTATTCTTTATGTACAGAATTTAGAGTGCGTCCACAATATTTAATATATTATTTAAAATGAAACTAGTAAAAATGCTGTAGCATATTTTGTTATTGCTCAAATCTACCTTTTAAATTTTCCCAATTTATTAAACCTTATGTTTAATATTATGGTAAAAAACATAATATTTAGCCCTCCACAAACCTTGTGATACCTATTAAACATGGAAATTGCAGCCCAACCAAATGAACTTGGCCCCAAGTCTAAATTCAAGTCTTTAATAATGCACAGGTCACTGCAGCCTGATGTTTGACGTCTATTAACAGCACGATCTAGATTTAACTTGTTTTGTTGGCATTCCTACTTAAAAGGTAGTTCTTATTAAAAACCCCCAAACAAACATGTATCCCACACTTCCAGCAAATCAGCAATAACAAAAGCAAAGCCATGTAGCCTTCCCCTTCCTGCCTCCAGCACTGTTTTCCTTCCTGTGCCAAAGACCAGTCCCAAAGCATCTCTGCCCATAGAGCTCAAAGCAGAAGGCACTTGGAACAAATGGACAGCAGTGCCAGTTCTTGTGCCCAGAGATCACTGCTCAGGAGCTGCCTGCTCAGATGGAGGTGTCTGCTAATGCAATCGACCAGCCCAGCTGCAAGGGGCTGATTGATCCAGGTAGAAAGCTGGCTGAAAATGCACAGTGTATGCCATACACCATGATTTCCTCGTTGATTCTGCGTTTTTTGCAATCAAATCACCAAAGGGTCTTTAGGCGATGGGCCTGCAGTGTTTGAAGATGATGCTGTGATTAAGTGAGGATGTGCAACTGAATTTGACATCAAGATTATACCCAGTATAAGGGGGCACGGGCTTAAGCTCTGCCAGGGGAAATTTAAGTTGGAGATCAGAAAAAAAATCTTTACAGAGAGAATAATCAGGCATTGGAATGGGCTGCCCAGAGAGGTGGTGGGTTCACCATCCCTGGAGGTTTTTAAACTGAGATTGGACGTGGCACTGAGTGCCATGATCTGGTAAAGGGACTGGAGCTGGACCAAGAGTTGGACTTGATGATCTCGGAGGTTTTTTCCAACCCAATCGATTCTATTCCTCATATATGTTAGTTCAAAAATGGCCATCATGCGACAACCAGCATATGTTGTTGGCATTTTAGCTAAGAGCAACAGATGAGCAGCTGGTTCCCATTTTGAAATCTGATTTGGAAAATATACAAAACCAGCTGCACTCAGTTCTCTTATCCTGAAAATATCATTCTTTAAAAATATTTTCCATATATAATTTACAGCTTCTACACTTTTCTGGCAAAGAAAGGAAAACAAACCCTAACTGTGTAGTCTGGCTTAAGCTGAAAAATAATTTTTTTAATACAAATTTAGAATCATTAAAAATTTTAATATAGCACTTCTTTGTAACTGCTATGGATTTCTTGAATTAGCTGGTATAAATGTAAAGGATGAATGATTTTACTAGCTATTTTCCCCAGTACAAATTCAGCAGAATCACTGTTATCTCACAGCTGAGGAAATGTAGTATTCCAGAAATCAAATGTGCTCAGATCATAATCAATTTTTCAGAAGAAAAGATTAATCAAAGACTTTTAATAAAACCTTCATACTTTAAAAAGATCTCTAAATGTCTGGACCATTATGTCCAGTCAGAGAAATGGACTCCCTAGGTTTTCAGATGACGCCAGAGCTGACAAATGCAAAACCTCTAACAAGGCAGGCTTTCTATTCTGAACCTACCGAAAATGCTAAAAAAAAGTAAAATTAAAAAAAAAAACATTCATTTTAATGGTGCAGGACCAAAGTATATGTAAGCAAGTGGACTCTAAATATTATTGCTTAATTTTGAGATTCTCACAGACTGGCACAAATGTTTTCTGTTTTTAAGTATGGAACCACAAACACATACAACATGTAGGCAAAAAATAAGCTACTGAACATTTTCAAAGATTGTACATAACCTGAAATTAACACAATATGAGTTTAATTATTTGAATGGCTCATTAAAAGAGAACTGGTTTTTACTGCCTTTTTTTCTCAATGTGCTTTCAGATTTGAAGACTCTTCTGATAATAGTAACTGCCATTACAACATTTCAGTTTATCTAACAGCCATAAACAAGATTGCTTCTATTCATATTTTCTGTTAAAGGAAAAAATAACTCCTGCATGTCTCTCAGAGCTCCATCCTGAGAAAGAGGAATGATTCCAAATATCTACTCTGGGGGGAGAGGGGTGGGTGAAGGGAAGGGAATATACTTATAGCAGCAGATATTAATCACAAAGCAATTATAGTTAAATGATACTATAAAATTAATGTGATTATTTGCAGAAATATCTTTTATGGTTCTCTGATTCTAGAAAGAAGGTTTAACTTTTTCCAGCAGTCTTTAACTCTGTTTTTATTAAAATCTGCATAGTTCATTTTCAGCAATCCCTGCCAGCAATCTCTTTCCAGTAGCCATTTAGGCTTGCTACAGACCAGCAAATACATGAATGATCACCTTTGATGATAAAATCCCCCAAATTCTGAAATACAGTTCACCAATTAAGGGATCCTTCTCTCGCTGTTTCTAAAGTATAATGTTTGAAACAGACAGCTTTCTAGTTTTGCACTAAGCTAGGTCAGGTTTTTAGAAGGAGAATTATCAAAGTAACACTGCCAGAGATAAAACAGTAAAGACTTCTTGTGCAGGAGCCACTGCAGTGAAAGCAGTAAAAAATTCTCCCAAAATTATTAGGAATATCTAAAGGAGTAAGGGAATAGGAAAAAAGGGATCTTTGAATCACTGAAACCCCAGCCTATTCTTCAAAATGTGTTCCCTTTTGTCTCTCATATACACACCCAGTAATATAAAGATGACCTATCAGATCACTGGTATCTGCTTCTGGGGACATAATCAGCATTCTTTGGAACTCCAAAAATCTAGTTATTTAAATAAATCCACCTACAGAATTACAAAGAACTTTTATAACTTTCACAACTTTTTATAATTTTGCAATTAAAGAAACATATTAGCTAAAGAGATAACACGATTTAGTCAGAAGTTGTTGGCACTGGCACCACTGTGAGTCTCAGTTAACTGCACTTACATATGGTAGTGGGTTTTAAGTGTCATATTGCATTTTTCAGCCATTTCCAGGCTAATATTTTTTACAGTGGTGTATAACTACTAGTGATTGCTAATGCAAAAGTAAGATGTGTATCTGGAATTTCAAAAAAGTGTCAAAAATTCTGCAGATACCATATACTGTCTCCTTACATCTAGATTTAATAAAAAGACAATAAATCAGTAAAATGAATCAACTGTACCATCTTGCAACTAAAAGCATCAGGTTTTAGGTCCCTTCAATTAGGAAAGCTCTCAGTATGCCTTATTGGCATGAAACTGGTACAGGGAGACTGCAGGGTTGGTGGGAGAGAGGCAGTTCCAAGCATTCAACTGACCAAGTACACAGCTTCAGAATTCACTTCTGGCATCCTTTCCAATCGCAGTCCCAAAGCCCTGGCTGAGAGCTCATATCACAACGCTTGCACAGCTCAAAGACTAACATGGTCATAATGTCATGATACAGTTAAGGACCAAAAGAGAAGTATCCCAAATTTTCAGACATGCTGTATGTCAACACCTGAGTACGCTACACGGCTGGACATATGGATTGCTACTGTAGATTCCAGGATGGCCAGGGAAACCACTGAAGTTTCCATGCAATTTTCTGGGAAGACTGCACAAAAACTTGTTGAGTCTAGCAAGTGCTGTGTCTCACAACAATCTCCAGGTAAAGGCCAAGAGACAGATGAAGCACTGAGGGACCCAAATTCAATTAGCCAGACTGAGTGAAAGTTTTCTCGAGAGCTGAAATATAGGTAGAAATAATTCTTCACTTCTACCAGGAGAGAGACAGAACTGGGATAAGAGGGACAGATAACTTACTGCATTCTGATGTAAACTACCACCAAAAATTTTATATTTTACTTTACTAGACTTTCCAAAGGAGAAAAAAAAAGAAAAAAGAAAGAAAAGAAAGGAACTGCTGCTTGTAACAGCCTGGAAAACTTCTGTACTTCCCTAACAACAATATAAACCTTGTTAAAATATTACACTCACACAAATTATTCAAATAAATCAACATTCACTCCATTTACCATACAGTTGCACCAGCTAACTTCTGTTGGGAATCCTGCCCACCATTTGCTGGAGCTATAAAAGATGAAGGAAAGTAACTGAGATTACCCAGGCCTTTTCCATTTGAAAAATCCTTTCTTAAAATAGTTTGGAGAAGAAAAGCCTAAGAACAGCATGTTCTTCACTTGTTGGGTCTCGAATGGCTGCAGAAAGACTGGGGCATAACTGAGCATTATCAGAAGATGAATACATCCAATCTGAACTCCAGAATTAGTTTTGGTACAAGAAGTATATTAAAAATACTAAAATATCCCCCCCCTCCCATCTTGTCTGGTGAAAACAAAACAGTAGCCTTCTCCCTCAGTACTGTGTTTGAAGATTTCATTACTTTCTGTTTTCTTTGGGGGATGAATGAGGCTTTATTTCTTCAAGGCTCCTTTGCTGATCTTTGCTCAGAATTTCTCTAAGGTCTTGCATTCCAAACAATAATAGGTCTCTCTCTACAAATAAACCTGATGTGATTAGGGTCTGTCTATCCTGCTATGATTTTGCTTCACTGACAGACTCACTTTTCCTTATACCACTTACTGTCTTCAAAAAATTTGTAAAGCAAATATTTGTAACACTTCCAGAAATCAGATGATTTAATTACCAAATGAACCAAGAGGAAAGGGAAGAACAGGGCTACAAGACACTAAATAACAAAAAAACCCAACAAAACAAAAGACTCCAAACAAACAAAAAAACCCCTACACGCCTTGCCTAGCAGAATATACAGAAGTAGAGGTCTTCTACTCAGTCTTCCTTTCTCTATGGCAGAGTCCCCTGGATTTGGAAACTGAAGTGCACACAAGCATCCTATCTCAAAAAAACGCACTACAGCTAGGTTAGTTCTCTTCCTCAACACAAGCAGGTGAGGATGACTCCAAGCATGGTAGCACACTAAGCACCACACCCAGGGAAGGGTTCAGGGTTTCTTAACAAGCTTCCTAGAGGTGGCATCATCTGTTAGTAATTTAAATGTTGCAAGTGATAATAGTTACAAGTCATCATGGTTAATCCCAAAATTTGAAGACTTTCCTCAGGAAAACAATCACAGTTGCTTGAATTAGGATAAAAAATGAACCCTGATTATGAAAGTGTTGAGGTTTTTCTCTTCCACAGCACTCCATCATCCAAAGCAACAGTCTCTGTTTTAAAACCACAATGTGCATGTTTTTTAATAGTCAAAGGGCATTTTTTAATAGTCAAAAAACAAGGATCCTCCTGAATGGCTGAATGGTTTTATCCCACGAGTATAAAAGCCAAGCCCACCTGTGAGTCCAGGTGGGCAAGGAAGCTTGGGCCCAGGTAGTGTCAGGAAGAATGTAAGCCCATCAGTGACTGGAAATGAATCCCAGACGTAAGCACAGGAAGGAACTGAGGGAAGGTTCAAAGAGCAATTGTAGTGGTAGTCAAGGCAGTCTACAGAATACTGCCTAAGGACCCAGATTTCTCTCATTCTACTGTCCAGTGATCTTCGCTAGGAAATTAATATTCACTGAAGGAGGGATGGAGCAGGTAGTCATAGACTTGAAAAATTGCCTTAAAGGGCCTAAGCCCCACTGAGCAACAAAATCTCTAAACAGATCTTCACACAGCCTGCCATAGGAGGGAGTTGTTGCAGTAGCATTTCTTCCTGCATGCTTTCTGACAGCCACTTTAACTTATCAGTATGGGAACATGTAGGCGTGATATAAGTCTCGATCTTGCACCACTACAGTGTAAAAGAGGACAGAGGTATCAATATTCTTGTACTCACAATCTGTGCTTGAACATACTGTCAGAATCACTATGTGGTCCAATACTCCAATGATGCACAGCTATGTGCACCTTGTCAGATGACTTTTTGCTAGTATATTCTCTTGCCAAAATTAAGGGCTGTTTGAAATAATTTATTCACAAACTGAACTACATTCTAATGTAATCTACTAAATAAAAACATCTATTAAAACATTTTTGTATTTTATTCTGTGGATACATTGCTTTTAAAGTTGTTCTCAAAGCTAGCTAAACCATATTTACCATAAAACACTGTTTTAAAGTAACACATGAAATGAAATGAAACACTGCTACCATCTGTGAATAATGTAATCAGGCAAATGAGGAATAATGACTACATCATGGTAATTTGGGATGGAACATACTGAATTACAATTGTCAGCAGCTTGGTTTATAGCTCACAAACTTGAGAAAAGCACAGCACATAAAAAGAGCAGGGAAGGATTTAATCAAAATATGATTACAGAAGAGAACGTAAACAACACATGGTATTATTTTTCAAGGGTCCACCATTATTGTTTGCATCTTGAAGTGAAACTGAAAACTTACCATCACACATGCAGAGAAAGATAATTTTAGTGATACAAGGTTGCCTTTACCCATCACAAATCCATGGAGTTTAGCTCCCAACAGAGTAATTGCACCCAACTCTTAGGGGTTGTGGTAGGCAGGCAAGGAAACAACCTACAGGAATTCCATCAGATTCTTTTCCATTTTCTAAGTTTCCTATCTGTTCACAGGCTGGAGGTGCAAGTCAGTACTGTCCCCGCCCAATGTCCAATGACTCCCATTGGCAATGATTTGCAGCAGAAAGCAAGCTGGTATGATTCTGTCCTTCCCTATTCTGATATTTTTTTGGAGAGGCTCAGGGTGGAGTTATCTTTACCAGATTTGTGAAAATGAAATACGGTTTGAAATATGGAAAAAATTTCCATCTCCTTTAAATCTACTTCTTTCATTAGACAGTTCAAGTCCCTGTTACTGAAAAGGTGGTTTTCCCCCTCTTCTTTCCTTTCTTGTTTCATCTCCATTCTACATATTTTCCCCTCAATCATTTCCATAATCCCTTCACTGTTGTACCCGATACCTCTTGGCCACTGATATATTACTCTTTGCATCATCACAGTCAAGTACGGAAGAAATAGGACTGGAATAAAAATACAGAGTTATTTTCTCTGCTTACACAGAAAGCCTCGGTGGATAAATTCTAGCTACCAAAGTTTTGTTTAGAAATCCCTCCTCTCAGAATTTCCTCTGTAAACACAGATACTTAAGAACACCTTGTCATTTGGAAAAATTTGCTTCTTTGTATAAAATGTTTTATGACCCATTTCTCCACAGGGCAGAAACTTAATGAACATTTCTGAATTCCAGTTTGATTTATATTCTTCACTGATGAAGACAACTCAATTTTTTTCCTCATGTTATAAAACATTCCTTTTACTTAGAATATTCCTGTTCCCCTAAATTACCGCACTGACACAAGAGTAAGAAACATCTGGTAATGTCCAGAGAAATTACAGTACCTGCCCTCAGAGAGGGCAGCTGCTGGCACTGGTAATAAATACAGAAACAGATAAATGTATACATAAGTAAATAAATAAAAGCTGTTCACTGGATTTCTGCCAACAGAAATCCAGACACTTTCCATATGCTTCTGCCTTCTCACACCTGGGAAAAATCACAATGTACTAGTTCCATTCTGCCATGATAGCACACTGGATACTGTACCAAAATCTTTTAGTAAAGGATAGTTTAAGTTGTGGATTTGTTGGGTTTGTATTTGCTTTAATTTTTTTAATCCTGACTCTTTCATAAATAATTTTATTTCATAGGAAGAACTTTTTTGGGGGTGAATAGCAGTGGTGGCTTAGAAAAGGAAAGTATTGCAGTTGATGAAACTGCAAGTATTTATAAAGCATTTTCATAATTACACATTATGATATTTAATGTATAAAGGTGATGTTTCAACATGAAATTCTATAAATTATGCTGAAGCAGCTTATAAAAATCTAGGTTTTCAAAATTTACCAATCAATCAAGATGATTTGCATGTCTAGGAAAATTCCCTGGAAGCCAATGAAAAGCCTATGCAAAGAGCACCACCCTGTACAGCTGCCTACTCCTTGTTGCTCCCAGGCAGTGCTGCTAAATCCTAGCTCTTACTTCTTTTAACGTTTGGCCTCTCTGGAGAATTATGGAGGTGAAAAAGATCTAAAATAGATATTTCACATAGTTTTCCAACTTGAAAGTATCTGTCATCACCGTGTCTTTAACTTACGCTTATTAAAAATATATGACAGCCTTTTGCTTTACAATGTTCATGGTTATGTATGTCCTGGAAATGTACTGAAAACATGACCACTGATTTCTCCAGAACTTCTTCCATTCCCGGAATTGATTAGGCAATGCTGAATAAGAAAGCTTCTTTTGGAGCACCATGGCAATAACTAACAATAAATATGACTAACCTAAAATTTAACAGACCAAACATGCATCTAAGATTAGCGAAGCAAATACTCCCCTCAGTGAAACAGCCAGCAGAAGGCTAAGAAAAGTGAAAAGAGGAAAAACATAATAGAAACTTTCATAAGGAAAAAATAACTATCATTTAACCAAAATATACAATTACCTAGATCACCACAATGGCTGGCAAGGGAATCATGACCTGCATCATTAACAGACAGACTCTATGCCAGAATCAGCAGCAAGTGCTGAGTCTGCCAGTGGCACATTAAACACAAATTCAAACTTAGGAACACATGAAATTATTGAGTAAATGGACTTGATTTTGACTTAACTACATCACTTTTCCCTTCACCTTAGCAAATGAGTCTCACAATCAGCAGAGATGTCACATTACAGCCAAGTAAACTACACCAAGTTTGAATTAAAATT
This sequence comes from Sakesphorus luctuosus, assembly GCA_013396695.1. Classification (NCBI taxonomy): domain Eukaryota; kingdom Metazoa; phylum Chordata; class Aves; order Passeriformes; family Thamnophilidae; genus Sakesphorus; species Sakesphorus luctuosus. The sequence continues at coordinate 1,680,651 of VWZD01007179.1, read as the reverse complement.
AAGTGCTCCACTTCAAACAAGAAATAAATTACACCACTGCTGACCACAAGAGATTTAGCTGAGAACAAAGTGATCTTTCAGAAGGTCAAGCAAACACAAATTGCTCAAAATTGCTCAAAATTACAGAGCTTTGAAGATATTTAAGTAAAAAGAGCATGTCAACCAGACCTTTAAACATTACTGAGATAATCTGCTGCTTGACTCTGATGATTTCCTTCAGTATGAAGAACAGTAGTTCATTTTAAAGAAGAGGTGAGTTAGGGAATGCATTATGCTAGAGATTCTCAAAATATGGACCAGAGAGCCATTTCTTAATGCTCTGAATCTTCTTTTAGGGAGGTGGATCTATTAGGAAGGTGCATCAATTTTATCTGAAATGGAATATTCAGCAGAGGAGGAAACACACTACAGGGTAGAGCCAAACTAGCAACTTTCAAAGGAAGATTATCAACAAGAGAGTGTCAGCTAACTGGGGATGATCGGGAAAGGTATAGTAATACATGAAGGAATATGTGTTTCAGGCACAGAAATTAATACCATGTGCTTGGCCAAGCTTCTTTTGTAGAGCAACTAAGGCATGAAGAACTGAGGTTGTGCTTGTCTAGGTAAGGTCCCAACATGAGGTCGAAATGCAGAGGCACAAGGGAAGACTGAGTTGGTGGAAGGTATTTCCAGGATCCACAGCTCAGCCCCAACTTTGAGATGTAGAAAACACATTCTGCTATGGGTCCTGGCACTTGAGCTATTTTAGGCATATACACTGAATACAGGGCTAGAACTCCAAATATTTTAACAAACAAGGAAAAGATGAGCAAACGTTATTTGACATGGAAGAACTATTTTATGCATCATGGTATGATAATAAATGTAACTACTTTCTGTACAGGAAAAAAGAAGCAAACTTGGTATAGGTCCATACCATGACATTTAAAATTAACAGACTGAAAGTTTAGGCCTGTTATGGTTTTGGTGGGGGCAGAGGCAATGGTTGCCAAGTATGATAGCTTCTGTAAGGCTGGTAACATCTCACATATGGACTCACAAAGACAATCATGTAGGCACAGTGCTATGCACAGAAAATTATTAGGCAAATACTTAGCAACCCCAATCTTGAAAAAGAAGTTTGAAAAACTAGTTCACCCATTGCAAGATGAGTTTTACCACTCATGCAGTGAATTCATATATCTGCAATATTAAAGGTAAATAGTTAAGGCAGTTATAAGCTCACAAAATACTATACTCAAAATAAACATTATTTGGAACCTCACAATTCTGTCTTCATTTCATAAGCTACTGACCTTTATTTCTGGCAAGGTGAAGTTGACAGTGGAATTCATCAAGGACTAGCACAGATATATCACTTACCTTGAAGTCACAGCTTCCATGAATTCATCAAGAAGATCATCGTAGGCTTGACCTCTAATTCTCTTGTGTCTCAGCCCAATATACAAAGGATCTTTCAGCAGTGTCTGTTAAAAAAAAATGTCTGAGGTATTATATGAGCAAGTTACAATACTACACTCTTATTTAGTAAGAAAGGGACAACAGTACAGTGTTTGAGGATTAACCCAAGCATATGAAGTACATATCCATTTAGCCACATCTACATAAAGACTGAAGAAACATAAAGAGATTAAAGAAACACCCTTTTGTATCAAAGAAAAGGGATACCCTCGTCTCAAAGGAAGTGTTTCCAAGTGAAAAAGTAAAGTTTATTCTGGGAAGTCAGGTCTCAAAAGTATCTTTTGAAGCTTTAGTTAGTACTTTTCTATTTTTCCTTTATAACCTGACAGTGCTGTGACATTTTAAAAAAGCCATTTTCTTTACTTCTATCATCATGTTCCATAAATCTCTCCCAGAGCCCATCATTTCAACCTTGTTGATGAGCTTATATTCAGAAAATGTGCTTTCGAAAATTCAAAATGCCAAAACATAACCAAGCCTTTGACCTTTTCCTTCCACGCTTTTTAGATTATCAGTTTAGATTCCAGCATTATCCATATGGATATGATTTCTGAATTTTTCTGTGCTTAAATCTTGGGTTTTGCTTTCTTTAGATTTATGATGCAGATTTTCACCTGGGTCCATAAAAACATCAAGCCTGTATTATTCAATGTCTTCACTACTAGGAGGTTCTGGTTTGGTCTGATATATTTCCAAATTATAACTTCCAAATTACTAAATGTGTTCAAAGTGTTTTGCAACTACTTTTGACAATCCACTTTAGCTACAGTAATTCCCCAGTCTCACATTTTTAATGGCTCTCACAGGAACTCAGATATAAAGACACTCTGCTATTACTTCTTATGTTGTAAACCAGCTTAACCAGAAACACACTGTAAAGAAAAATATGGATAATCTCTCCTTCCAAGGGAGAGCCTTCAGCATGCAACATGACACAAAAAGGCTGGGAAGCTTTCTAAGCCTGCTTCAGACAGCAAATCAGAAATGAGATTTCTGAAGTTTAGAGAAATGCCTACACTGCCCCTCCAACTTTTTTATGTTGTAGAACTGAAAGTTATCTTCTGGGTCAGAAGTCCCTGTTCAAGTTGGATTTTAATCAGTACAACATTTAAAACCTTTGGTCATATTCTGCCTTCCCCTGGGAGTATCCTGATGCACACCTACAGACAGAAATGTTTGTCTCCCTCACTTTTCTCTTACCTCCCACAAAAAAGGAAGGATATAAGATTAAAATGTTTAAAAAACCCCAAGCAGATTTAAAAGCTGAATTTTCTAAAAGTGTTGCTAAAAGTCATCCATTCAAAACAGTTTCTAACATATTACTTACAGCCTTTCGGAAGTTGTTAGTTCAACTTTTTGAACTGACAATTGAATAAAGCTAAAAATTAAAATTACTTTGTAAATGAAGGTGAAGTCATTTCACTGGAAGTATTTTATTTATTTCCTTCACTAACTCATTGTAGCATTCATGTTTAAGTAGCATATTTTTAGGCTGAAACAATTTTATGTGTGTATTTACATTTTTCCAAGTATTCCAGCACCAAAATCAAAATCATAGTTCTGTACCTACTCCAGATACTGCAGGAAAAACTGGTAAGAATTTGATCTGGTATCTTTCAAAGTAATTGACCCTTTTGTATAGTCTTCTTTTCTTACACAATCATTTCAAACTTTGTTGTCAAGAACTATTTCAGGAATTATGTTTTCATTTCGATTTTGAGTTTGTCTCGTTACTTAAAATTACCTTAGCAAACTCTGAAAAATCAAGGATAATTTTTTATCCCTGGAAGATAAATTCACAGGAAATACAAATGAACTGTTCAGCAATGTGAAAGCTTCAGGCAACCTTGGAAAGCCCATGTGAGTTGCCTCGTGCTTCCCACCAGACTTAGCACACAAAGCTGGAAAGAACTGCCAAGCTTCAGGAGCCTCTGACAGGAACATCACAGTAGGACTCAGAAAGAGAAATCCCATTTCTACAATCTCATTGCTGCAGCTTCCCATGCCAGCAGGCTTCCCATACTGCATGTCCTGTGCAAGCATACCGCATGTTCCACTGTCCAATTCAGTGTAAATAACTTAATCCCTTTTCAGCTCCTGTAATTCTTCTTCCTAAATTGATTTGCTCTTTTAAAAGAGCTTCCACAAGGTTTTTATCAAGCAATGTTTGTCATTTTTTCCTCATTTTGTAAAACAATGCTTAAAATGCAAAAAAAAACCCCTCAAACAAAAATCTTTGGTTCCTTTATTTTTTAAATTCTGAAGACTTTTCCAAAACACTTTGCAGCCAGGCTGAGTCAAGCTAATTCCTTCAAGAAACCAGCTTAGATGGGCAGTGATTCTGTGAAAGTTCACGAGAAACAGGTATCACAGTTACTCTGTTCAAAAAGTGCTAAAAAAGACGAGCCTGCCTTGCAACATGGACTCTTACACTCTCTTTGCTACTTCTGCATCTTTCATGTCTGTGAGCATTTAAATCTATAGTCAACACTAAAACTCAGAACTCCAAAGCAGCTCCCTTTGTAAGACCACAGCTTGAATTTATTCACATATCTTTGAGGCTGAAATTTAATGTGGAATATTATTATGACAGTGTTTCTGGAGTATGTTTAAACCTCTAGCCTGAGAAGTCTCCCGAGCAGAGACAATTAATTCAGCAACACATCTCTGATGAAAAGCTTGGCCAGCTACATACTCAGGAGTTCAAAATTCCTTTACAGCTCAGTGCATTCTGCTTAACAAACGTTACAGTTTGACAAGAAATAGCCCCAAAAAGTTCCTTTATAGTCCTGTTTGGAACAACGTATGAAGAAACCCGGGGCGGAGACAAAAGAATGAAACATTCAGCGAGTGAAAAGAACAGTGGTCACGTCTGCGCCCTGAGTGGCAAACCATTGTGGAGCTGCTCCCTTTCCAAAGGGCACTGAAGAATGAATAAGCTGCTTAAGCACATTATCCCTTTATTCAGGTCAACACCATGCAAACCAGGTCCATGGTGCTTTGGTTTTTTTTAGAGGGTTCACACATCTTGAGAAATTAACATTTGCTATCGACTATTTCATGGTTTTCAAAACAGATTACCGAAAAAAAAGTTCCATCCTACAATCGAGTATGTCAAGCTGACATGATGATTAGGTACTTCTCCTCAATGACTTTGGTTTCTTTTGTCACCCAGCTTGTTGTCAAAGCTTAAAATTTGTTTTGTTCCTTTGGAAATCAAATCTCCTTCAAAACATAACTCTGCTTTTTTCAGGCTAGTGCATTTGTTATGTATATTACATGATACTAAAAAGGTTGATGCCAGTTTATTTTTAGACATGTTTATTCTAAGGCTTAAAATCAAATAGTTCTAAAACATTTAGGTTTACCAATGTGGTACATTCACACTTAAACAGAAATATGGTTTGAAGTTCTGGTAGTGGAAATATCATGTAGATCTATTTAGAATTAGCTGTGTAAAATAACAAGTTCTTTGAAGCACCACCTGAGAGTATTAAAGCTGCAATAACCTTGAGGTTTCAAGAAAAATGCAAGCTGTTTATACCATCTTACTTATACACACTTAAAGAGATCAGCAAACCATCAAAGTTCAAGGCTTGAGCTGTGCACCTGGTGCTGATTTAGCTATAAAAGCCAAACAGCAAGAAACAGAAAATTGTACACTTAAGTATTTCATCAGTTGAGCACAAACACAATGAAATGCCATCTATTCTCAAACTTGGCACCAAGACGTTTCTTTGGAACAGGTACATTTTAGGGAAGAATTTTATGGAAAATTGGAGGTGAAGAACTGCAAGGCACTGAGCTTTTCCAGACAAAGATGGCAGCAGTGAGTGCTCAGAACTGATCAGTGCCACCTAGACAGAGTTTGGTGTCTGGTAATGCTTCAGAGCAGCAACTAACTCCTTGCCATTAAAATGTCAAAACCCTCTAGCACTTCTGCCATGGGAAATGATTTGCATTAGAGCCACAGTTACAAAGTTAAAGGAGAACTACCTTTGTATGGAACACCTGAAGTTTTGGGACAAAGACATGCCATATGCCAGAAATTAAACACATTTCAAAGTATGATTGGTCCAACAGGGCATACAGTTACCAAGAAAACTAGGGGAATGTTGCTGCTTTTTCAAGTGTTAATATTTTGTTATATTAATACACTGTAAATTCTTTCTGTCATGTTCATCTTGTCTCAGTTTTCACAGGCTGGGGAAGGACTGGTGAGCACAGTGGAATTTCTATTCTCAAGGAAAGTTGGACATTCCAAACCTTTGTTTTCTGTTCCACTTGATGTGAAACATTTTCCAATAGAAGAGTTAGCCAGTTAGGAACAATGCCAATGTTTTGGACGTAACTTCAGCTTCTATCAATACTCACTACCCAGTAATCAATTTGTGTTCATTGAAATTTTTGGTTTGTAAGCACTAACATGCTGAATCACAATTTTCTGTCCTACAAGAACTGCTTACAGCTGCAAAGTGTTTTTCATGGCATTAGAAAGTGTGTATAAGATTTCAATTTATATTAGACTAGGAAGCCTTTATTTTTTTTAGAATAAGCTTATTTTGAAGTCTGAAATACAGGATGATGCCCTTAAAACATCTAACAGATTCTGTGTTTCCAAATGCTAAGTGAATTTTGGATATGTGGAATGCTACTAATTGGGGTTTTGGGTGTAGAATACTTTGCAAAAAGAAGTTTCAAAATCAGAGAGCTCAATATTTTTAAGCAATTTTGTTTCCTTTCAACTACACTGGCCCCATGACATACTTAAGAAGAAGAGATCATGGCCCCTTCTATCTAAACACCAGACTTTTGTCAACACGTTTGCACTGTTTGCAAGTGGCTTCTTGCACAAGAAAAAAGGGTCTTTATCCTCTCTGTCTCACCAAACGAAGGAGATCTCATCACTGGGAGTCTCAGCTAACACTTTATCTGGATATCACAACAGACAGGCACTGGCATACAGAGCAGCTCTCTTTGCACCTCGGTTTCCTCCATGGGATCCTCCATACAACAGGATGTCACAAAAGGTCCCAAAAGAGGAGGCCAAAAAATGGATATCACAATGGGTCATTCTAGCTAGAAATAAAGGAGGAAAACCCCCACACACATTGGACAAGAGTTTAAAAAGTTGAGCCTAGCTGTGTTCACTTTGCCAAAACCAAGCGGCTGCCAGTACTTGAGAGACAAACACAACTGTGTATGCAGACAACAGCTGCACTATAATTAATATTTTCCCATCTGTATGCCTAAAAACATCACTGAAAATTGTCCATTGTTTTTTCAGACAAAATTCTAGACCTGAAATAGCCAAGAGATTAAAAGATAATATATTCAGGGTGTTCCTTTGCCATCAATCTTGAGTGCAGTGCTTGAAGGGAACAACTTCTGTGGAATAAAATTATTACTAAAGAGTATTACGAATTTTTGAGACACTTCAGAATATAAATATTTATTAATACTCTGATGAAGCAATATACTAATGTAACGGACATGTAGTTACAGTATTTCAAATTCTGTTTAAAAGAATTTAAGGTTGTGCTAAAAAAATACATGCATAGTGATACTATAGTTCTGCACACTTAAGACTACGTGTTTTCAGTTATTTCTCCTTGAAGACAGGCTTCATTTATTCAATTCAACTTGTTCTTTACTTTCATAAGGTTGTTTAAGTATCAATGTGGCCTTTACATCCTGTACTTCCTCCTGCTCAGGAAGTTTACTCATTTCTTAACCTGAAGAGGAATTATCAGTTGTAGCTTTGAATCTCACCGAACCTTATTGCTTACATTCTGGCTATTTCCCACGCACACAGACAGCTTCACCCAGCTGAAAAACTGTCAGCTCCAGCGAACTTTAACAACATAAAAATCCCTCTAATGGCTGGAAAGAATGCTTCATGCAGGAACCTTCTAACACGCTATGAAATTACCACAATCTGTCCCCAAGCAAGAAGGCTGCACAAAGCCGGGCTGTGCCAAGGACATTCTGTGGGATGTTTCCGGCGCGTGGATGTGGCACTGCACAAAGCCCCCAGTGTGTGAGGGCTGTGGGCAGATTGAGGGCTCTGTGCCAGGCAGGCGCCAGCCCTCCAGCCCATTCTGCCCACATCTCTCCATCCCTTGTCAGCACACCAGAAGGGCTCTCCCATGACATCCAACTCGTTCCCGTGAGTGAGCACGCAAAGCAGAAGACCAGGCAGTCCACAAACACACCCCAGATACACAAAACACAGAATCAGAGAATCAGAGAATTGATTGGGTTGGAAAAGACCTCCGAGATCATCAAGTCCAACCCTTGCTCCAACTCCAGTCCATTTACTAGATCATGGCACTCAGTGCCACGTCCAATCTCAGTTCAAAAACCTCCAGGGATGGGGAATCCACCACTTCTCTGGGCAGCCCATTCCAATGCCTGATTACTCTCTCTGCAAAGAATTTTTTTGGATATCCAACTTAAATTTCCCCTGGCAGAGCTTGAGCCCGTGTCCCCTTGTCCTATTGCTGAGTGCCTGGGAGAAGAGACCAACCCCCACCTGGCTAGAACTTCCCTTCAGGTAGTTCTAGACAGTGATGAGGTCACCTCTAAGCCTCCTCTTCTCCAGGCTAAACAACCCCAGCTCCCTCAGCCTCTCCCCATAGGACTTGTGCTCCAGTCTCTTCACCAGCCTTGTTGCTCTTCCCTGGACCCGCTCCAGCACCTCAATATCTTTCCTGAACTGAGGGGCCCAGAACTGAACACAATACTCAAGGTGTGGCCTCACCAACGCAGAGTACAATGGAAGGATCACTTCCCTGGTCGTGGTGGCCACGCTATCTTTGATACAGGAGAGGATCCCATTGGCCTTCTTGGCCACCTGGGCACACTGCTGGCTCACCAGCACAAGCTGTGTGAGCCATCATTACCCAGGGAGCACCAAGTGCAAAATACAAAGACAGAAAGTTGTAGCAGCAAGAGGCACTTAATTTTTCAGGAGGCTGCTGTGCTGTCTCCTCTTCAAGTCAGGCAATGCACTGGTGTTTGAGTCCAGTTTATGGAATCAATTGATGGGTGGCAAGCTCAAGGGAGATTGATGGTGAGGGGCAGGGAGCAGTGTTGCCTTCTAGTGTGAGTCTGTAGGTACATCTAAGTCATTCTCCTGGCTTACCTCCAAAGTACTGGAAATTATAAAATACTCTAGAGAAATCACACTTTTATAGAAAGCTCATCTCATGATTTTTAGGTGTAATTAAGATTTCTGAGCACCTGAAACAGAGCACCCTGGTTACAGCCAGGGGCCCATCAATGATGGATATGCCTAAGGAAGTCCCTTTCTGAATTGTCCATTCCAAACAACTTGGAACTCAAAGAGAGACCTGAACCTTTTTCTTGATTGGCTCTGAAAATTACAAGTAATACACAGTATAGCTAGTCTAAGTAAAAATTGTCATACCTGATATTGAATATTAAAAATGTTTCAAAGCAGTAATACACCCAACATCAGATAAGCTATATTTTTTCAGAGCTATTTGGCTTTTGTTTCACCTGCTCACCTTTCCAGTACACAGTAAAAAATTCACACAATGACAAAGCTTTTTCAATAAGTTATTGGTGCTATAAAAAAATTCTTGCAGTAAACCTAATTGGATAATCTAGCAAAAACTGTTTAATGAACCTTGTTCTTTATGGCAGTTTCCCATTAGGAAAGACATGGGAATAGCTGAGTTGTGAAGCATACCTCAACTACAACTTTGCTAGCCAACAGATAAAGCAAAAATATAATGGTATTTCCCCGAGATTTAAATGCCATTGGAACCCTGTTTTTTTCTGCAGGTGAAACAGCTTACATTGATGATTTTTAACCAGTTTAACTTTTAAAAACCATTAGAAGTGAGTATCAAAGAACAGCCATCACTGAATCTGCAGCACAAGTTCATAAGGAGAAAAGCAGATGTTTTCGTGAGGACTGGATTAGATGTTCTTTATGAAAGTTCTGTAATTGAAGAAAAAAAAAAACAAACCTTCCTTCACTGCTAGGAAGTTAGTTTGACAGTTTTCCATACTAGAAAACGAAAACCCAAAATGTTTTTCAATTGTAAACATAAAACTGCGCCAACATCTGTTAACAGAAAGTTAGCTTCAAAACTAAAATAATAAATTCCTTATTAGGCTAATCCTTACAGCACTACTATAGCATTCTTTTCCAAGCACCATACTCGTGTACCACCACCACATGGACACATCAGATCCTTCTTTTAAATCAACATTTAACTTCTACATCAAGTAGCAGCTATGCCAAGCAGGTCATAACTAAGGCACATTATAACCAAAAGGAAGGGGAAATAATTTCTAGTCTTCGAATTTTCTTCATTTATACTTGTGTCAATGGGAAAAAAATAGCACGCTTTGATGAACAGGATGCTATGACCACGGGTGGAATACAGAGGCTTCTTCACAGAAAGCATCATCTAGCATCAGAACAGGCTGCCCAGGGAAGTGGTTGAGACACTATCCCTGGAGATATTTAAAAGCCATGTAGATGCAGCACTTAGGCCATTGTTTAGTGGTGGACTTGGCAGTGCTGGGATAATGATGGAACTCAATGATCTCAAAGGTCTTTTCAAAACTAAATGATTCTGCTCTACAATCCACTGCCAGAATTGTGTCTAGCAGAGTTAGTAGGCAGAACAGAGAGCCCTAATTCATTGTGTAGTTTAAGGAAAAAAAAAGCAAGATAAATACTCTGTATTATATTTAACAGTCTGAGAGATCTCTCCTGATGTTAACATCTGTCTGCAGGGATAGCGATGATGCCAATTCCACAAATGCCTGTAATTTGAGTTGGAACTTGGAAGACACTCAGAACCCTGGTTTCAGAGGAACATTTCATCAGACACAATTTTAGCATGCATAACTCTTTTACACAGTAAAACTGAAAACAAATGGTTGTCTGCATGCCAGTGGCATTTCTTGAAAAACTTAATCATTTGCCTATTGAGAAAACAATAGTCCTGAAGAATCCAACTTCAATACATTATGCTGCATGTAATTACTAATATTTTAACATACAAATAATCAGAAAGTAAAGAAATATTAGAAATCTCATGTATAATCTCATATAATTTTCAGAATACCTGACAAAAAAATCTCCTAAAACTCCTGATATCTACTTTCTATAAAAGCTTTTACCAAAACACAGAAAAGGCTCAGATGAACCCATAAGCTCCCTACATAAATGACCCTCCACAGCCTCCACACAGTTAATGACTATCCTTTCTTCTTCATGAACCCAGCATTTATATGGCTAAAATCTCAATCACATGTCCTGTAGCAACACATCAAGAAACAATACCCTCAATGCTACATTTTGAAATACAGCTGATGCATAATGGGAAATGGAAGCTATAGAAATAGATTTCCGCAACTAAAGTTTCAAAAGTTTATTGCTCTCAAAAAACCTGAGGGATGACATGCTAAAACCTACTTGAAGGTCTAGCAGTACATGCTTATAATAAATCATGGAAGCTGGCCAAACAATAATCTTTAAAAAGTGCCAAAATAGGACTCATGGTAGCCCACACAGTACCATGAAAACAAGTCTAGCCACACTGAAATGCTTAATAGAAGCTGGAGAGGGTTTTCTTCCTGAAAAGTTAGCAGGAGTGTTGCTATCTTAATAGATTATTTATTTTAGCTTAATCAAAGAGAATGAAAAGATACAGATGCTTGAGGTGGTTCAAACACTGTGAATACATCAAAGCGTCCTATATCAGTTTTGTGAAGCAATAAATACACATCATTCATTTTATTTTCATTCATTTATATATCCAAATTTTGTTTAGGACAGTTAGCTGAAATGTCTGAATGTAAGGAGTCATGCGCTTTTCAAAACCAGACAAAAAATTAAGAAAAATCAGCCAAACAACCACACAAAACATCAACAAAGTGAATCAGGGAAGAGCAAAGACTTATTGTTTTGAAGAGGACATCAGTAAAGTTTTGTTATTAACTAGCAATATTCAGAAGAATGACATCTTACTAATCTTCCTTTGTGTGATAAACAACAAAGATAACAAACTTTAAAAAAACCTCAAAGATATTTTTCATTAATCTTTAATATTCTATTAATGAAGAGGATTTTGCTAATATTGTATCAGCTCACACATTATGACAACACATTGTCTTGAGTCCATCAGATAAGTAATTGAACAGAATTGTAACATAGCAACAGATACAAATTTACAAAACTGAAAACCTTGTTCTGTTACCAGTACATCTCGTTCTATACCAACAGTTGCGATATTTTGTTTTGATTTCTTTCCCATTCACATGTAAGTACAAATCTCCATCACTTGTTGTTATCTCTTTTAATTTTTATTAAACTGATATCTAACTGATTTCATTTACTTCCATAAGCTACTCCCACACAGTCCTTCATCAAAATATCTTTGACCCTGACATTCCTGTCTCCTGTGCTGACACTCAGACATTTTCTTTACTAGAGCCAAATGGATTGGACCTCTTCCTACATCAACAAGTCACATTAACAGAGTCCCTTTGACTGACTGGCAATTATGAAAATAATGTGTTGCTATTATTTCAGTGCTGGCATCTCAGCTATATATCTGTCCTATCACCAAAAGAAGAAAAGGAAAAAGTAATTCTGTGCACACAGTAGACCTGCTAGTGCAAGGCCAACATTTGTAAGAACACATTTATGATTACTGGGTGACATTCTTTGTCCCAGACACTAAGCTGTCTTCTGTGGAGCCATAAATGATGTGTATTATCCCACCTTTTTTGATAATAGCTATATTCATGCTCGTTCCTTCTCTTGAGTTCTCCACTGCCTGTGAAATTGCTGAGGAGGCTGAGAGCTGGCAGTTACATGAAAGCCAACCAAAACAAACACTATCTGTTCTTGCCTTCTGAGCATGAAGAATTGGAAATGTCTAATGTATCTTGAAATAAAGTCTGCCATCGGTTTGGTCTGTGAATATTCATGCTTGCTATCCAAAATAAGCATTTTCAGATATTCATTTCTGCCCTCTTTCATAGATCCCCTTGTGCTGAGAAGTGAAGTAACAAGAAATTAAATGGACTGACAGAACTGACAGGAACATCAGTATGCAGCTCATTCTTTCTAATGCCAGCTGAAACTGAGACTTAAATCCCGGGTCACCATCTATGTTCCTTCTGCTAAAACTCTCCCCTCCTCAGCTTCTCAGGTCTTAAAAATCATTGCCAATATGCTGTTTGGAAAATGCGGAAATCTAAAGTGCTACCTCACTTTGTCATATTTTCCATGGTCTACAGAAGTAGAACACTTCACAAAAGAAATATTCACAATAGCAAATTTTACAAAAATAAATCAACAGTCTTAGAAAAAGAATACCACATATTCCTAGCCAAAATGACAAAGTTTAAAGGATCACAATGGATCAAAAGTGGCAGATGATTCCTGAGGTCTTCTCACGCCCTAAGCAGCAGAATGGCATTTCTCAAAGAGCAGTAGAATGACACTTCTCAGAGATAACAAGTTTGTTTAATAAGAGGATGACATAAGATCAAAACCAAGTTTTCGTC